>VZQC01000543.1:821570-921570 GCA_009823505.1 Rhizomys pruinosus
TTTTTTTGCCTGGATTCTGATTCAAATCACAAATGTCTTTTCACTGTGTTGAAGGCTTGCTTTGCTTGCCTCCTTCAGATGTCCCCCCCCCTTTTTTCCTCCTTGTTTATGGAGTGTTGGCTTGTTTAGGTTTCAGGCTTTCAATTTTGTTTATATATTGGATATTGGAAGTCTAATTCACTCCTCCCTTCATGTTCTGAAGGTTCTCCAAAAAAAGCCCACTTGGATACTCTCTCCTTAATTCCAGTTGGCAGGGGTGGGGGGTTGGGGTATGCCTGACTTAGTCTGCACCCCGGTACCTGTCTGGAGCAGCGCTGGGCTCTTACCTGTGCTTCCCGGAACCTGAGCACCCCACACATGAACTCACTATGGCGCCAGAGCCACTGCTGCTGGCTGCAAAGGGGAAGGGCGACCCTGCCCAGACAGCCACAGGGGTACAAGGGTTTAGGGTTTAGACCCAAGCACGCAGGCCAACAGGACCACTGCCACAAAGCAGCGAATCCACCATCCAGCAACCCAAGAGTCAATCCACTCCAAGCTCCACCTGCCTGGAGCGGCGCAGGGCTCTTACCTGTGCTTCAGGAGGTCTTAGCGAGCAAGGTCTGAACCTGAGCAGCCCACACGTGAACTTACTATGGTGCCAGAGCTGCTGCTGCAGGCTGGTGAGGTCGTCTCTTGACATTTGATGGCCCTTTGAATGTGTTCCTTCATCAGAGAGATATGTAGGAATAATAATAATAAAAAGACCTTGGGGCTGGAGAGGTGGCTCAGCGGTTAAGAGCACTGACTGGTCTTGTAGAGGACCCGGGTTCAATTCCCAGCACCCACATGGCGACTAAGGACTGTCTTTAACTCCAGTTCCAGGGGAGTCCAACATCCCCTAATGACCTCCGCAGCATTGCATGACATAGGTGCACCAACCTACATGCAGACAGTACACTCATACACATAAAAAAGTAAATAAATAAATAAAGTTAAAAAATATTGAAAAAATAATAAAAAGACCTTTAGAAATGAGATACTGGTAAGTGCAGTCTGAGGGGTGAGAAGGTTAAGGCACAGATCAAAGCTGATGGCTTCCAGAGTGAGAGATACCTTCAATCAATAGTTAATGTCATCTGTGGAAGCAAACTCTAACATTGTCCTTGGCTCTGAAGATAATCCAAGTCAGTATTGTGGTTGGTCACCTCCCACCCCAGCACCAGGAGGCAGAGGCAGGAGCATCTCAAGTTGTAAGTCAGCCACTCAGCTACATTGGGAGGTTAAGGCAAGCCTGAGTTACATAGATAGATCCTGTCTCAAAGAGGAAAAACTGCTAATTGTAATAGCAATTAAATAAATGAAAGATACAGATAATCTAAAACTGTTCAGTTAGAGCCGGTGGTGAACTATAGGATAAACCCCAGCCACAGGTGGCAACTCATTTTGTTTTTGAAGCAGAGTCTTATGCAGTAGCCCAGGCTAGTCTCAAACTCCCAGCAATCTCTTTGTCTCAGCCTCCCAAGTGCTAGAATTAAAGGTGTAAGCCACTATACCCTGCCTGCTTAAATTTCATTTTCAATGAGCTAAAAGTAAACATTAAAAATCTCACTTCCTCTGTTTCGTGAGCCACATTTCACATATTCTGCAGTCATCTGTGGCTGGGGACTGTCATGCCCTTGTCATGAGCCTAGCATGGAGTGGAAAGGAAAAAAATGTCCTGAAGTCAATTTGCTGAAAGAGAAGCTACCCAGAATTTAGGGGGAGTCCATGAATGCTTCTGACCATGACAGAAACCCAAGACTGTGGGACTTGAACATCTGTGGTCCCAGACAATGCTAAGAATGGAGAAGAGTACAGCCTGAATTCCCTGACGGAGTCATTTCCTTTCCCTCAGTGTCTGAGCTGTCAGGGCTGCCATTCAAGGGGATTGTGCTACACACACACACACACACACACACACACACACACTCACACACACATGGCTACGCTTGCCCATGGAGGTTAGAGCTGATGTCAGAACATCTTCCTTAATCATGCCCACTTTATTTTTTGAGACAGAATTTCTCACTAACTTTGGAACTTGCTGTTTTGTCTACACTGCCTGGCCCACGATCCTCCAGGAGCCACCTGTCACTGACACCCCGCTCCCAACTCTGGGGTTACAAATGCATGCCACTGCTCCTGGCTATTACATGGGTGCTGGGGACTCGAACTCAGGTCCTCATGCTTGCACAGCAACCATCTTCCTGACCCCAATTTTGGTATTTCTTTTTGAGATGTCAACTCCTATTAGCTTATCAGGCCATCACTCAATTAAGTACATTAAATTGCTATGTTTCCTGTATTTTCTGGGAGTAATCTCTTTTCTCCAAACTCTTAGCATCACTTAGGTTAACATTTAATATATTACCATGTCACAGGATTACAGTTTTAATGCTGAAATGTTTTAATAGTGTGACTCAAGCAAATGGAAACCTGGGTCACAGAATGAATCCATGAGCTTTATTTTGTTCTATGCTATTCTAGCACATTCTTAATTTTCATATGTGACAATCGTTAATATTGTATTTAATCAAATATCATTTTTATTTCCCTTTTTATGCTCAGCATTAGTGATTTTAAAACCCCTTTAATTCACTTGTCCTGGCATCCAAAGGTAGTACATTTTGACTCTCACAATAAGTGCATATAGAAGAGATGACATCATCTGTTAGTTTTTAATAGATTTAAGTAAAAATAATTTCCACATGGTTGAATTAGGAGTGAGCTCCACACGTAGCACTCTACATGACTAAAAATCACACACACAAGCCTTTAGGTAAAGTAGGGGGACCAAGGAAATTTCAGGGCTGCAAACATGAAAATTACCAAACATAATGTGTGTCCTCTTTGCTTCAGTTGTCATTTTGACACACCTAAAAAGGAAAGGAAGAACCTCAACTGAAGAATTTCCTCCATCAGTCTGCTCTGTGGGCATGTGTAAGGGTCATTTTTCTTGATTGATAATTGATTCGGGAAGACCCTGCTTGCTGGGCATGGTGCCAGCCTTGGGCAGGTGGGCCTGGGCTATATAAGGAAGTAGCTGACAGTGAACCTGGAAGCAGGCCAGTAATCGGTGTTCCTCTGTGGTTTCTGTTTCAAACTCCTGCCTTCAGTTCCTACCCTGGCTTCCCTTAAGGAGGCACTGTAACCTGTAAGCTGAAATAAACCATTTCCTCCCCAACTTGCTTTTGGTCAGTGTTTTATCAAGGTAACAGAAATCATAGGAAGACAGTGTGTTACTTGCTTTTCTTGTTGCTGTTACCAAATACCTGACCAGAAGCAGTTTAAAGGAGGAAGAGTTTGCTTGGGCCTGAGATTCAGGAAGAACTGTTCATCACGGTGGGGAACTTGTGGGCACACAGTTCCTTTGAAGCATGGAGCTGCTTGTTGACATCTTGGCAAATCGGGAAGCAGTGTGAGGGGATTGTCAGCACTCAGCTGACTTCCTCCTTTCTCCTCTTTTATTTTGTCTACCCTCTTCCCCATCCCATGGGATTCTGCTGCATACACTCAGGACAGGTCTTACTTGCTTAGTTAATCTTCTCTAGAAATGGCCTCCCAGGTACCCAGTGGTGGCCTGCTTCATGGTAGGTCTTTCTTAATCCAGTCAAGTCGAAATGGAAATTAACCATTATAGATGGCTGCTCCCCTACAGGGCCCCAGATGAAACTGCTGAGAACAAAGACATTATTAGGAAGTAAGATTTGACTATTAAAAACAAAAGTAAAAACTGGGTGCTAGATAAATGGTGGTGTTTGTTAGAACACAGGCTTACTCCTTTAGCTCAGATCCTACAGCCTGAATCAGGCCAGGCTTCACTGCAGGTCTTTCTTGGGCAGAGAGTTAAGAAGATGTCTGTGTTGTGGCCTTAATAGCAACCCCTGATGTATAATCCTAACCAGTTCCTGGGCCCTCCATGCTCTTTGACACATAAACTGTGCTGCTCTAAATCAGGTCATGTGAAATGTCCCACCAGCCCTAAAAGGTTCTACAATGTTAGACATTTCCTTTGTTCTGGAGATTTGTTCCAGAGAGAATCCTCAGGGGGCTTTGCTCAGGGAAGGGCTCTGAAGGCGGCTCTCTGAAAAGACTTCTCTGGCCAATTCTCTCCATTCCTCCAAGGTAGCTGTCTCTGTCTTTCTCTGTGCTTCTGACTCTGTCTCTCTTTCTCTCTCTCCCTATCAGCTCTCTAGACTTTAAAGGGAAGCTTCTCCTTCATGTTCAGATCCCTGTGTGTTGTATTCTTTCTGTCTCATATGCTCCCTCCCACCCGAGGATCAGGAAGGAGCCTGAGGCACTTTTACTCTACTAAACCTCATTAAAGGGATTATGTATCAGCTTCCTTTCCCAATCAACTGTTGCTATTCTTGTTTGACTATTTTAACAGTGTTTTCTAAACATTATCTTAACTAGGGGGTGGCAAGCTTTTTCTCTAAAGAGGATGATTGCAAACTGTCCTACACTTTGCAAGCTGCCTAGGATTTTTTATTTTTTCTGTATAGAAGCAGCCTGACCAGACACTGCACTGAACAAATCTCTGGCCATGCTTCAGTGACAGAGGACTTGATTTGTCCCTTTGGCCTGATGATTGCCCAGTTTGATGTGAGGTGATTCATGTGATGGTTATCTTCATTATCAACCTGAGTGGATTTGAAAACACCTCTGTTGGAGAACATGGTCCTCCAAGCAGAACAACCACCAAGTCCATCAGATCAGCTGGGCCTGCTTGAAGGCAACCACTACTAGCTTGCCTGTTGATTGTTACTGACATCCTGTAGAGAAAGTCAGAATGGGGAGGGTCATCGGACCCACTTAAGCGAGCTTCTCCATTACTCTTTTCTGTACCTCCTTGCTATTTGTATGTCATTCTGGGCTGATTGCACATGACCTTGTAGTCTCCAGAGATGCTAGAGTATACAGATTGTAGAAGGTTGACTAAAAAGTATCTCCCTCTGTATGGCTATGGGAAAGCCATCGTCTGTGCTGGTTGAAGACTTCCCAGTGTGGCTGCTCTGGAGTCCCCCATGCTCTTGTAAACAGCTGCTGACCCAGGCTCTGTAGGTAAGGTCAATAAATTCATAGGTTCCCCAGGCCCAACATACTTTGATTTATCTGTTAGTGGTAGATATTGTTTTGAATCTCCCCAGGAAAAGATTTCTCATAATACTTCTGGATGTGTCAGTGAGGATGTTTCCAGAAACGTCTAACTGTAGGGGGTGGGGCTGGGATCCTAGAGTGAAGAAATTGGAAAAAGCCAGCTGAGCCCAGTCATTTTTCTCTTCCTGCTTCCTGATTGCCAATGGCCCCATGCCTTCCCAGGCACGGTGGACCGTACCCTTCAACTGTGAGCCAAAGCAAACCCTTCCGTCCTTAAATTGCCTTTGTCATGTATTGGGTTCCAATGAAAGAAGTAACTAATTACATCCTCATTTTTACCGTGCCTCCACCATCTGAAGTGCTGCTAATGGACCAAATGAAAATCCTCTCCCTCTTCCATCTGAACAGCAAGGATCCACTGTTGCAGAGAGCTGTAGGCCTTCCTGTGTAGGGGTCCTAGAAGCTCTTTTTGTCCTGGTTCTACTCAGAGCACCAGATGAAGAGGGCTAATGATGCAGGATTTCAGACTCGGGAGACTAAGCCTCTGTTATTATGTAGACTCAAGGCACTTGGCAGCCTATGTAAACAAGAAATTTGAAAAATGTAATAACATTTTGTTCATTAATTTTATGTGTATGTGTGTAGATACATATGTGACACAGACCGCACGTAGGAGTCAGAACACAATTTGTCGGAGGTGGCTCTCTCTCTCTCTACCAGGTGGATCCTGGAGAGGAAACTCAGGATACTTGGATAGTGGCAGGCACTTCTACCTACTGAGTGATCTTCCTGGCCTTCAGTCAAGAAGTTATCATTTGAGGGGCTGGAGAGATGCTCAGTGGTTAAGAACACTGATTACTCTCGCAGAGGACCTGGGTTTGTTTCCCAGCACCAACAATGGTCCATAACTCCAGTTCTAGGGGAACCAATGCCCTCTTCTGACCTACAATACCCTCATCTGATTATCCATTGACCTACAATACCCTCATCTGATTATCCATTGAATGACACAGGTGCACTTACACACACGCAGGCAATACGCTCATACACATAAAACAAAAATAATAAATAAAAAAATGAAAAACAGCAATAAAAGAATTTATCATTTGAGCCAGATGTAGTTGGTAGACTATTATAATCCCAAAGCATAGAAGCTGAGGCAAGAAGACTGTGAGTTAGACGCCAGCCTGGGACACACAAGGAGTTCTAGGCCAGCCTGAACTATATAGCAATATTTTGTTTCAAAAATAAAAAAAATATATAATTTGAGAAAACTCTTTCCCTAAAGAGTTAGCAGCTGTTGAGAATTGTGGTGCAGGAATGGATAACATTGTATTGATAAACTGCATGGATGTCATATGTCAGGATGTCATAGCATGGTACAGGCCTGAATCTTAGCATGGCTCCTATGTTTATCTTCATTACACAGCAGTGGGAGCCTTTGTCCTGCACAGCTTCCCAGGGCTTTCTCCCTGCCTTCCCGACCTCTTCCTCAACCTTGAGTTGTCACACACAGAACTTCATTACGCTCTGTGAAAATAAACTCTCTCTCTGCAGGCTGGTCATAGAATTCTTTTTCCACTTAGCCCGTCTTTACCTAGATTTCCTATTTCTGTATTAGTCCTCCCCAAGTTGTGTGAAGACAAGAGAGAAAAACCTCTACCTACAGTGCTCTTAGAGGGCACACGGGGGATCTGTTACAGCCAGAGCCTTGGCCACATTATCTTTTCTGGTCACATCCTTTCTCCTATTTAGCCCACAGTAAGGAAATGAAACTTACAGTTGAAGCTATCCCATTAGCTGTAGATATGACTCTCAAATTTGTATCTTGATGGGAATTTATTCTCTGGCCTCCTCAAATTTGTATTCAACAGTCTAGATATATTTTTTATTTGGTTACTATGCAAATATCTTACAGTTCATATGCTTAAAGTTGAACTCTTGATCTTTCCTGAAAATCAGTTTTGTCTTTTATTAGTCACTGAGACAGTCAGGAGTAGCTGAGAGTGACAAGTCCAAGGCTGTGTCCTCAGCCTGAGGGCTTTCCTCCTCAGGGACCTCTACACAAGGAAAGCCTGGGTCCATGTCTGTTATTGTAGCACAGCAAAAAAAAAAAAAAAAAAAAAAAAAAATTTGGGCTGAATTAAAACAGAGCAGAATTAAAGAATTTATTAAGTAGAGATTAGAGTACCTCCTTCCTGTCAAATCTCCTAATAAGGAAGGCAGGTAAGCCTGTGACTTAGGCACTACTCAGACAGGAATTACAGCCAAGGTTAGCATTTAAACTTGTATTATTTTCCATGTCTAAGAACTTTCTCTAGATAGCTTAGATCCTTAAAACAATTTGGTGATGTAACTACTTTTTAGAAAGAGAGACCGAAGGATGAAGAGATGAGGTTGAATATCCTAGTGTTGCCACTTAATACGATTTAGGGCTGGAGTTTGATGTCATCTGACTTAAACCCCACTGTCCTTAATATCTGTGCTTCATGTCACTGTGAACAAAAAATTCCCAGAAAATCCTGCATCTTGGACTGAACTTCCTGCAAGCCTGACTAACTGATTAGCACTTCAATAACTTTGGAGAGTTTGGAATGGAACAAACCCAGAGCTTATGTGCATTTTATCTGAAGCTTTGTTTAGCCTAAATAGCCACCCCTTGCCTACTTCTATTTCTGCCTTACCATTCTTGTGACTGACAAAATGTAATAACTTAACAAAAGAAACAGTTCCCCACCAAAAGGCTAAAAATGTCATCAGAGCGCATCTGAGACCAATACCACCCAGCTTTGCTATGCCCTACCTGATGTACCCAACAATGTACTTGGGAAAAATGTCTTGATGACTTTTCTTTGTTCTGGTTCTGTAAAACTGTAATGCAACTGTCACCATGCTGACAAATGGAATTGGGGGTAACCTGAGTTTATGTTCCTGAGCCATGATCATTCATATTTAGCTCCAAAATAAACTATCTCTTAACGCCTTTGAGGTGAGAATTATGTTTTTGTGTCGGCATCACCCTCTGCTGCTATTGAAGCCATCTACCTAGGATTTTTAAAGATGAAGCCGGGCGTGGTGGCACACGCCTTTAATCCTAGCACTTGGGAGGCAGAGGCAGGCAGATCTTTGTGAGTTCAAGGCCAGCCTGGTCTACAGCGTGAGTTCCAGGACAGCTGGGGCTACAGGGAAACCCTGTCTCGAAAAGACCAAAAAAAAAAAAAAAATTTATTCTCTCTCTGTCTCTCTGTCTCTCTGTCTCTCTCTCTCTTTTTCTGTGTGTGTGTGTGTGTGTGTGTGTGTGTATGTGTGTGTGTGTGTGTGCGTGAGCACACGTGTGCAGGTGCCAGAGGAGGCCAGAAGAGAAGGCTGAATTCCTAGAGCTACAGATTGTTGTGAGCCACTCAGGTGGGTTTTGTGAACCAAACTCGGGACTTCTGCAAGGGCAGCAAGTGTTCTGAACTGCTGAGCATCTCTCCAGCTCCATCTCTTAGTTTTTTTGAGACAGGGTCTCTTCCAGGGTCCCTAATGGCCCCACAGGTTCCTCAGGTTCCATTTCTCCTGTTATCAGTGATGGCTTCCACTGCTGTTTCCGTCTTTCCCAGGACAGTTTCAGTGTGTGTGTGTGTGTGGGGTGCCTCACGATTCCCTGATTCTCTCATTTGCTCCTAGGTCATTAGAAGCATGAGCTCATTTCTGGCTGACTCAGATGCCTTATATAGAGCTACAGAATATCCAGCACTGATCCCCATCCGCTGTTGCAGCTAAGTCCTGCTCAGGAATGCAGAAACATCTGTAGCACTGTAACTCCAAACCTCCAAAGGTTTCCAGTTTAACCTTTATTTTCCCAAAGTGAATTAAATCATGACCACATTCATTAGGAATTTCATCTTCCCGTAGCAAAAGGCAACGCTAGAATTCCAACTGAGTAAAGAGAGAATTTGCTCTGTGTAAATGTCTTAAGGGCCAGAAAGATTTAAATGCAACCTTGGTTTTGAAACCCTTTATACCCCACCCCCCTCCCTTTTAAAAAAATGCCTGAACATGTATAAACAAGGAAGATGAAGGGGAAGGGAAAAAGAACTAATATATTTGGATATTTTTTGAATTCCTTCTTCCATAATTCTTTCCATTTGGAAATGTGCAAGGCTTAATGTTTTTTCTTCCATCTTTTGATGCACTGTGTCACTGAATGCTTTTGGCTTGGTCAGAAGTTGATGGTGTCAGCCATTAACCTTGTTGTCAAAAGCTGAGATTCTAGGAGCCAGGTGTGGTGGCATAGGGGAGGCTGAGGCAGAAGGATCTGGAGTTTGAAGCTAGCCTGGGTTACATAGTAAAACCTGTCTCAAAAAACAGAAGGAAAAAAAAAAACAAACAAAAAAATGTCATCCCATCATATCTTAAAGTTTTATCACACATTCCTGGAACAGCCTGGAAGGAGTTGCTGACTTGCTATTAAGGCATTAAACTGATATGATGCATTTGTTAAATGCCTGCTACTTGCTAACTCAAATATAGTCCATTATTTATACTCAGCTTCATTCCAAAGTGTCTAAAGCAATTTATTAAGAGATGGATGAAACCGCAGATAAGTCAAAGGAATGAGTCAGGCAAGATTTGTAGAAGCAAAGGTGTGTCAGAATACAAAAATTCACACAATGAAATCATACATATTTGTTAGAGGTGTGCCCCAAACCAGACACTCTGTTTCTTCTAGTTAGAAAAACGATGTACGGTAGATTGGGTGATTCATACCATTTGCAATGCTGACACTATCTAATTGCTTAAGTAATCTAATCCCTCTGATTAGGAGATTGAAATTTTTTTCTCTTTATGTTTATAGAGTGGACACTCTTTTGTTGTTGTAAATAAACACCTCCCCAGTAAACCCAGGCACAAATTCTACACAAGCATTCACATATTACACCTCAGTATCTCTCCTAGGGTGCAGCCAAGGTGTGATTCAAGCAGAAAAATGAAAAGCACTACTAAGGCTGATGCAAAGGACTCTGGGTAGTCTGGCTCAAACTTGGCTTGCTTAGAGAACATTTTGTGTGTGCATGAATACATGACTGTGCGAGCATATGTGAAGGGCAAAGGTCAACTTGGATGTTGTTTCTTGAGCACCATGCACCATTGGTTTTTGTGACCAGGTTTGTTCCTGGCTTGGAGCCTGCTCTCTTGACTGGGCTAGCTAGCCAGGGATCCATCTGTCTCTACTTCCTCAGTGCTGAGATCATACGCATTCACCACCACATGATTTTTAAGGATCAGACCTAAGTTCTCATTACTAACTGGGCCCCATAAGACTGCTTAGTGAAATTGTACTAGTCATTCTCCAACATTAATATCCATAAGAATCACAACACATAAGAGTTAGCTGTGCTTCCTTGGAGATCGTGGCTTACAAATATTATTTTCTGGGCTGGAGAGATGGCCTAGCAGTTAAGAGCACCAACCACTCTTACAGAGGACCCGGGTTCGATCCCCAGCACCCACATGGCGGCTGAGAACTATCTGAAACTCCAATTCCAGGAGAACTCCAGTTCCAGGGGAATCCGACACCATCTTCTGACCTCCATGGCATTGCACGACACGGGTGCACAAACCTGCATGCAGACAGTACATTCCTACACATACAGAAATAAAATAAAAAATAAAAAAAAAACAAAAAAATATTATTTTCTGAAGTCTACCTCCTTCTATCAAATGAAGCAGCTTTATCTAATATGAAGTAATGAAGCATGTGAGGTTATCAGCAAGAAATGGCCATCTCATTTTGAGATTCACTGACCTTGAACAACTCCTCTTGGAGTCATGCTAGTACAGATTTGCTGAGCTAGTCTACAAGAGAGGAAGGAAGACTTGTCTTTTACTTGTTCTTCACAAAGTAGAAATGGATGTTGCACTAGGTAATGGTTGGGGCTAGGAAAACATCCAGGGCCATGGAGTGTAGGCGTTGGAATGATGGCCTCCTTCAGATGATGGCCTCCATAGAAGTCTTATGGGAGTCACTTCTTTGGGATATTGGTTACTTGTCAGAAAACTATAGTTAGTGTAGTGTATGTCATGATGTGGTCTCTTGACTCCCCCTTCAGTGCTGGATCCCTTATCATCTAGCTCCCTGGACTGTTACTCTGATGGCTTACAAATGAAGATTATAGGAATTATCCTCCACAGCCTGGTTGTACTTGTGAGGCAGCCAGAATCTGATAATACCAAGCCTGGACTACTGGGAAGATGCCCAGCTCCCCAGCCTCCTAGGGCATTGTCTATGGTCTTCTGGGACCTGGATCACAGTTAGGATCTTCCTCTGCTCCTGCTTGCTTGCATTCATTGCATACTTCTTGCAAATGTGGGTCCCTAAGGGGATTCTCCCCAAACTCCTGTTCATAAGCCTCCATCACAGAGACCACTTCTGAGAGAATCTGTTCTGAGAAGTGTGGATACAAGTGTTCTGTTCCTCTGCCCAGGGATACCATCTCTGCTACATTGTACTTGGCTTTTGTTAATCTCCCAAGACACCTTTCATTTTCCTTTCTCTGTTTCAGGACAGGAAGTCCTTGAGAGTCAGAGACTTCCTACTATGGACTTCTATTTTCCCTCCTCGCTGTCTTGCTAGAATTTATTTCCCTTTGATATTTTTTATGCCTCTTTGAGACTCTGACCAGAAGCAAGTCAGATATAAGAGGTGATTGTTAGGAAAACACTTGTTCATGGCACAGACCACTGAGGTTTCTTCAATCTTTATTATGTTTATTTATTTTTTGATTGTGTGTGTGTGTGTGTGTGTGTGTGTGTGTGTGTGTGTGTGTCCTGCTTTCACTCTTGATCTTATCCCATGAAGACGGGGTCTCTCACTGAAATAGAGCTTACTGTTTTGTGGAGGGTGGTGGCAGGAAATCCCAGAAATCTTCCCTGTCTTCTGCCTCCGCAGGGCTAGGGTTATAGGCACATGGTTGGCCACATGTGGTGTTTTACATGGATGCTAGAGATTAAACTTGGGCCTCATGCCCATATAGCAAGCTGTTTAGGTCTTTTGCCCTAGTGACACAGTTTGAGTCCTACAATGTTCTGCTGAATATAAAGCAACTCTGCTGAAGGGATGAATTTAGCTAGAAGAGGAGTTATATATAAAGACAAAACTGCTTATTAATATTTATTTATTTAGTGTGTGACTCAGAGAGAGAGAGAGAGAGAGAGAGAGAGAGAGATCAAAGGACAACTTTGGGGAATCGATTCTTCTGTCATGAGGGTCTCATGGATCAAACTCAGGTTGTTGGGCTTAGCAACAAGTATTTTTGCCCACTAAGCCATATCACTGGCCCCCAAACTGATATTTTCCAGTTTCTGATGCACAGAGCAGGGAAGATCTCTGCATATCAACCTGAGTTCCTGTCTGATTTCTCTCCCCCGCCAAGAGAGAGGTGAAACAAAGTTAGAGTACTGTGGGATTGGGGACTTCCTTCTGTGCCTGAGTACAGTGAAGTGCCCTTTGCCTCCATGGTCTTGGTGGCTAGGCAGGCAACATTCTCAGACAACAGTTGTGACCTACAATTCAGAGTCTAGGCTCCAGGCAGACTATGTCCCCTGTGAATGAAACCATTGTCTCAGCACCTAGTCTATACCATACAGAACTGCAGGTGGAACAATCTCAGGAGCTAAATGGAAACACCCTCTTAAGCCCAGCATTTCCCTGGATGAGGTGAGACACCTAGCAGTAAGTGAACCCAAGCAGATAGTGTCCTGCATAAGATTTTGCAATAAAAAAAGATTTCCCAATCAAGGCTATTCCATGGATACAGAGAAATGTGCCCCCAAACTTGGACTATAGGGGAGACCTGGCTGAAGCCCAAGGTACAGCTTGTAGGAAAACATGGAGAGAGTACAAACATATGGTAGGTACAACACACATATGTAGCTTGTTAAGAAAGAGGAAGATGTGAAGGGGGAGAAGGCCCACAATTAAGATGCTTACCTTGCAGACAGCAACCGTGTGAGGACTGGGTTTGGATTCCCAGAACTCACATTAATGTCAGGTGGATGTAGTGGCCCACCTATAATTCCAGCATTGGAAGGGTGGTACAGGCCCCCCAGAGTAGGTGTCGAGGTAGATGAGTCTCACTGGTGAGTTCTGGGTACAAATGAGAGATCCTGCCTCAAGGAATGAGGTGGAAAGCTGTTGAAGAAGACTCCCAACTTCAATGGTGGGCCTCTACACACACACACACACACACACACACACACACACACACGTGAGCACACACACACATGCATACATTTTCATAAAGGTGAATACACATAAACACACATGCATATCACACACACATACACATGTAAAAGGAAAAAATAAAAGAAAGAGGAAAACGTTAGTGCCTGGTGAGTCAATAATATTACTCTGCAAGTCATGATACAATAGCTGCCTTGACTGTTTTGCCAGGAAGAGTTTTCATTTGCAGCTCACCCTATTGTCCTTCGTTGCCTCTATCTGCCAGGTTGGGCACTCGGAACTCCTGGGAAGAGGTGACATGTCCTCATTTAGTTAAAATAGTAGGTGGCCTTATTCTCTTACTTTAGCAGTGGTTTCATGTTGGACCTGGGCAATCAAATGACCTCAGGTATGGCAGTTTTCATGAAAGTAATAGGACTCAGTCAGTACAGTGCAGCGTCAGCCCGAGGACGTGAGTTTGGTCCTCAGAAACCATTTAAAAAAATAATCCAAATATCATTGTTGCTTTAGTTGTCAACTAGACACACTTGGGAAGAGGGAATCTCACCTGAGGAATATCGTCTCTCAGATTGGTCTGTAGCTATGTCTGGGAAACACTTTCTTAATTTCTAATTGATATAGAAGGGTCCAGCCCTCTGTCGGTGTTGCCATTCCTAGGCAGGTGGCTACATAAGAAGTTAGGAAAGCAAGCCAGTAAGTAGTGCTCCTCCATGGCCACTGCTTCAGTTCCTGCCTCCAAGGTTCCTAGCCTGAGTTCTTTAAGTGATGAACTGGTAACCGGAAATATAAAATGAACTCTTTCCTCCCCAGGTTGGTTTTGGTCATGGTGTTTATCATAGCAGCAGACAGCTAGCTAGCACACCAAGTAGTAGTTCTTGTAATCCCAGCCCTGGGAGGAAGAGACTGGAGCATCCCTGGCATTTGCTAGCGATCTAGTCTAGACAAACCAGTGAGTAACAGGCCAGTGAGAGATCTTGTCTCAGAAAGCAAAGTGGAAGGCAGGAAGGCATCTTGCGGAACAACACCCGAGGTTGACCTCGGGCCCCCACATGCACACACACACACACACACACACACACACACGTACTACCTCCATATGAACAGGCAC
Organism: Rhizomys pruinosus; assembly: GCA_009823505.1. NCBI lineage: Eukaryota > Metazoa > Chordata > Mammalia > Rodentia > Spalacidae > Rhizomys > Rhizomys pruinosus. The sequence goes on from VZQC01000543.1 coordinate 836,027, forward strand.
ACATACACACATGTACTACCTCCATATGAACAGGCACACCCACATGCACACACACATATGTACTACCTCCATATAAACAGGCACACACACACACATGTACTACCTCCATATGCACAGGCACACACAGGCACACACACACACACACACACACACACACACACACACCACAATGGAATGCGAGGGACAGTCCCTCTTAGTTTCATGAGCTCTAGTATACTACAAACAGTGCTTGTTAAGATGTTCTTTGATCTAAACCAGGATTCATTTGAGAAAGCGCAGGGAGAGGAGTAACAGCCGAGGCAAGTCAGAATGTCCCGAAAAGAGCAGCAGGAACGTCACCTTCAGCAAAGCCCCAAACTGACAAACAGGAGGTTGAACCTGCGGAAGCAGGAGCGAGTCCCAAATCAGCCGTAGTTCCTCTGCAAGATGAGTGGTGTAGTAGTTTACTCTAATACTCTGTTATTCTAAGAGTGTTCTGTCTCAGGGAATTCTTTGTTTAATATCACAGCAGCATGAGTGCAAGATTCTGCCTGTGTTTTTAACACCAATGTCTTTGCTTCAGCCGCAGCTTTGGCATATAGGAGGCACTGTTTTCCAATGCTGTAAGAGAATCAAGGGTGGTGGGGTACACCTAGGCATATCGGGTTGGGCCAACATCTGCCCTCTCGGAATTTTTTGGAGGAAGGTGTTCTACACTCTGCTTGCTGGTCCTGACAGCAGAAGGTATATTGTTGACGCTAGCAACCACTGCTGGGAAGAAGAATTTTCTCTAAAGTGATTATGACAGTTTCCCATGTTGCTATGTAGTGTTGAAATCAACAATTTTTGAGTTTTAGGCAAAGCACTACATATACATATACACACAGACAGGTTGGTTATTTTTGTGCAAGATAGAACTTGTGAGAAACACTGTATACGTGGGGGTTGACATTCATTTGTTCATTCATTCAGGGAATCATCAGAATGGTGTCTCAGAACTTAATATTTTTTCAGGTGTACCAGGCCCTAAATTTCTTTTATGGACAGGGAAATTTATAGCTTTCTGTAGCTCCCTGTAGACAACTCCCTTTCAACTCAAGCTGCATGGGCACTTTTTTCTGTGTGTGATCATGTCTACAGCTTGTCAGATGTGGTGAAATTGAGGATGATGATATATAAATATCACAAAAGAGATATATTTATAGTAGCTAGGGAAAGTCATAACCCAAGTAGTAAACTAACAATAAATGACACATATACTTTTTGTAGTAATAGTGTTTTCAAGAAATTTATACTAGGGCCAATGAAACGGCTTAGAAGGTAAATGCATCTGCTGTGCAATCCTGATGATCTGAAGTCAGTGTCCAGAGCCCAGCATGGAAAGAAAGAATCACTTCTTCAAAGTTGTCCTCTGACCTCCATACCTATGCCATAGTGTGGTGTGAGCCCACATTCACACACGCACATACACACAAATATACACACATACGTATATATTTGTGCACAGACATAGAATAATAAATAAATACAGCCAGGCATGGTTGGACATGCCTTTAATCCCAGCACTCAGGAGGCAGAGGCAGTGGATCTCTGTGAGTTCAAGGCCAGCCTGGTCTACATAGTGAGTTCCAGGACAGCTGGGGCTACAGGGAGACCCTGTCTTGAAAAGACCAAAAAATAAATAAATAAATACAAATTGTAAGCAAACAAGCTAAAAGGCTGAATTACAAAGTGAAGACCATCTTGGAGGAAGTGATCTTTGGCTCAATATTGAGGGATGTTAAATATCTAACTGTGAGATCAGTTGTTGGAAGAATATTCCAGGGAGATAACATGTGCACAGACCCTGAAATGGAAGTCTCCTGGCTGTTCAAGACAGCAAATCTATTCAAAGCAGGGCAAAGACATGGAGTTTCAAGCCAGTGAGAGATCTTGTCAAAAGCAAGAAAGAAGGGAGGCAAAGAAGAGGGGCAGCTGAGGCCGTCCTCTGTCTTCCACATGGGCACACACAGGTCGCACATGCACACATGTATCTGCACACTTACAAGCAGGCGTTCACCCAAAAAAGAGCACAGCAGGGAAATAGAGATTGCTTGACAGAATTTACAGAATTAGCAAACAGTTAAACACATTTTCCAACTCGTGATTGTCTGAGAAGCAGCTGAGCATATTACATTCTTTATTGTTTAAATTATTTTTTTCTTCCAGTGTCTTTCCTAAGGTAGTAGGAAAATCTGTCCTTTTCTAAGCAAGAAGGAAGTAGGATGTGCCTGATTTGACTTCATTTTTCCAGCCTTACGTGTCTGTGGATCTCAGAGATTTCTGAACAGATTGTTAAGGGTCAGTGTCTGTTACTTGACCTAAGGGAAGTGGCAGGTATTTGCATGTGTGTGTGTGTGTGTGTGTGTGTGTGTGTGTGTGTGTGTGTTCCTTTTTGCTTTCCATAGATGGAAAACATAATAGTTTATTTGCCTCATCCTCTTAAGTTTCAGCCCACAGATAGACATAATGCCTGGTGCCTCAAGGTGCACACAAGCGATTATCCAAGCTCTGAGTACATTGTGGCCTCAATATCTTGGACAAAGGCATCTTAGATAAAAATCTTCCTTGATAAATCTAGATATTGGAGGTATCTTCCACAGGGTCAAAGACAGCAGTACTCCTTGAGGGAAGTCAAATCAAGCTGTGCAGGGTTCTTCAGCTATCCCTGTGTTCCTGCCATGCTGAACTAGAACTGAGAAGATATATTCAGCTATTTCCTCACCTTGACTCAGCTGTGTAATCTTTGTGCTTTGAGACAGGGTCTTAACCATGTAGCTAAGATCGACCTGGATCTCACTATGTTGTCTAGAATGGTCTCAAATTCTTCATCCTGCTTCAGTATCCTGACTGCTGGGATGTCAGGTAGGCACCACCACAACGTACAGCTTTGTGATATCCGACTATGCCCCTCAACCACTCTGAACTCCATTTACTATGTTTCTTATTTGAGATAGGATCTTACCACGAAGCCTGGACTGTCCTTAGATTCCTGATTCTCCTCCCTCAGTTTCTTCAATGTTAGGATGACAGGCATCCATTATGATGCCTGGTCCATGATTACATTTTCTCACCATAGGTTTATAATACCTACCCTGCCTGTCCTGTAGTATGTGTGCAAAGTCAAAGAAGAGAGTGAGCAAATGTACATGCTGTTTGCTAAATTAAAAGTCGCTGAAAGGAAACATGGTGTTTTCTTTCAAGCAATTCCTTAGTACCAGATAGGTCAGAAATTGATTGATTGATTGATTATTATTTATTTGATGTGCTGGAGGGCATATACTTGTGCCACACTGTTCATGTGGGGATCAGAGAACAACTTGTGGGAGTCTCTCTTTCCACCATGTGGAACTTGGGGACCAACTCAGATCATAAGGCTCGCTGGCAAGTGCCTTGACCCACTGAGCCAATTGCTGGCTCCCAGCTCAAAGTATTTTATAAGGAAACACTTGCATTTTGTTCCTTAGATTTCCTCCAACTTTGAGGTTTCACTTCTCTTCCCTTTTTTTGTCCCTGTTTAGCAGGTCCCTCACCAATTTCATTGCCGACTTAAGCCAATCCTCTACATCTCATTGAAATGGAGAGAGAGAGAGAATAAATAATAATACAATAATGCCTTGCTATTATTAAAAATGATAGGGAATCATAGTAGTTCAAAAATCTACTGAAAAATTACACATGCAAGATCTCTACATGAGTCCATGTGCTTGTCTGAAGGCTACATAACAAGAAACATTGCCAGACAGGAGAAAGCTCCCTTTGAATTGTTGGTCAGGGTAATCCAAGAGACTCTCAAAATTACACAGGCTATTGTGCTTACTACAGCAGCACACATACTAAAATTGGAACAATACAAAGAAGATAAAAAAAAAAAAAAACACACACACACACACGCAGGCTATTGCCACAGCCCTTGAGTGCCTCCCAGAACTTGAAGGTAAGACCCTATTGCTGAACACAGGACATACTTCAGGCATGGGACTTGGGGCACTAGAGTCAGAACTGACCTGAAAGCCACCTTTCTGAAGTCTAGCTCTCACAGTTTTGGAGAGCACTATGCAAGGTGCCAATGGAGAATATCAATTGATGGTCCAACTCCAGTTTTAAGATCTAATAACCACAATACTGATAGGCATAACATAACAAACTGTATTGGGGCAATAGTGACACTTTTATCTTGGGGGTGATCAACAGCTTTCTAATTGGACCTAAACCCTACTCAATGGGAGGGAACTCATGTGTGGTATTGTAAACATAGCCATACATGCATGAGTGGAGAGGTTATATATCTTAGAGAAAACCCCAAGGCTGTTGCATCTCTAGACAAATGTAATTTCTTACTATGTGCTAAATATGGGTCTTTATATTTACAGAGAAGTATGCCAGTCACCACTCAGCAAGGAAGCTTCATTTTGCAATAGATGGAGATTATTACAGAATTCCACAATAAATCACATATTAAGGATTTGTGAAAGGCCGAATGCTAAGTGACACCTCTACACCTAAGGCCCTTGGAACATGGTAGAAAAAGGGAAGAGAGACTATTAAGGCATCTCTCAACTCTCATCAATGAAGCTCCCTCACGCAACAAGGCAATGAACCCAGGGCTCAGGGACAACTGCAGAAGTTGGGATGGAGATTGTAAGAGCCAGGGATGGTGCATGCCCATATGGAAATAGAGTCCTCCAGGCTCCTGGGACCTTGCTCACATGAACCTACAGAAATGTTACATCATGCACAAGACCCATGCTAGACAAAAATGTAGCACTGAGCTGTGGAAATGGGCAGCAGGCCCCCTTCTTACGTGAAGAGCTGTTGGCCAGCTGATTATTGCTGAGTTAGAAAGAGCTGATCTTCTTTAAGAGAGTGACTCTAGATAGGCTGAGTAGACCCCAGTGGATGAACTTGCACTGAGGGACATCGGGGGACAGCGAGGTGACTTGATAGGCCTTAGAATAAATGACAGAGTGCATGAAATGCAGTGGGAGGACAGTAGAAGGTGCTGAGGGGGATGCTGGTATACTATAAAGAGGACTAAAATGTATAAGAAATACATCACGATTCAGTAAAAATATATTTAAAAATCGTGACCAAATCCAGTCAGCTCTACTTCCTTGAAGCTCTTGGGTTACTCTCTCTGTGTTGTTCATCATTTGTCATTGCTCTAGTGTAACCATCCAGACAGGAAGCAAGATATTCTTAAGGCCCTTCTCCTTGCCTGTCAGACTACTGAAACAATGGATCCCAAGTTTCCCCAACATCTCTCATGGTGGGAGAAAGAAAAGGTTGGGGTCCAGCTGCCAGCCAACACGGGAGCTTGTCACTAGAAAAGAGAACTCACACAGTTCTGATAAACTATAAGACCACTTTGCAGGAGACATTGGGGCTAAGACAATGATGGTCCGTGATAGGCAGGACCACACCTTGACCAGGACTACTTAGCTATGGACACCTCTTATCTTCAATTTAAACTTAAACTTCACATCAGGATCTAGAGGATAAAATTGAGGGTCACCAGAACTTTCTGTTCCTCTTTCCAATATGGCTACATTGAATAAGCCCCCTTTCTTTAATTTTTGGCATTTCTCTTTCATTGGCATCTTGAGGAAGGAGGAGGGCAAGTCCAGCTTGTTAGGAGAGCCAGGGGCGAAGCTCTGATCTTAACAACTCCATAACACTAGGTCAATAGGCTCATCAAAGTCACTTTTCTATATCCTTCTAACTTCTCTCCTTGCTGTAGTTTTACATCTTCTAGTCTATTCTTCGAGCAGCTAACTTGGAGATGATCCTTAGAATCAAAAGAAAAGAAGCCCCCAGAAAGGTCACAAGGGTCTCCTCAGAGGTGACCTTGAGGCATTTCTCAGAAGAGTCCATGGTCAGGCATCTTCTGGCCTCATCACACAGGAATTCCTTTCCATTTCTCAGGTTCAGGTGTCCAGGCAGAAGAGAATCCTTGAAGTACCCTGGCAGATCAGTAGACTCCACTTATACTCACCTGGCCATATGCTTCTCATCACTGAAGTTCTCATGGTGTGACTCCCCAAATTCTGCCTTGATTTCCCTCCCAGGTTTCCCGCCCAGAAAGAATTAGCATTCCTTCTTTCCTGCTTTGACTGGGCTGACCCTCCTATCTCAGCTTTTGAAGCAGTCCTGAAAGATGCTAATTGACCCTTCAGTGTATAAGCCTTGTCTTTGTTGTTGATTTATTTTAGCACGGAGCCAGAAGTCTGGGGCTCTGGGTCAGTACTCTTTTAGTTGCTCACTGGTGAAGAAGGAAGAGAGAAGAAGGGAGTGTCGGAAGGAGTGACAGAGGGATCAAGCAAATTGATTTATTAACAACATTCATGTTACAAATTATATGTGACATATATATATATATATATATATATATATATATATATATATATGAATGGTGTCTACCCACCAACCAATCAAAATGTGGTTCTGGAAATATTTCTTTAAATCTACAATCTACAAATAGTCTATATTTCATGTAACTCAGAACAAAAGCCACAGTTTGTTTTCTTTCTGTTCATTTCTTAAAATTTTTTTTTATTATTATTTTATGTGTATGAGTGAGTGTACTGTCTGCATGTAGGTTGGTGCACCCATGTCCTGCAATGGTGCAGAGGTCAGAAGAGGGTGTTGGATTCCCCTGGAACTGAAGTTAAAGATGGTTCTTAGCCACCATGTGGGTGCTGGGAATCGAACCCTGGTCCTCTGCAAGAGCAGTTGGTGCTCTTAACAGCTGAGCCATCTCTCCAGCCCCCTGTTCATTTCTTTAAAGTCAAGCACCTACTAACTTTCCGAAGGTTCCAGCTGCTGTTGTTGAATTGAAGAGGAGGATGCCAGGAGCGCAGTTGGCATTGGCACGACCCTGGCTGGTCCTGCTCATTTTGTATTCCATTACAATTAACCTAATAGGGGCTAGAGAGATAGATCAGCAGTTGCTGGTTGCTCTTGCAGAAGACTTGGGTTCTGTACCCAGCACCCACATGGCAGCTCACAACCATCTGCATCTCCAGGTCCAGGGTTTCTGATGCCCTCTTTTGGCCTCAGCAGACATTACACACAGACGATATACACATACGTGCAGGCAAAACACTCATATACCTAAGCTTAAAATAAATAAATATAAATAAATAAATAAAAATTTACAATGAACCCAAGAGGATATGGAGGCTAAGAAGACAGCTCAATTTATAAAGTGATCGCCATGTGAACAGGAAGAATGGAGTTTGATCACAACAGCCATGTAACAAGCCACACTTTATACATTAACATGAGAAGTGATCAAGGTACACAACTGGTATTGAAATCTGTCCTCCACATTTTCAGATCCATGAACACACACACACACACACACACACACACACACACACACACACAGCACGTGGGACCTGAATCCATGGTCCACATTTGATCTCAGATGCTCAAAAAAAGCAAAACATCTGCTTTTCACATTTGAAATGCATTTCAAACAAAAGGCCTGTTGTGGTCCCTCTATAAAACACAACAACAAAAACAATCAAATAAACCACAGGGCACTTCCCTCCAGGGGTCTCACTTCACTGCCTGCAAGAATTGGTTGTCTTCTAACAGCACGCCAGAGACTAGGTCAGAAGATCATTCAGCCATCCTGAAGGTCCTTACACCACAGGGTTTGGCATGTGGCCAAGCTTTTCTTTTCTTTTTTCCTGGAAAATCAGTTCTACAATTCACTGATCTTTTGAGTCCCCTCTTCCTGGTCCCCTCTTCTCTCCCACTTCAATTCCCAGTTTATGATGTATTCTAAATAACATCAGTTCAGAAGACTGGCATCTCTGCATGAAGATTTATTTGTTCATTGACTCCAGGAAATGCATCTGCTGTGTTTTTTAGAAGAAGGTACTGAGAGGCCATATCCTATCCATCTATTCATCCCACATATGTGGCCATTGTTTGCTGGAGAGATGCTGAAATCTTCCTATAACACAGTCAGCTAGAAATGTCTGTGAAGTCAGGCATCACGGTGCAGTTTTTAATCCCATCACCGGGGCGGCAGAGCCAGGAGATGGCTATGAAATGGAGGCCAGCCTGGAATGATCTACAGAGTGTGAATTCTAGGCTAGCTGGGATTATATAGTGAAACCTTGTCTCAGAAAAAGTGTGAAAAAGTCCTCTTTGTGGACACAGTTATAAGAAAGCACACCTCTCTTTTCCTTCTCCAAACTCCAGCATAAAAATCATATAAGGAGGTTCTGAAATTAAGAAAGTAAAGAGTTCAGGTGTCTCCAGCCCTTGCCTGGGGAACTTTATGGATGGATCAACATTTTGTTGGCAGCACAGGCTCTAAAAGTGCCTTGGAAGTTGACAGTAACATAACGATGCTTTAGTTTCAAAATTATTCACCTTCTTAAGAAAATTTTGGGGGAAGAGAAAGATGGCTCAGTGGGTAAAGTTCTTGCCACTCAAGCTTGAGGCCCTGGATTCTGATCCCTAGCAATGTCATAAATCTGGGCATGGCTGTGTGCCCCTGTAACCCTACTGCTGGCCAGTGGAGATAGGAAGGTCCTAGGGGCTTGCTGGCCAGCCTGTCTAGCCAAAACCAAGCTCCAGATTCAGGAAAAGACCCCATCTCAAAAAATACAGTGGGGAGTGATAGACGAAGACACTTGTTGTCACCCTTTGGCTCCATACTTCCATACTTGGACTAGTACACCCCTATATGCACACCACAGGAACACACACACACACACACACACACACACACACACACAAAGAACCCTTGTAATACAAAGTATACTCACAGCAGAGCATGGTTGTGCATGCCTTTAATTCTAGCTCTTGGGAGGCAGAGGCAGGTGGATCTCTCTGGGTTCAAGGCCAGCCTGGTCTACGTAGTGAGTTCCAGGACAGTCTAGGGCTACAAGGAGACCCTGTCACAAAAAGAGCAAAAAATAAAAAAATGTATACTCACAGTCATAAGTCTCTTTAAGTTTTCCAATGTAAGTCATGCTTTTGTGCACTGTTTTGGCTTAGTGAACATCCTGTCTGCTCTCTCTATACAGAAAACTCAGGCCTCACAAAATTGGGACCTGCCCTTTGGGTTATCTAACATTGACTTTCCCTGTTATATTTAAAATCACAATCTCAGTTCCAAGCCTTGGCTTCTAGTAACTAAACTTCCCTTTCCTCCCATTTTAGTAAATTCTAAATATAACAGGATGTAGTGGCTCACATCTGTAATAGCAGCATTTGAGAGGCCGAGGCAGGAAGATTGTTGTGGGTTCAAGGCTAGCCTAGGCTACATAGGGGGATACAGTGAGTTCAAGGCCAGCCTTGGATACAGTGGGATATAATGAGTTAAAGGCCACGTGTGTGTGTGTGTGTGTGCACGCGTGCATGCGTCTGTGTGTGTGTGTGTGCACGCGTGCATGCGTGTGTGTGTGTGTGTATTACAAACATTCTAAACGCAATTAATAAAATGCTAGGTATTACATTAAAGTGTTGCTATGTAGATGTCACTAGAAACCTTTCAAAAATGATTATTCCTAACTTTCGGTCATAATGTAAACTGTAAGAAACAGGATATGGCTAATGAAGAGAAAGGAAAGGTGACCTAGGAAAAGTTATTGCTTCATCAATCCTTTCTGATTTAGGCACTGGAAGCTGACAATAAAAATAATATTGATTCATCATATTTACCAAAACCCACACATCAGAAATGTTCTCGGACGTGAAGCCAGAGAATTTCTGGCTTAGAGTATCACTTCTTCCAAAAATAATCTGGCAGAAAACAATATCTTGCCTGGAATTCATACCATTTCTTCGCTCGTGAAAACAAAAATTCATTTCCGCCCCACTCTTTTTCAGCTCCTTTCTCCTGGGTTCTCACCCAGCAATCAATTTCTCATCAGCTTTTCACTCACTTCTTTTCATGAGACAGAGCAAAGAAGATGCTCTGGGTGGTGTAGACCAAGCGTCCGGGGAGAAATGTCTGGCACCTTATGCTTTGTGCTTAAGTGTGAGAGCATTTAATTAAACTCTCCATCCTACTGGCTTTGGCAGATGATTGCACAAACGTTTGAATAAATCTCATTATTTTCACCTATTTTCCCACAACATATATTTAATTCTTCATGAAATGAAACACATGAAAATTATAACAAAACAATATGATGATTTCATGGGCAGGCCAAATGGCTCAGCAGAGAGAGCTACTTGTGTGCAGACCTGAAGACCCAAGTTCAGTCCTGGATCTCAGAAGGTGGTAAGAGAGAACTGACTAATGAGAGCTGCCCTCTGACCTTCACAGGCGTGCCGTGGCACACACATACACACACAAAATTAAAAATAAAAAAATAAAATGTATGGTGATGTCAAGGTTTTAGCTAAATATAGGCTCTGCTCACACGTGATATTACTGCATTCATCAATAATATTTTACTTATATTGTCCATTTTATTTGCTTGTATTGTTTTTGTTTGTTCCACAGGAGAGTCTCAAGTTGCCTATACTGTCCCTCAAACTCACACTGTAGCTGAACACGATCTTCCACTTCTGATCCTCCTGCCTCTGCCTCCCAAGAGCTTTGGTTATGATTATGGGCCACATACCTAGCCCGTTTTACAACTGAGGAAGCAAAACCCAGAGATTCTAACAAATTGTTCTGCATGCCACAGCCAGAAAAAGACAATGAGGGACTCAACCATGATTAAACTGGAAGACTAGGTCTTATACGTCTTATAATGTTTTTTGAATTCCAATCTGTCTGATCAAAATCTGTACTTGCAACCTATTTCCTTCCCCAGGATTCTTCCTAAAAAAAAACAACTTAGGGTCTGACTAGTTGAACTTTAGAAGCCACAATTAAACTGAAGAAAAAAAAATTAAAGGGTTTTCCTCTAACAAATGAATGACGTGTTTTTTTTTTTTTTAATTTATTTTCCTCTATTTTAAAACTGATGCTTTTTACACTTGATTTTAGCCAAAAGGCTGAGAAGCAGTAACAGATGGTTTTTACTAGAAAACTTCCCATCTTCCTTCCTGGGAAAAACCCATTCTGAATTCAGAATATCCACTGAGGGTCTGTATCAATCTATACAGACATTTTGGAAGGGGTGAAATGGTCGGATAATATGAAAGGAACATGACACAAAGGGGCAGCACAGTGAGGATGGACAATGAACGTGAGATGAGGCCGGTTAAAACAGAGTGAGTAACGGCCCATCCGTTACACGTTAAGCCACATCCATCAGTGAGTGACAGTGAGGGAAGAGTCAAGGGCTGGTGAGATGGCTCAGCTGCTAAAACCCTTTGCTTATGGCAGCCTCCTGCAGCCCCTTCCACTAGGCAGCCCAGCCCTGGGGTTCCTCTGCCAGCAGTCAGGCTGCTTACTTTACTGAGTTAGAACTCAGAAAATCAGAACCTCTTTTTTGACTTCCCCAGGTACTGGCCAAAGACTAAGTGTGCATCCATGGGAAATGGGATTTTCCATACTTCCGCCAGGTGTGGTCTCCGTTGCCACGTGCCTGCTTTGTCAATGCTCGCTGCAAATGACACTGCCTTCTGTCCTCTCTTCCATCTCCCTTTTCTCTGGTAGCTGTCAAGATTTACAAGTCACCTGCCCTGTTGATTTTCTTTTAAGCTCTAATACAGTTGTCCCTGAGTTTCAGAAACATGAAACCAAACTGAAATGCCTGGTTTCAATCCGTAGAATGCAGATAAACCTGAAAGGAGAAAATGGACTCCCCAAAGTTGTCCTCTGACCTCCATACATGTACCGCAGTGCAGGCATGGCTTGACCGCCCCACATTCAAGGTGGTGCAGGCACATGTGCATGGGTACATATACACACATACAAAGAATTAATAACAGAGGAAAAAATTAAAAAGGAATGATTTAAAATGCTACTTTTTAAATTTTAAATATTTTTAAGTATTCTTTTGTGTAGGCACAGCTTAAAACTCTTTAATTTTCACCCAGCTTCATCTAGTCACCATTAACTACTTTCTGAGGCAGAAACATTTTCCCTCTCTTTGAGATCTGAAACTTCTCCCCTGAAGCTTTTTCCTGTCATGCTGGGCTTTCCTTCCTCACCCTCAGCTTTTCATTTTTTTTAAGCTTCTATTTATTTTCATTGAATTCAGGGTGAGACACAGGCAGCGCTCCTCTTTCGTAGGGTTCCAGAACCAATGTTGAGTGGCTGAGGTAAAGCATCTGATAGCAGAAAATATGAATCAGTTCCACTGCCAAGGAGCAGATTATAAAACTAGTCATGTGCTTCGAGAGCAGTCTTGGGTTTCAATTTTGGAAAGCCGGATTTAGGACTGACTAAAATCAATGCCCCAGGCTCATGGGGAGGAGAATAAAGTTTACCTACTCTGCCTCTAACCTATTCACTTTCTACCAACTCCAGCCTCAATTTCAAGCAGAATTAAGTAAAGAATAGGACATTCTGGAGACCGGGGAATTGTCAAAGCAGGCAGAACCAAACTTCTTGGGTCAATGCAGAGAGAAGATGGGGAGGCCATGTTGGCAGATTGATAAGCCACTCTGTTCCACTCTGCGACCTGTCAGGGCTCTGGGTATAGACACTTGGGGATTTTGTTATTGTTGATTTCTTGACCCACAGCCAAAATAAGCTGCTGAACTGAATATCCAGCTTTGCATTTATGGTATTTCAGCGTCTCCACTGTGTCAAAGGAAAACACATTTTTTTTCCTGTTGCTATGTATGTTGGCACCTATCCTATCCAAAGAATTGTGCTTCAAGAACTCTGGAAACACCTGGCAGCAGAAAGCTTGGGAGCTTTGTTTAAACAAGTGTGCCTGCCAACTTTCCAAGACTGATGATTTTGTAGGGCTGAAAACTGTGGATTATTTTAATATCTACTTGGTGGATAGCAGAAATAGCGCTGTGGAGATGAGACTGGACACTGAATGGGCCTGGAATCACGTCCATCTTTTCTAGTTTTTTTTTTAATAGTGTCATATGAACCTTGTATGAAAAACTAAGAGAAAAACAAAACAACAATGAAAACAGGCATGTGGCTGTGACTGCCAGGAATGCTTGAATTCATGACACTTGGTAGAACAGGGTGTTTTAGTGGCTTTACCTGTTGCTATGATGAAGTGTTCTGAGAAAAGAAAGTTGAAGGAGAAAAGGTTGATTGTAGCTCACAGTTCATCATTGTGGTAAAGCTACAGAATTGGGAATTTGAAGCAGGCTGTTACATCTTATCTACAACCAGAAAGCAGAGAGGGCTGAATGGGGGCTATGGTTCAGCTGTTTTCTCTATGTATACAGTCTAGAATCCCCTGGGGCACAGTCCTGCCCATAATCAAGATGGAACTGCCCACATCAATTCATCTAATGTAGATGGTGCCCCATGCGTATGCTCAGAGACTTGTCTCCCAGGCCGTTCCAGATTCTGTCAAGTTGGCAATGAATACTGTCACACAGGGCTTCTTAGAAAGAGTGAGAATCCAAAGCTGACTCTGTCACATGCAAATGCATAGAATACGTCCTTTAGTGGGGTTGCAGATGGAGAGATGGCTCAGTAGTTGAGAGCATTGACCACTCTTCCAGGGGACCCAGTTTCCCTTCCCAGCACCCATATGGCAGCTAACACCCATCCTTAATCCCCAGTTTCAGGGGATCTGGTGGCTTCTTCTGATCTCCACAAAATAAAATCTTTTAAAACATCATTTTAAAAATATAGCCTTGTAGGGGCTGGAGAGATAGCCTAGCGGTTAAGAGCACCGACTGCTCTTGCAAAGGACCCGGGTTCGATCCCCAGCACCCACATGGCGGCTGAAAACCATCTGTAACTCCAATTCCAGGAGAACTCCAGTTCTAGGGGAATCCAAGACCCTCTTCTGACCTCCGCGGCATTGCACGACATGGGTGCACAAACCTACATACAGACAGTACACTCATACGCATACAAAAATAAATTTTAAAAAATTAAAAAAATATAGTCTTGTAGATGATCATGCAGATTCTTTTTCTAGCTTTTCATATCAGAAGATCAGGTGCCTGACTTAGTCACTATCCTGTGTTTGAACGTCATTTCAAGTTTGAATGCTGATTAGACACTGATATATCAAGTAGTTCTTCTCTCATTTCCTGTACAATGAACTCACTGATAACTGTCCAACAGGCAAGATACTACCTTGGAATATTAAATACAGACTTCATATATATAAGTCTTCATGGTTGGCATGGAAAATACATGCCATACTTACAATAATGGGCCTTGGGGCTCTTTGTTTTCATTCCAATGGCTAATGTGAAAATGTTTGAAAGAAACTGAGATAAGGGCCATGGAGAAGGACATAGGACATCTGAAGACTGAGTATAAGGCCTTCACACTGGGCTTCCTTGATCTTTGTGGTTGAGCAAGATATGATGAAGTGTTGTAGACAGGAGGCTTTGTCACCTATCATCTATGTATCTATCATCTATCTATCTATCTATCTATCTATCTATCTATCTATCTATCTATGATGTTTATATCTATCAATATCTATATCTATAAACAGATGTTTATCTCAATCTACCATCTATACCTATCTAATCTATCTATCATCTATCATCTATTTATATCTATCAATCAATCACAATCATCTATATCTAACATCATTCATCTAGCTAGCTAGCTATCATCTATCTATTATCTACCTACCTATTTATCTATTATCTATCTATCTATCATCTATCTATCTATCTAATCTGTCTATTTATATTTTATGTGTATGAGTGTTTTTTCTGTCTGGATGTAAGTGCATCTGTATATACAATGCCCCAAGAGACCAGAGGAGGACATCAGATCCCTTGGAACTGGAGTTACAAACTGGCAAAATGGCTCAGTTGGTAATGTGTTTGCTGCACAAGGTGAGGACCTGCATTCAATCCCCAGAACTCATGTACAAATTTGGGCTCAGTGGTGTGTGGTTGTAATCCCAGTGCCAAGAGGATGGAAACAGGCGAATACTTGGGGCTCACTGGACAGCCAAGGCTAGCCCACTTGGTGAGACAGTCTCAAAACACAGGATGGATGACTCCTGAGGTACAATACCTGAGGTTGTCCTCTGGTTGACATATGCATGTACATACAAGTACAGATCTCTACTTATGTGTGCACACACATACACCCCAAATTAGAGTTAGTTTGAAAAACACTTGCCATATAAGAATGATGGTCCGAATTTGGATCCACAGTAACCACATAAAAAGCTGGACATGGGACATGTGTATGTAATCCTAGCCCTGGGAAAGAAGGCCTAGCAGGAGAATCCCTGGATTTCACTGTAAGAGCTCCCTCATGCTGGGCATGGTGGTGCATGCCTTTAATCCTAGCACTTGGGAGGCTGAGGCAAGAGGATCTTTGTGAGTTCAAGGCTAGCATGGTCTACAGAGTGAGTTCCAGGACAGCTGGGGCTACAGGGAGACCCTGTCTCAAAAAGACCAAAAAAAAAAAAAAAAAAAGAGCTCTCTCAGATGGAGACCCCTTCCCATAAAATAAAGTGGAGAATAGAAGAAGGCCAACCCAGTGTTGGCCTCTGGGCTCCATGTGTACACACCCAAAAGCACATGTACATACACACATGAGCACACACACATACACACACACAAAAATATAATGCAGTAGAATTAGGATGGTTGGTCTAGGAAATCCCATTGTAAATCAAATCTCAGATGATTCTGAAATCCTGTGGAGACAGAATAGTCTAGAATCCCAGGATTCTAAGCAGCACCTTTACTTTTACAACATAGTTGTCTCTAGTACCAGCCCTGTTTTATTGAGTCAGGCTCCTTCTGTCAGCTGAGATGAATTGCAGTTGCTGCGCCAGCTGACACTGTTGGCAGGGTGGCATGGCCACCAGTCATTGCAGACAGAGACAGACAGGAAAGGCTGCGACCGACCACAAGGAAGGAGAGCAGCTTATCTAGGGGAGGGCTAGCATCTCAGTTCTTTTTTTTTTTTTTTTCAAGAATAATATCAAACAATAAAGCCAAGTTCTGAGTTTAGCATTGTTTACAGAAGAGTAGAGTTACTGTGCAGTTACACCAGCCTATGAAAACCCCAAGCAAGCTTCAGTCATTCTATCTATCACTGAAAATTACATCAGAGAAACAGAGTGAGATTATGTATGTATGTATGTATGCATGTACACATGTATGTGTCTGTTTATCTTATCTATGTATCTCATCTATTATCTATGTTCACTACTGCCATCAGTCATTTTTAACTATAATATCTATCACCTAACTATCAATTTATCTTCTAGCCCATCTATCATCTACTGTCTCTATCATGTATCTAATCTATTATCTAATCACACTATATCATCCATCATTATCTATTTTTCTATCTATGCCATATATCATCTGTTTATATATCTCTATCATCTATCTAACACATTTGTTTCTATTTGTGTGTATATCTATCATCTGTCAATCATCTATTTCTATTATCTATCAATCATCTATTTTTATCATCTATCTATGTATCTATTATCTATGTATCTATGTATCTATCTATCATCTTTCTATCTATATCTATTAATTATATTTCTACCTTTATATCTCCATCTGCCTGTCTGTGTAGGGACTTGGCTTGTGCCATTGTCAAGGCTGCTTTGGCAAGCCTGCTGCGCATATCACAGGCTATCAGGTAGAGACAGTTGGGAACTCTCAGGCAGAAGGTGATGCTGTAGTTCACATGTAGAATTTCCTATTCATAGAGGAAACTTTTCTTCTACTATTAAGGTCTTTCAATTGACCAGACTATGTCCAATCAGATGGGAGAAGATAATCTCTTTCACTTAAAATGAACAGATTATAGATGCTAATCAGAACTACAAAACACCTTCGCAGGAGCATTTAGATTACAGTGTGAATGATTAACAGAGCGAAGTACTTGTGATGGCTAATCTTGATTATCAACTTGATTGGATCTAGAATTAACTAAGTCACAGGCTTCTGGGTGTGTCTCTGAGGGTTTTTTCTCAAGAAGGGTAAACTGAGGGGAGTTTACCCTTCTTGAGTTTGTAGCACTTCCTGGTGGCACAGATATAAAGAGATCTCAGGGGGAGCACAGTGCTGCCTGCCTTCCTTTCTTCTTGGTGAGCGTGCCTGTTTCTTGGTCACTGCTACTGCTACTGCTGACATCAATCTCTTTTGCCCTTCCAACGTGAACTAAAGACTAAGTAGCTGTCCAGAAATATTCCAGGTCTTCACTGTCAAATTATGACTTCTGGGGCATGTAGCA
The DNA here is from genome assembly GCA_009823505.1 of Rhizomys pruinosus. Taxonomy (NCBI): domain Eukaryota; kingdom Metazoa; phylum Chordata; class Mammalia; order Rodentia; family Spalacidae; genus Rhizomys; species Rhizomys pruinosus. The sequence goes on from VZQC01000543.1 coordinate 853,305, forward strand.
TTGTTGGCTGAACAGCTATCATTTTCCTGGTCTGGTTAGTGTGCAGACTGCCACTGTAGGACTATCTCCACCCAATAAAATACATTTACTTTATAATATGCATTCATTTGATTGGTTCTGGTCCTTTGGGGGAACGATGATTGCTACAATAGCTTTGACAATTGACACAGAACCAGCCACTGTATTTGAATATTTGTCTTCATTTGAGCCTCATTTTAATTTATTTTTTATTTTTATTTATTGATTGTTTGGGGGGTCTCCCTGTAGTCCCAGCTGTCCTGGAATTCACTCTGTAGACCAGGCTGGCCTTGGACTTAAAAAGATCCACCTTGAGCTTAATTTTTAAATGAACAAATATATTATATTTTTAAAATCATGATAGATGGAATCATGGTATAAAAGAAAAAATGTTAATATATTAAATGTAGAGTGTCTGAGAGAAATATAAAACAAACTTTTCCTTAAAGAAACTGATGTTTGGGGCTGGAGAGATGGCCTAGTGGTTAAGAGCACCGACCGTTCTTACAGAGGACCCGGGTTCGATCCCCAGCACTCACATGGCAGCCGAGAACCATCTGAAGCTCCAATTCCAGGAGAACTTCAGTTCCAGGGGAATCCAACACCCTCTTCTGACCTCCGCGGCATTGCACGACACGGGTGCACAAACTTGCATGCAGACAGTACATTCATACACATACAAAAATAAATAAATGCTGGGCGTGGTGGCACATGCCTTAAAAAAAAAAAGAAACTGATGTTTGACTGAACCGATGTCATGACTACAGGAGGACATCAAGCGACATTTTTGCTACCTACATTATTTTTTAAAAAAATTTTATGCATATACATGTATGCTTACATGAGCTTATGTGCAACACATGTGTGTAGGAGCCTGTGGAGGTCACAAGAGAGGGTTAGCCACCCTGGAATTGAGTTTATAGGCAGTTGAGATCTGCCATGTGGGTTCTCTGCAAGAGCAGCAGGTGTTCTTCAGTGCTGAACCATCTCTCCAGATCCCCACTTATTCCTTTTTAACATTAATAATAATATTATTATTATTATTATTATTATTTGTTTTTGGAGACAAGATAACTTCATCCTCATGGAAATCTCCTGCCTTAGCCTCCTGAGTGCTAAGATTATAGGTATAAGCCCAGCTCTTGTTTACAATTTTCTTTTTTTTTCTTTGTTTATGATTTTCAAATTAAGCTAACTTACTTTTCCAAGTTTACTCTCTTCCTAAGTAATAATATCCATAAAATTATGGCTATGTGCATTAGTTGTGTACATTATAAGAATGAAATTATTTATAACTACTAGAATTGCTGTTTACATACTGCGGGAAGTCATTTTCCCACACTCTCTGAGACATACTAGATGAGTTCTTCAGATAACTGCCTGAGAGCTGGATGGAAGGATTTGCTATAAACACTACAAAGAGAGAAGCAATTTTGTTGAGAACAGAGAAAGATCTGAATTGGAAGATGAACCCAGACTTGGAAAAACCCGGAAAATATTTTCTGTTAGAGACAGCCTAAGGGAAAGTGGGGCTGGGCTGGGAGAAATCTGTGCTGACACTGAAACAATGGAAGAATGCTCAGAGCTCTCTGACAGTTTCATATATTTTTGAAGAATGACTTTAGCTGCTTGTGTTAGAGCTTTCAGAAAGGTACTGCTGCAAAGAACTTGAAATAATTGAGCTCATCAAGCCAAAGAGACAGAAGATGAAAAAGAAGTGACCTTTGCTCTTACAATCCTTATTAGCCAGTGGTAAAGATGAATATCAAAAGATGACTAGGACCAGTGTGCAGTGTGCTGAGAGGGGCCTTGAGCTGAGGGTTAGGGCACTCAGCAGAGGTAGCCTGAGGAAAATGCGCTTTGAGACAGGGCTCTTTAGTCATGGATGAACAGGATTCAGCCTGGGGACCAGAGTCTGGGTGGTGCTGGGATATGGAGAGGAGAGCATTTTTATATAACCTCAAAACCAGAGAAAAACCACACTATTGCACTTGCATGGTATGTGTGTGTAATACACAATATAGGTTAAATAGGGAAGTAGTTAATTTCTACACAAGGTTATTTCTTACATTGTCCCATTCATACAACCTTTAATTCAGTATCCATTGAAAATCTATGGGTCTATAGGTCAGTTGTAGAGGCCAGGTTAGTACACAGAACCAAAGTCAAGTGATTGCAAATCTTTTCTTTTTCCTTTCCTTTCCTTTCCTTTCCTTTCCTTTCCTTTCTCTCCCTCCTCTCTCTCTCTCTCTCTCTCTCTCTCTCTCTCTCTCTCTCTCTCTCTCCCTTCCTGCCCCTGACTCTGTCTCTCGGCTGCTGGCATTGCTGGCTTACGCCATCATGGCTGGCTCTTTATCACGCTTCTTTCTTTTTTTTATGACTTTTCTTTATTAGCTTACAAAGAATTAGGTCTTATTATGGCCTTTTTCAAATACAATTTCTTATTGTTCTTTCTCTCCCCAACCTCTGTCCCCTCCTCACTAGTGGCTTCCCTTCTGCTTTCTTGTCACTGTGGGCCCTTTACCCTTTCACCACTTTTCACCCACACCTGAGTTCTGCTCTTGTGGCCCCCTATCTAGTTTCAGTCCTAAGTCCACAGTACAGAATTGGATTGTCATACTATAAAGAAGTTCTATAAAGAAGTTCTGGCCAGGCGTGATAGCACACACCTTTAATCCTAGCACTCGGGAGGAAGAGGCAGGCAGATCTTTGTGAATTCAAGGCCAGCCTGGTCTACAGAGTGAGTTCCAGGACAGTGGGGCTACAGGGAGATCCTGTCTCAAAAAGACAAAAAAAAAGTTCTGAATTTTCCATGAAAATACAAAGTACACTTTTAAGACACCAGTGAACTGAAAAGACAGCCGTTTTAATTTAAGATGCTGTATAAGTATTTCTGTGTATCAAAGCAGTTATTTAAAAAAAATCAGAAGCATAAAACAAAACCTGAAAACCACCCAGAGGTAGTGGCACATGCCTTTAGTCCCGGCACTCAGGAGGTAAAGACAGGTAGATCTCTAGGAGTCTGAGGCCAGTCTGGTCTACAGAGTGAGTTTTAGATCAACCACGGCTACATAGTGAGACCCTACTTAACAAAAGAAAGCAAAACAAAAACTCTGGATTTTCTTACAATTGTTTGATGTGTTGGTAATGTTTTAATTTTGGAGTTAAATGTAACAGGAGCTTGAGGACACAGCATACACTTGGCAGTACTCGGTCAATCTGGGTAATACAGATCCTGCTGTTGAACATGGACAGCATGTTCTTTGAAAGGTGTTCATGAGTCAATATATGGGAGAGGTCCCCTCCTGGTGACTGGGGCTGGGTGGACTGACTGGGGTTACATCAAACAGGTGCTTTATTTTCACATACATTGGCTTCTGTAACATATTAAAAAAGCATCTTCGAATTACAAGGGGTTAAAGTTATCAAAGGAAAAGTATATTAAGTTCTCCAAAGTTCCTGTCAGGAAGCAGGTGGCACATTGCAAGAGGACAATTCAGGACAAGCCACTGGAAGGAACTGACAACAGAATTGTTCTCTGGTTTAAGGGAAGTCAGCAGGGCGTATTGCAGGGACCAGCTACATCGGGATGCATAGGTACCAGAGGCAGTGGGAAGGATAAATGGTGGGAGAAGAAACCGGATCCCACTGAGACCCTCTGCAGCTTTGTAAGAGAATGGAGAACGCTGCTGCCCTTGGGGTAAAGGCTCATTCCTAACCTGTGTTAATCCTATATTGAAGACAGCAGGAGAATGCTTTCCTGTCCTCCTCTTTCTGCCTCTGGATTTCTTTCTTTCTTGCTTGCTTGCTTCATTGCTTTCTGTCATGGGGTCTCATATAGCTCTGGCTGCCCTCAAACTCTCTAGTAGCAAAGGATGATCTTCAATTTCTGATCTGCCTGCCTGCACCCTCACTGGGATTACAGACATTCACAGCCATAACTCAGTTCTGAGTGCTGGGGATTGAAATGTTCATAGCCCAGATCTGAGGATGGTCACTGTCTATCTACAGGTTGTGTTAATTTTCTCAGTCATTTAAAGAATTAAAAGGCAGGAAAACTCTCAGACCAACAGGGAGTGTCAAAAAATCTTTTACTGAAACATGAAGATTCACGTGCATCCACACATTCACACAGAGAAAACAAAATCTCTCTATACGTGGGGAGGGAATTTGGAAACTGAAATCCAACTTCCTTCTCCGGGAAAGGTCTATATTATTATTATTTTTTATTTATTATTTTTTATGTGTATGAGTGTACTGTCTGCGTGTAGGTTTGCAATGCCACAGAAGTCGGAAGAGGGCATAAGATTCCCCTGGAACTGGAGTTAAAGACGGTTCTTAGCCGCCATGTGGGTGCTGGGAATCGAACCTGGGTCCTCTGCAAGAGCGGTTGGTACTCTTAACCACTAAGCCATCTCTCTAACCCCAAAGGTCTATATTATTAAGGGTTTTAGTGTGTCTTACTCCCATAATTTTGGGTTGGTCAGCTTAAACAAAATAGAGCAAGCTGATAATGTGTATGGCTTCAAATGATGAGATGTTGAGGTCCAGCCTAGGTCATATCTGATATGTTTTGAACTAGTCAGCCAGAAAGAAAACCCTGCTGACTAGAAGGGGAGCCCTCAGGCCTTTGTTTCAGATGAAAAAGAAGATGGAGGTATGCCATATTTCTTACTTATTAGTGGCCCTTTACCTATCTGTCTGCCTGTCAAAGATATGGCTAGCTTATAGTCCATCAGCATGACAGATTCCTTTAAGTCAGGCAAGGACTCTACCTACTGAGCTACAGCTCTAGTAACATGCTCACTTATGTGTGAGTCATCTATGACTGCTTTAGTCATAGGTTTCCAGCACCCGTCACAGCCAGCGCACAACCACCCGTAACTCCAGCACCATGAAATCTGATGCCCTCTTCTGGCCTCCATAGCATATGCACGCACACATACATGTATCCCCCCTGCATATACACATAATGAAAAGGAAAATAAATCTTTAAACACTTTATCTATTATTTTTTGTTTTATGGGTTATGCCTGCATGTATGTAAGTGCACCTACATTGTGCAGTGCCTGAGGAGGTCAGAAGAGAGAGTCAGATCTCCTGGAACTGGAGTTACAGATGGTCGCTATCTGTCATGTGGGTGCTGGTTATCGAAACTGGGTCCTCTGCAAGAGCCTCCAGTGCTCTCACCACTGGGCATCTCCCTAGGCCCTAAAATAAATCATTAAAATAGCCACACTCTGGCATATAACTCCCTGAGTTGACCTTGTCCATGACAAGCAGGACTTGTGCTTTGTACTGACACCAGGGTATCCTTTTTCCACTTTTCATTTGATATTACTTTAATTCCTTGTACTTATGAATGCAATGTGAAATTTTCCCACAGCTGAAGAGAAAGATCAAAAAGTCAATAATTATCTATTTCCCAGTCTTCAAGTGATGTTTGAAACTGTATTAAGGAGCATAGTAGACACAGCAAGAAAAAGAGAAAGAGGAAGGAATGGAGAGAAGAAAGGAAGGAAAAAGCAAGAAGGAGTGAGAGAGAGATTGTTTCTATAAGGACAGGTTGAAGAAATGTTAGCCTGGAACTCACACTGTAGACCAGGCTGGCCTTGAACTCACAGAGATACACCTGCCTCTGCCTCCTGAGTGCACCACCATGCCTGACTCAAGAGATTTTTTTAAACTTATGGCTTTGTCATGAACTCGTCTTATTAAATCTGGTGGAGCAAAGACTAAGCTTGATGCTGGGAAAGTATTCTTTGACAATTGCTGCATAGAAGGGGTAAAGAAAGATGTTGGAGGCAGGAAACAGGAAGAGTCTTTGTCATCACAATAGTACACAATGTTCTGCAGGTGCCAGTAGAGTGGCACTCCTTTAAACCACAAGAGAAAAATTACATGTGGCAAAATCCTATGTAAACAGTCAAAATGCAAAAACAGTCAAAAGCCTAAAGCTGTGGATATATTGCCACATTTCTATCTATAAATAGAAAACAAGCCCATAGTTAAAATGAAATCCAAGTGGTATTTGAATAATTTAGAAATGCTCATTTTTACTTATAATGAGAAATATTATAATTAAAGCTATCAACTAACATTGACTTGTATTTTTTCCAGTGCTGTGGATTAAATTCAGAGCCTTGGACACAGGCTAGGCAAGTGTTCTACCAGCGAGCTACACCCTACCTCCAACAGTGTTCATCATTTTTTTTCTAACACAATGTGCTTATAAACACTATTGAAAAGCATATCAAACCAGGTATTCTCATGCATTGCTGTGTGAGTGGAAGCAGCTACAACCTTTATGAAAAAAAAGACACATACATGAAAATGAGACATGTGTACATTGTTGCTCTGCCATAGCAACAAATTAATCTCCTTCAATGTGATGCAGAAGGTGAAGAAATTAGGAATATTGGGTTGAAGATTATACTTCAGTGGCATGGCACTTGCCTTGCTTGTGAGAAGCCTTGGGTTCTATTCCCAAGGTGAAAAAGAGACAGAGAAGAGAGGGAGGGAAGGAAGGGAGGGAGGGAGAACAGAACGCAGTGGGCAAGATACAATTTGCACCCGTGTACGGATACAGTTCAGCTGTGAACCTCTACTGCATGTTTAAATGTGGCAACATTGAGCATATTGAACTCTTAGAAACTGTGGATCTAAAGCAACCACTTAGAGGTTAGAGAGTTAATGGACCTCACTTGACCCTCCACAAAAGTGAACGTGTTAATAAAAGTTTGCACTCCATATCCAAACATCTGCTCTACTTCTTGCGATGTGACTGACATTAGCGAAAGTAACTGATCATCTATAGTAAAGTGTTCTCATTTGTAAAATGGGTAGGAGGGGGAGTCTATTGCTTCAGTGATATAGATAATGATAAGTTGTTTGTGGTCCCATTAATAACCCCACACCCATGCTTATGCAACCAACCTTGATTAAACCCAGTGGGCCACACACACACACACACACACACACACACACACACGGGGTGGGGAGAGGGAGAGGACATTAAAGTATGAGGGGACTTGGGGTCTTGGGAGGACTCGTTGGAAAGCAGGATTTCAGTGGAAGAAGGAAGAGGATTTCAGAGAGTAAAACAGGGTGGAGACAACAAGAATTCATTGTATGTATGTATGAAAGATTCAACATATAGTTTTTGTTTATGAAGAGTGCTGATAACATCCTGAGACCACTTTAAACAGCTTAATTGTAAGTCTTCTAGTCTAAAATAGTGTGATTGTAGAAAGCTATACAGTAATAGTATATGAATTAGCAGTGCCTGGCCTGATCTAACCATCAAAGAATGCAGTTTTAGATTCTAATTCACATTTTCAGAACCATTGTTAATGCTCCCAGAATTAGAGCCTTGACAAGGAAGGGGAAGAAAGCAAGGCTCTTGAGTGCTGATGATGGGCAGCCATGTTCTGAAGCAGAAAATATTTTGTCCGACACGTGTCACAAGTATCAGTTTCCAAATGAAGTATCAGGAAAATCACTAATGAGGGAGGTTCTGCATAGGGTAAGGATGGGGAGGGTGCTGGGTCATTTATAGAAAGATGTGGACTAAACATATTAGTTTTATGATGAATCATAACTGAGAGGCAGACAGCTGGATGGCCCAGCATTCTGAGGGTTAGAGAGCGACTTCAGGCAGAATCCAGGGCAGACTGCATTGATTTCCCCCTTACAGGTGGCTGACAATATCCATTCATATTCTTTTTTTTTTTTTTTTTTTTTTTTTTTTTTTTTTTTTTTTTTTTTTTTTTTTTTGTCTTTTTGAGACAGGGTCTCCCTGTAGCTCCAGCTGTCCTGGAACTCACTCTGTAGACCAGGCTGGCCTTGAACTCACAAAGATCCGCCTGCCTCTGCCTCCCGAGTGCTAGGATTAAAGGCGTGCGCCACCACGCCCGGCTTAACGGCGCATGGGTGGTTCAGTGATAGAATTCTCGCCTGCCATTCATATTCTATTTGGCTTTAGGCTTTTACAGAAGAGCTACGTAGTTGGGACCTCGGATACAGGCTTATCCTAGAATGTGTATTAAAAGGCTTCTATTTAGCTTTGGAAGCAGATGTGGGGGTGGGAGTGAAGAATATCATAAATACTTAGGCTGGGAGATGGCTTGGCTGGTAAAGCACTTGCCTTGTAAGCATGAGTTTGATCCCCAGAACTCATGTTAAAAAAGAAAAGCCAGGCACAATGGCATGTACCATAATCCCATACTGGGATGATGGTGACAAATGGGTCCCTGCATCCTGCTGGCCAGCCAGCTTGCCCAACTCGTGAAATTCTAGGTTGGTGGACCATACCTCGAAAGAGTGATACCCAAGGTTGTCTTCCAGTTGTCTTCCACACATGTGCACCCCACACAGCCTACCATACACACACACACACACACACACACACACACACACACACACACAAATGTCATTAATAATCATTATCCCCAGCAAAGAAGAAACAAATAATATGTTCCTAGACTCTGGTTATTTAAAGCAGAAGCCATTGTAGTATTTCATCGATAATAATAGGTGTTCAAACACCAAGACAGTCAACGCTAGTTAGTGAACAGGTTCTGGTTTTTTTCCTTCCCAAAGCATCCAAATCCCCTGCACTCTGACTGTTCTTTATGTGGAGGAGATTGCCATCAAAATGATGGCTCTTATTCTTGGAGCCCTCTCTTTGTGCCAGGTTCATTTCCACATCAGTCTTCTAATGTATGAGCTATGTTTATACAAGCTCAGGAGAATTGAGTGGCTTGCTCAATCAAGTTGATGATAGACACACAAAAGTTTTTCTGCAGATAACATCCTCCTTTTCCAACATCACCATATCATGAGTGTGCAGAAAAGGTCATTCAAGTTCATCTCCTTCATCTATTGAATTAAGAGGAACTGGCCACATGCTCTAGTCAGAAGCTCAGAGGTCACTACCCTCAGTCCAAAAAATGTACCAGAGATTCTTCCCATGGGAAAATAAAGGCCTTTGTAAAAGACATAGCCAAGTTTCTGAGTTCTGTGAAGTGCTGCTATTTTATGTTTAGTTTTTAGGGGAGGGTCTCATTTTAGCTCAAGCTGGCTCCAAACTCATTGAGTAGCCAAGGATGACCTTGGACTTCTGCCCCTCCTGCCTCTGTGTCCTGAGTGCAGGGATTCCATGCCCATTTTTATGCAGTTTGGGGAGATGAAAGCCAGGGCTTTGTACATCCTCGGCAAACATTCTATTGTACATCCTCAGCAAGCATCCCACCAACTGGGCTGTGTCCGCAGCTCAGAGTATGGCTATTTTAATATTCTCAGATGTAGCTGTTTCACAATGAAAATACCTGTCAGTGGTGTGTTAATGATAGTGCTGTGTTGCTGCTCTTTCTCCTGTCTTGTCTGTGACAGACAATGTAGTTGGGTCATGAATCATAATTTGAACATTCACAATGGTCTTTAGAGGAGATGGGAAGTCAGGGTCCTGGTGGAGGGTGACAAAAACTAGAAATCCGGACCATCTAAAAAGAGCCGATTCCTTCAGGACTTGAAACTGATGAAGGTCAACTGCCAACAAACAGCAAAAATCTCTCACTCGACCCAGGTCTCTGCACTCCTTTCCCAGCAGCCCTACCTGTTACTCCTCACAGCTCAGACCTGAGCCTTCTCTAGAGGGCTGTCTAGGGAATGATGGTTTGCCTGGCTCAGAAGTGACTGGTTTTCTCTCTTCATCTCCACCAGAAGCATCCTTGAAACAACTGACTGACCAGTGGAGTGTTAGGGCTCAAACATCATGCTCCTTCACCTTATGATAGGCTAGACCTGGAGGTGTAGTTGACCTTCCCAGCTCTATGACATGAGAAGAGACTGGACTTCACCTGAGACCAGACCTTCTTTTCTTTAGGTAGGGTCTCCTGTAAAACTCATGATGTAGCTGGGGATGAGTTTGAATTTCTGTTCCTCCTGCCTCTATGTCTGGAGTGCTGGGATTACTGGTGCGCATCATCATGCCTACTTTATACAGTGCTGGGAATCCAACCAGGGCTTTGGGAGCACTCTGCCAACTGATCTAAATCTCCATCCCTGCAGTGCACACCTTTGCCTTAATCCTTCTCTCCCCCGGCCTGTTTCTTTTTAACATATTATTTATTTATTTATTTAGTTAGTTAGTTAGTTATTTAGTAAGTTAGTTAATGTGTATGAGTTAATGTGTATTTTACCAATATGCATGTTAATGTTCCTGTTTGTATAGTGCCTGTGGAGGCCACAAGAAGATGTTGCATCCCGTGGAACTAGAGTCTGGAAAGTTGTTAGCCATCATGTGGGTGCTTGGAACCAAACCTGGGTCCTCTGCAAGAGCAGTCGCTGCTCTTAACCCTGAGCCATCTCTCTAGACCCTTCTGTTCTGTTTATGAGTTTCTCTCGGAAGTATCCTTCCATGGATCCTATGTTTTAGTTTCCTTCTGGTTGCTGTGATGAAACACCCTGACCAAAAGCAACTTAGGGGAGGGAAGGTTCTACTTGGCCTACACTTCCAGGTCACAAGTCCACCGCTGAGGGGAGTCAGGGCAGGAACACCAGGCAGGATCCTAAGGCGGGACTGCTTGCTACTGCACATACTGTCACCTCTGCTCTTGGAACTCACAGCTAAGGGAGCAGAGCAGGAGGATGCCGCTTACGAGCTGGCTTGCTCCCAGGCTCATGCTTCTTAGCCCAGGACCACTTGTCCAGAGAGTGACGCTGCCCATGGCAGGATGGGTCCTCCTATATCAATGAACAATTGAGACAATTGCCCATAGACTTGCCCACAGGCCAGTCCGATCTAGGCAATTCCTAAAGGGAGGTTTCTCCTGGAAGATGACTCTCAGGACATGACAATTAAAGCTAACTAGGGCATCATGTGTGTAAGCAACACCACCCCTCCACACAGACACACACAGACACACAGACACACACACACACACACACACACACACACACACACACACACACACACAGCCCAATTTGATCCAGAGACTAAACAATTGACAGGACCCAGATACGAAATGACATTCTATAGACCAGAGCCCAAAGGTTGGGAGGAAAGACACAATGCTTCGCTGCTCCCAACAGCTGGGCTTCTCTCAAGATTGTCAGGGACCATGGCTTCGTACATGCATGAGTTTGGTGAGGGCAGAAAGGGGGTGACAGGAAAACAACCAAACAGGAAACTCAAGCATCTGCTCCAAGATTCCTGAATTCTCTAAAGAATTATCACTTCCCCTAATTTTATAAGTTCTCCAATCCTTTTTCAAAGAGTTCTATATTTTGCTAACTTTCTTGGGGAAGGGGGGGGCATGGCTAATTGGCAGCTGAGAGGTCACAGCTTAGTCTAGGCCTGAGTTTCTGTTACATTTTCCAGCCTGTGAGGAGGTAACTATGGGGGACCTGGCTAGACACAGATAGGCTTTCTTCTTTACTACTTAGGAAAGGAAAGAAACACCAGACAGTGACAGTTATACCATGCTGGACACGTCACAGTCTATAACAGGAAATGGATCCTCAAGGCTTTGTATTTTAATTTTTATTATATGAATGCACGCACACGTGCACCACAGCATAGATGTGTGGAGGTCAGAGAACAACTTGTGGAAGTCACTTTTCTCCCTCCACCACTAGAGATCAAACTCAGATCCTCCTGCTTGCTGACAAGTGCCTTTATCCACTGAAGCCTCTCACCAGCAACACCCCCAAGGTTTTGGCACTCTATCCACTCTCTTGATATTTACTCAGCCTCATGCATTACTCTAAGTCCTGAAAACACAAAGCTAGAAAAGGCAGACTTGAGAGTTCTGCCTTCCTGGAGTGGTCCAGAGTAGGAGGCCAACAATCTTCGGATCACATCACCCAAAGGTGTTTGGGCTTTGATTGGGGGGGGGCATCAGAGTTTGGATGGTAAACAGAACCCTCCAGAACCGAGAAGAGTGCACAGTTCTTTTAGATCACAGTGGTGCGTGGTGGTGGTGGTGGTGAGGAGCGGCAGAATTGTCCTAGAACTTGACGAGGAAGCCAGGATTTGAAGATAAACTGGGAATTGGGGAGAGGGATAGAGGGAAGGAGAGGTGAGAAGAAAGAGAAAGGGAGGAGACAGAGGAAGAATAGAGAGACAGAGAGACAGAGACAGAGAGAGACAGAGAGATACAGAGAGACAGAGAGAGACAAAGAGAGACAGAGAGACAGAGAGACAGAGAGATACAGAGAGATACAGAGAGAGACAGAGAGACAGAGAGATACAGAGAGAGACAGAGAGACAGAGAGAGACAGAGAGAGACAGAGAGAGACAAAGAGAGACAGAGAGACAGAGAGACAGAGAGATACAGAGAGACAGAGAGACAGAGAGATACAGAGAGAGACAGAGAGAGACAAAGAGAGACAGAGAGACAGAGAGACAGAGAGATACAGAGAGATACAGAGAGAGACAGAGAGACAGAGAGAGACAGAGAGAGACAGAGAGACAGAGAGAGACAGAGAGAGACAGAGAGAGACAGAGAGAGAGAAACAGACAGATACAGAGAGAGAGACAAAGAGAGACAGAGAGAGACAGACACAGAGAGACAGAGAGAGACAGAGAGACAGAGAGAGACAGAGAGATACAGAGAGAGACAGAGAGACAGATAGAGACAGAGAGATACAGAGAGATACAGAAAGACAGAGACAGAGAGACAGAGAGAGACAGAGAAACAGAGAGACAGAGAGACAGAGAGATACAGAGAGACAGAGAGAGACAGAAAGAAAGAGTTTTGCCCCAGGAGGGGCACCTATGCAAAACTGGGAAGCACCCAAGAGCAGCTGGGTATTTCTACTGAAGCCAAAGGAAGTTGAGAATGATCACACTACAGAGACAGGGGCCAGCTGGACAGATGCACAGATCATTTCGAAAGTCAAGTTAAGGAACTTGGGTTTTACCCTATTACCAGTGGACAGCTGCATTAAGTTCTTAGCCTGAACCCTGCATACATTTTAGAAAATTCCTTGTTGCTTTTTCATAGAAGAAGAGTGGAAGCAGAGAAGTCAGTCAGAAGGTTCTTAGGTCAATGGACGAAGGAAGGAGGGAGTGACGGCCTGGACCAGAGTAGAGGTCGGATAGATAAAGGGATCTGGGTTTTCTGGGGGTTTTGAGATTAGGTCTCACTAAAAGCCCTGGTCATCTTGGAATTTACAGTAGTAGCCCCAGAGTCCTGTGATTACAGATGGTGCCATCACACCTGCCTGAGATAAAGGAGTTTTGAGAAAGTTAGATAAACAGACTTTGATGGTTTATTGTTGGGCTAGAGGGAGAGAAGCGAGGGACTCTGAGGAATCAATGAGACCCCGAGGCTCTCTGGGCTGGATGGTGAGGCTGTTCACTAGACTAAGAGACAACAAAAAATTTCAACTCAAGCGAGTCTAGATTTACATCACTGTACTTTTGCATGGTCTCCAGAGTGTCCTGAGGGGCAATTACCTATATGCCTCTGCACATGAAGAGAGAAGCTGAGCCAGATGTTAGAATGTGGGAGACCCTGAGGGGGACACCATTGCTGGTGCATAGGTGAGACCACCCAGGACAGGAAGATAAATGGCTCCTTAACAAGCCAGCCATGGTGGCACACACCTTTAACTCCAGCATTTGGGAGGCAGAGGCAGGTGGATCTCTGTGAATGCAAGGCCACCCTGGTCTAGATAGTGAATTCTGGGCAAAAAAAAAAAAAGGCTGGCATCTTTGACAGAAACATCACCAGGTATTCTAGATCCATGAGCTATCACCAGATATTCTAGCTCCATCTAGACTAGGACTCTCCAGAGGGGATGCTGGCTGTGGATAAGATAGTTGTGGCATTAATGGCAACCATATTCAAGTTAGTTTTCACTGAATGCTTCTTATTCTCTGTCTGTCTTCTGTATAGTTTTCTCTCATTTAACCCTCCAACAGTTTTATGAGATGTGAGCTGGTTAATCTTGTCAACTTGATTGAATCTGTAATGGACCTACAGTCTCACTTCTGGGTGGATCAGTGACTGTATTTCTGGGAAGGATTAACAGAGATGAGAAGAAGCCCCCAGAGAGGGCAGCATTTGCTGGCAGCAGCCTAGACACAGAGAGGTCTGAAGGGGTGGTCTTGTTGCTTGCACAGAGGCCTTCCATTCTTGCTGCTGAGTCCTGTCTCTGCTGATGCCGCCGCCATTTTTCTTTGACTTCATCCTCCAGCTTCTTCAGTGGACTGATCATCAGTGGCACTTCAGGAATCTTCTAGTCCTTCAGCATCAGATTGGGACTGCTGGGATATCCATCCTCCTGCAGCTAGACAGTATGGACTGCCCAGTTCTTATCCATAAACCAATCTATTATAATATGTACTCGTTCTATTGATTTTATTCTTCTGGACTAACCTGACTCATTCAAGGGATGACCTATACCACCTCTCATGGGGGCCACTGAGATGGAGTTCAATTCCTGGGATCCACACGGTGGAAGGAGAGAACTAATACCTGCAATGTGTCCTTTGACCTCAATATGCTTGCTGTGGGGTATGCGTGGGGGCACACACACACACACACACACACACACTCAACTGTAACAAAGATTTAACTGTGTCTTCTGTTATGAATGAAGAATACAGATGCAAAGGTGACAGAGTTAGGAAGGGGTGGAACTGGGGTCCCCAGGAAGGCTTATTTTCCCTCATCCATCCAATCACCGTGTTTCCCAAAGAGGCTGTAAATAGCCATGCCTCTGAGATCTAAATCCCCTGCCCGAGCCACCACCTTAGCTTCACTGTTCTTTAGGGGATATTTAAGTGCTACCTAATTCTTTAAAAATTATGGAGGCAGGCTGGGAGATGGCTCAGCTGTTACGACCACCATGCTGCTTTGCAGAGGACCCAACTTTGGTTCCCAGCACCCACAATGGGTGGTTCACAACCACCTATAACTCCAACTCCAGGGGATCCAGCCCCTCTTTTTGGATTCTATGGGATTGTATTCATGTGAGCAAACCCACACACAGACATACACAGAAAATGAAAAATCAAATAAATATTTAAATAAACTTACAGTTGAACTATTAAAGCCACTGATAGTTACTGAAATTTAAGATATTTTTCTATGTTAATCCTTCATGATGGGAGGAAAGCAGAGATTCAGCCATAGAAGAGCTAATTATAGCACCTTTTTTGATTTACGAGGGAGACAGCTCAGGGCTGCAAATCAGGAACACAAAATAATCAGTGTTCTTTTCATTTCTATCTTATTTTTCAGTTTCTCAAGGTAGAAATCTACCCTTTATGCCCTCATCCAGCCCTTTAGGGTAGCAAAAAGTCCATGTCAAATCCATAGGTAGCCATGGACTGACTCAACCCATCCTAAGTGTGACCTTCCTTCCGCCCACCCTACCAGGCCTAAATACTCAGCAGGATGGAGCTGTTCATGTTGATGGTCTCCTTCATACAATCTAGAATCCCTTTGGAGACAAAGCTCTGGGCCTGTCTGTGAGGGAGTTTGTAGACTAGGTTAATTGAAATGGGAAAAATCTAGCCTGAATGTGGCTAACACCATTCTATGGGCAAGGGTCCTGGGTATATAAAGAGAACGAAGCCGAGCACTGGTATTCATTTCTCTGTGCTGTGTGTAGATGCAATGTCACCAGCTGCCTCCTGCCTCCTGCGCCCCCCCCCACCATAAACTGTATCTGTGATGTGAGTCCAAATAAGCCCTTCCTTCCCTAGGTTGCTTTTTGATAGGTAAGTTTCCCCAGCAATACCAAAAGTTTCTGATCCAGCGAATGTGACTTGCAGGCTCCGCGGCTTCCTCTCCTCTGTTCCCTGGGAATTGTTTGATTTCATTTCTGTTCCTCTTGTGAGCCACCTGCACTTCCACGGAAGACAGATATATGTGGAATCAATCGCAGCTGCCTGTGTGGCTGTGACAGGAACCCTCTAGGACACTTCTCTGTGGGAGGCTGACCCAGGGACACCATTGTGCAGTCTCCTGTCAGTTTTCTACAGACATTGCCTGGAGCAAAATACATTTGTGCAGCCTAGAAAGCCTGCCTTTGAAAGCCCTTCTCAGCCGCCCTGCAACCTTGGTGAGGAGAGGCCTCCTGTGTTAGTGTGGGCACATAGAACAGGGTGCCCTTCAGTCACCAGCTTTTCCCTGAAGTTAAGAACCAGGTAATTTCACAGAGTTTGGAGGAGACGGAAGAAGGAAATGAAGAGTTGCTAGGTTGACAGTGCATCAACCCTACCCCAACTGGTTTGTATAAATAGCCTCTTGGAATCCTCCCAAGCAGCATATGAAAGAGGCATTATCAATCTCTTGTTGTTTTTGTTTTTGTTTCCACATAGAAAGGCAGGGGCTCTGAGAAATCAAGTGATTTGCCTGTTTCTAAAGAAGCCAGCATCCCCGCCTTTTTATTCTTTCTTCATCTAAGAGGCTTCTTGCATTTGGGGCAGTCATGTATATTGATGACACTCTATAGTTTGCAAACTCTTTTACTAATATTAGGTGGTGTTCTCTCCAATGTATAGACCAAGAAACCAAGGCTTTCACTAAAAAGCATACCCATGAGTCAGCAGGAAAGAGAAAGTGCATTGGAATAACCAGTACATCAGAAACACTACACTACACTACACACACACACACACACACACACACACACACGCACGCACGCACACACACATGAATGAATGCAGGTTTCCTTCAGCTGTTCTTATTCCTCCTCATTCCAACTCCTCATGATAGTCAACAATTACCAAACATCCACACATTCCTCCATCTGTTCATTCATGTAGCCTAGGTGACCTGGAGCTAGCTGTGTATCTGAGGATGATTTTGAATTCCTGATCGTCCAGCCTCTACCTCTCCAGTGCTGGGACTATAGGTGAGTGCCACCATGCCTGATTTTCATGTGGTTTTAAAAATGGAACTTGGAACTTTGTACATGCTAGGTAAGAGGTCTGCAACTGAGTACACCCCCAGCTCCTAAGCCTTTATAATGTTCTAGTTGTTGCTAGGAGTGTCTTCACTTGTCTACTTCTCTGAATCATTAATTGAAGCAGAAACCTTCCTCACTCCACCCCCTGTGACAGAGAAAGAAACTGACTCCTGGAGAGCTTCAGCTCTTTAAGGTCGCACAACTGGCAGCGCAGTCTTGCGCTGTGAAGTCTTGCGCTGTGCAGTCTTGCGCTGTGCAGTCGTCTTGTACTGTGCAGTCGTCTTGTGCTGTGCAGTCTTGCGCTGTGCAGTCTTGCGCTGTGCAGTCGTCTTGCGCTGTGCAGTCGTCTTGCGCTGTGCAGTCATCTTGCACTGTGCGGTCTTGCGCTGTGCAGTCGTCTTGCGCTGTGCAGTCTTACACTGTGCAGTCATCTTGCGCTGTTCGGTCTCGCGCTGTGCGGTCTTGGAGGGGTTCTCACTGCCCCGTGGTGCCTCATTTGCTCCCCGCTCCTGTCCTCCCTTCCCTCCTCTCAAATGCCCTCATGGATTGAGGATGTTACTTCATTCTTACACAGGCATGTCTCCAGTCGCCAGAGACTTATCTGATGCTCCCTTGCTAGGGTTTGGTTTGGTGCCTAACGAGGGACACAGATGTAGCTCAACTGGTGGAGTACTTGTTGGCATAAATTAAGTCTTTGGTTTGATTCCCTGCACTGCATAAACTGGTGTGGGGCTGCACACCTTTAATCCCAGCACTTGGAGGAAGAGGAGGAAGAGGATAAGAAGTTTAAACTGATCTCTGGTTACACTGCCAATTCAGTGCTAGCCTTGCATACATGAGACCTTGTCATAAAAGAAGGAGGAGGAGGAGGAGGAAGATGAGGAGGAGGAAGAAGAGGAAGAAGAGGAAGGGGAAAAGAAGAGGACAGAGGTGGAGAGGAGAATCAGAGGAGGAGGAAGAAGAGCAGGGGGAGGAGCAACAGAAGGAGGAAGAAGAAAAGAAAAGAAGTACTGGTAATTCTGAACTGAGATGACAGACTGGGCCTCAGCAGACCAACAAAAAAGAAAAGAAAGTGGTCTCCACAGCCACGCCTCTGATGACAGCTTTTCAGAGTCCACTTTATCACATACAAGACAAAACAATCATGCTTGAACACTTCTCCTTTTGTCTCAAGGTTTGTTTGATGTCCCCACTTATTCCTAGAAGGCAGAGGTGTGAGCTATTTTCTTGTTATTTATTTATTTTTTTGGTGTTTTTGAGACAGAGTCTCTCTATAGTCCCAGCTGTCCTGGAACTCACTCTGTAGACCAGGCTGGCCTTGAACTCACAGAGATCCACCTGCCTTTGCTTCTCAAGTGCTAGGATTAAAGGCGTGCCCCACCATGGTCAGCTATTTCCATTTTGTTATAACCCTTTGGGGTACTAGAAGCGAGTGCAGAGCTGGAAGTGAGAACCTTCCAATGTGCAGAGGGGTTTGTAACACTGTCATATGGCCAAAACTTTTTCTGCTTCCTTAAGTTTAAAATACCTCTATGCTAAACACTGGTTGTACAACTGTGTATTTGAACCTGAAGGATAAGTCCAAAGGTCAAAGTATTCAGTAAGGCTGATATTTCTCATCACTTATGGACAGGTGCTGAAAACTCAGGAGGTGGGGCAGTGGACAGGATGGCTTAGTGAGTAAAAGTGAATTTCAACAAGCCTGATGAGCTGAGTTTGACCCGCAGGACTCACATAAAGAAAGAAGAGAACAAACTCCCATAAACTCTCCTTTGATTTTTACCTGAACACCACAACACATGGTACACCCCATGTAGGTGCTGAGAACTGAACTGAATCTGCAAGGACAAAGAATGGTCCTAACCATAGAGCTATTTCTCCAGCCTCCAAATACATCTTTTATAAAAGAAATTTGGGACTCTCAAATCACTTCAAGTGTTGAAAAGATATTTGCAATGTTAAAGCAAATAGAGAGTGGAATGGAGACAGGAAGGGGGATGTGCTCTCTGGACTTGGCTCCCATCCCAACACAAGCAGTGCTTCTTGGTTCCACAGATGTGCTCACTGAACTTGGCTCCCATCCCAACACCAGCAGCCAGTGCTCCTTGGTTCTGTAGATGTGCTCACTGAACTTGGCTCCCTTCCCAATACCAGCAGCCTGTGCTCCTTAGTTCCACAGACACTGTGGGTCTCACAGAAGGATATGTTTTCATTTACCTGGGATACTCATGTTTTAAATTAGGGCAAAGGAGGTACTTGTCTTTTCTCAAACTCTTTTAAAATTCGGTTGTTTTCTCTTTGTGGTACTGCAGGATGAAGCTGGGCCTCACCCATGCTAGAAAAACTCTGCCAGCCTTTGACGTGCCCCGACCCCGCTGCCCTCATTAGTGATCCATGCTTTACTGACTGAATGAGGTAGAGAAAGGTCACCAAGATGGGCCTCACAGGAGAAGCTGTTCTCACAGGCTCCTTAGAAACTCTGAAAGGCCACCTTTCACGTTCTCAGCACAGGAAATATTTCCTGTTGTTTGGGACCTGTAGAACAAAGACAGGGTCAAAGGGCAATAGATATTTCCTTAGTGTTGCTCTTACCATACATATTGTGAAGAAAGAAAGAAAAAAAAGTGGGGCTAGAGAGATGGCTCAGTGGTTAAGAGCACCCGCTGTTTTTGCAGAAGACCAGGGTTCAAGTCCCAGCACCCATGTGGCAGCCAACAACTCTCCATAACTCCAGTTCCAGGGGATCCTAGACCCTCTTCTGTCCTCCGCTGGCACTGCACGACATGTGTGCATGTGCACATAATACAGGCCTTCAGATAAAACCAAAAAGAAAAAGAAAAAAGAAAGCAAATTCCAAGAGGCCACACAATATTATAATACATTTTTCCCCTTTATGTGTGTGGTGTATATGTGTTCATGAGAACCCAGAGATGAGTGGTGGATGTCTGGTGTCTTTCTTATTTGCTTCTCACCTTATTTTTATTTAAGTTGAATTATTTGTTTAAGTATTTATTAGATATATATGTATGTGTGTTTGTGTGTGCTAGTATGTAAGTGCACATGTGTACGTGTGGAAATCATAGAACAACTTGTGGGAGTCAGTTCTCTCTTTCCATTATGTGGATCCAGGGATGGACTTTTGTGCTTCAGACTTGGTATCAAGAATCTTTACTGAGCCATCATCTCCCCTGCCAAACTTCCCCTCCCACACTCTTCTTTTTTGAGACAATGTCCCTCATTGGATCTGGAACTCCGCAGTTTGGCTAAGTTGGCGGGCCAGGCTCTACTCCTCAGAGCTGGAGTTACAGGTGTGCTCTGCCCGGCCTGGATCTGTATGTGGATGATGGAGCTCTGACTCAGGTCCCCATGTTTGAATGGCAAGTGCTTTGTCCACGGAGCCATCTCTCCAGCCCCTCCCCACTGTCGTTTTAAAGCCTGGCCTGGAACTCAGGCCTGTGAAAACCAGTCTGGCTTTGAACTCTCAGCACAACACAGTATGTTTGATGCTCAACTCCAAATCCCACCTGCCACACTCCTCTTAACCTACCTTCAAACATTTCAATCCATCGGTTTATTTCTTCAAATACCAACAGTAGTTCAAATACCCTAAGCATCCAATTAAATTTGCTCTGGAAATATGGAGCTCCCTATAGAAAGTTGGGACAAAGAAACATAATTAAAAGCTTTTATCAATTTTTATAACATCTTGTCCTGGTTTGACTGAAGGCTCTTGAGGAACACAGAAAATGGGAACAAGTAATTGTTTTTGTTGTTTTTGTTTTTTTCCTGATAATCACAAGGGAAAAGCTCTCTGTCCTAGGTCTTTGAGTCTTTAAAACTCCTCTGAGAGAAGAGGCAACAGTACTTTTCCGGAACACTGGTGGGTGCGGAAAGGACGATGAATGGGACTGCTTATACTGTGCGGCAGTCACCTCATTTCTGGATCTGTTTTCCTGCTTTCCAGCCCTTATACACTGCATGTGTGTATTGGCTTCTTCATTGAGATGAGGTGCTGGAATCCAGGGGAAGTCAAGGCGTAGTTTTCAAAGCTGACAGGGCGGTGGCTGGACCCACAGGAAATGAAGAAAACTGATAGGCAAGGCTTTTGCACTCCAGGCTGAGGCCCGTAAGCAGGAGTGCATTTGCTCTGGAGGACAAGAGCTACTTTGTAAAGAATAGCCCACGTTCCTGCAGCCTAGAAGGGTCTGTGCCTGAGCCCAGCCAAGCCCCAAAACTCATTTTTCCATAAACAGGGCTCAGCCTCAGAGACCGTACTCTGCCCAGACTGTGATGACTTCATATGGCAGGCATGCCAGATGTGCCATCCACTGGGCCGGCCGCAGTACATGGACCCAGTTTCTCCTCTGATTGGGTGTTAGCAGGCATGACCACATATCAAAGCTTTCTAAGGACTCACTACCTTGATGCTTCCCTCTTCCCACCCTGAGGTTATGTGGGGTGATTGCCCAGCCCCCGCTTCTACCTTGCCTTCCCTCCCTTTCTTATTTATTGAGTCATTCACAATTTCATACACATTATGTAGTGTACTTTAATAGCCTTTCTCTCTATTATCTTCTCTCATCCCTTTCCTCTTCCTACAGAGAGCGGCTTGGTCTATTCAACAATTCTTCCCCCTTTCTGTGCCCCACTGCATTCGATTAGGGTTGCCTGCATGCGCATGGATCATTGGGGGCTGGTTATTTACTTGAGCAAGGGCAACTTGCCAGTGGCTGCAATACTGAGAATGTGATTCCCCCTCCTCGCCAACCACTAACTGCCTACAGCTCCTTGGGACACTCATAATTTTTCTAGAGAATTGAGATTCCAGTACCTCCTTGCACAGTGAGCAGTTTTGTGCCATGTTTTAAAAGGAAAGGCTGGTGCCCAACCCTGGTTTTTGATATAGAGTCTTATGCAGCCTAAGCTGGCCTCAAACTTGCTATGTAGCTGAGAATGGTCCTGAACTTCTGATCTTTCTGCCTCTACCTACCAAGTGCTGGGATTATAGGCATGCACCAGACTGGCCTAGAACTGGCAATTCTCATGCCTCCGAGTACGGGAATTACAGGCCTGTGCCACCATGTCCAGCAAGTCCAAAGTGCCCATCTTGAGATTTTTCCATAGACAGACACACATACAACAGGTCTGGACACTTTCAGTTCCCACCAGTTTCCCTCAGACTTCTTCACAGGAAGCTTCTGAATTGATCACCGTTCTCTGAGTTCTAACTTCTTTTATTCAGTGCAACACCTGTGATTTCCATCCAAGCAGTAGTATTCTGGTTACAAGTACGTGCCCCAAGTCTAGACCCACATGTTCACTCTAGTCCTAATCATTTGCAAAACGTAGAGACACAATAAAAGTTATTAAGACCGTCATTTTTTATTGTTAGGGGAAAATGAGTTGTTAACGTGGCACAGGCAGACAAAACACCTATACAGTCAGCCCCTCAGACTATCACTATAAAATGAAAAGACCATTTCAAGAAGGGGCTGAGGGATTACTACTCTTGTAGGCAACCTGAGATGGCTCCTTTCACCCATATCAGGCAGCTTGCCATTGTAACTGCACCTTCAGGGGCTCCTGTGACTTTTTATATGGCCTCTACAAGCACTCATGTGCGCATATGCAGGCCCCACATATACACAAAATAAAAGATAATAATTTAATAAAAGAATGTCCTAAGGAAGCCTTGTAAGATAAATCTTGAGAGCTGGTGAGATGGCTCAGCAGGCAAAGTGCTTGCTAGCAAGACTCACGACCTGAGTTCAATCCTGAGGAACCATGTGGTATTAGGAGAGAACGAATACACACAAGTTATTCTCTGATGTCCACATTTGCCATGATGTCATGCCCCACCCCTCAATTAAAATAAAACAAATAAATGATTAAAAATTGAAAATGGGGGCCGGGCGTGGTGGCATATGCCTTTAATCCTAGCACTTGGGAGGAAGAGGCAGGCGGATCTCTGTGGATTCAAGGCCAGCCTGATCTACAGAGTGAGCTCCAGGGAGATCCTGTCTCAAAGAAGACCAAAAAGAAAATAAGGTAGGTCTTGGCCAGGTATATTAATTTCTATTTCTATCATTACAGAGAATATCAGAATAGGGATCTAAGAATTTGTTCTAATGATAAGAGCTGCAAAGCTTTGGGCTTGTTGGACATATACTATTATTAATGTTCACCAGAGAATTTTGAAGCAACTACAAAACTCCAGGCTTGATTATGGGCAATGACTCAGACAAGCTATTTTCATAGATTGTTAGAGAGGAGTTCTAGGGAGAGAGGACAGTATAAAAACAGAAATGAATTTATCATATTTGTTGTTGTTTTTCTTTTTTCTTTTTGGTCTTTTTGAGACAGGGTCTCCCTGTAGCCCCAGCTGTCCTGGAACTCATTGTGTAGATCAGGCTGGCCTTGAACTCACAAAGATCTCTGCCTGTCTCTGCCTTCCAAGTGCTAGGATTTATTTTATTTATTATCTTAATGTATCAGTGTATTGCCTGCATGTACATAAGTTCACCTATGCTGTACAATGCCTATGGGAACCAGAAGATGGTGTCTGATCCCCTGGAATGAATTATGGGCTGTTGTTAGCTGCCATGTGGGTGCTGGGAACGGAAGACAGGACCTCTCCTAGAGCAGCCAGTGCTCTTAACCCCTGAGCCAGCTCTCCAACCCTGAGTTTGTCATATTTGGATGGCAGGAATCTCAGAGTTCTCAGGTGTAGGGAACTGAAGGTCTAGAAGAAGGGTGACATTGCCTGGGGTTAGAGTAGCAGGCAGGGACTAAACTATGTTTCTGACTCCTCATCTTTAGTGTCAGGAGAGTCTCCTATGTGCCCTGTAAGTCACTAGAATCAGAATTCTGTGTTACTGAACTATGAATAATATAACCCCATCTATCAACAAGTTTGGGTGTGATTTAATACTGGTACCTTTAACTTGGAAAAAAATAGAGATTTAGGGAATAGTTAATAAAGTGGTGCAATTATAATGGGGAAATTCCATAGCTTCATATTCATTGGGATAATATTTGAAGGGGTAAATTATGCACCTTTAGAGGCAGAAACACAGCAGAAAATTCCTCTGATGGGTGTTGATTTATAGACCTCCCAGTGATGACAAATTGCAGCTGCATACCACTGGTGATAGGACCCTATGACATTAAACAAGGCTGAGGATCTGGGTATGGCTACTCATGGGCACAGGGTCATCCCTGGTGAGGGCCCGGTACTGGGGCTCACAGGGTTCCTCCATTCCTAGCCACCAAGGGTGGCTTGTAGACTGGAAACAAGGAGGTGCTCTGGGTCCCTTTCTTAACCTAGATGAATAGTCTGAACCCAGTAGATTTTGTTTGTTTGTTTGTTTATGTGTGTGTGCGTGTGTGCAAGTGCACTTAATGTGTGTAGTAGCTCTGGGTGTGCATAAGTATGAGCAGAGACACCTTTCTCTGTCATTCTTAGCCTTTTTTATATTTACTTTTATTTTTTTTACATTATTATTATTTTATATTTTATTTATTTTTACTTTATGTGTAGGACTGCATTGCCTACATGAATGTAAGGACACTCATGTTGTGCAATGCTCATAGGGGCCAGAAGAGGGTGTTACAGATGATTGCTAGCAACCATGTGGGTGCTGGGAATCAAACGGAGGTCCTCTGCAAGAGCAGCCAGTGCTCTTAACCGCTGGGCCATCTCTCCAGCCCTTATTATTTAATTAATTAACAAATTAATTACGTTGTGTGTGTGGAGGGGAAGGCACAGCACCTGGTGGGACTCAGAGGACAGCCTACAGAAGTTGGTTTCCTCCTTCCATCACATGGGTCCTGGAGATCAAACTCAGGTCATCAGGCTTCGTGAAAGTGCCTTAACTACTGTGTATTCCTGTCTCTCCTCTCTTTTTGAGACAGAATCTCTCACTGGCCTGGGACTTACCCAGCATGCTCGACTGTCTTCCCACAAGCCTCAGGGATCCTGACTCTGTCTCCCCAGAGCTTTTTTCTTTTTAATGAGCTCTTGGAGTTGAACTCTGGTCCTTATGCCTATAAGACAGTTTACCAACAAAGCTATCTCCCCAGCCCCTGAGCTCAGGATTTAACATTCCTCTATATCTGTCTTCTTACATTAACAATGAGGACAATAAGATGTGACTTGGTCCTCATTCTGCTGCAGCTTCTGTCCTCCTTAACCTCTCAAGCACAGACAGAACTATTACCACACACTCCTCAGAGGAGGATCTGGGGGCCATAGATAACGCAAATAGGCAGATGACAATAGACTTCACAAGCCTCAGGCAGTGACTATAGCTGTAGAATTGGTGGTCAGGACCCAGTGAAGGTCTCTGGCTGCACAATTCAACACTTCATTTTATTCAACACTGGCTGAGCTAATATGGATCTTCAATAAGCCTTGTTATAAGGAGAAATGTCAGGATGAGAAGGTCTGGTTTTGTGATTGCTGGGAAGATATGTTGTATTGTTTAATGCATAGAAGTAGGAATTTATTTTATTTCATTTTATTGTATTTTATATTTAACAATTTTTTACGTATAAGAGTGTTTTGCCTGCATGTCTGTTTCTGCACCACATGCATCGAGTGCTCGTGGAGGTAAGCATGTACCCCAGAAGAGGACGCACTGAATCTCTGAAACTGGGATTATAGATAGATATGAATGCCCACGTGATCACTGGGAACTGAACCTTGGTCCTCTGCAACAGCAGTGCCTGTTCTTAACTGCTGAGCTATGTCTCCAGCTGCATTATTTATTTTATGTGTGTGATAACATGCCATGGTGTTCCGGTGGAAGTCAAAGCACAAATGCAGGAGTTGGTTTTATCCTTCCATGAGGTGAGTCCCAGGGATCAAATGCATGTAAGTCTTCAGGCTTGCAGCAAGTGCCTTTACCTACAGTACTATCTCATCAGTCCTAAAGTGGGCCCTTAATCTTGGGTAGTAACATCATGGAGCCTGAGCATACAGGATGATGGCACTTTTCATAATGTCATGAATATTTCTAGTCTGTGTGATAGATGGCTTACTGTTCTTGGATAGATTGGCTTCTGTGAATGAATGAATGAATGAATGAATGAATGAATGAAGTGATTGGCATGCAGACAGAACAATCCTAATTCCAGACTTTCTAAACCACCAATGACTGCCATGGCCTGCTTCCAATGTTGGGGAAGATCTTCTGTTCATCAGCCTCTGCTGTTCATCAGCCTCAGAAAGAAAGAGGTCGAAGTGGATAGAAGGGTAAGTTCTGGAAATTTTATTAACCTGATTAGTATCTACCATGAATGACCAGGCTTAAATCTCAGGCTTGGCCCAGTATGGCTGCACATACCTGTAATCTCTGCACTTGGAAAATGAGCCAGTAGGACTAGGGAGTTCAAGGTCATCCTCAGCTATATAATGACTTAAAAGGCCATCCTAGGTTTTATGAGATGCTGTCACAAACTTCCTGCCCACAAAGAAAAGGTAATTTTCTCTTGAGAAGCCCATATCCTTCCCCTGGGTATGTGTTCTTCTTTTGTTAAATGTATCTCTTTCTAGTAATTATGCTTAAACCTGTGTTAAAATCTTTTTTTTTAATTGAGATCTGATACACACATATACACACATACTCTTAATGTTGACTGTCATTGACTTTAGATGAAGATAAAATTTGTTTCCTTTCTCTACTTTTCCGTGGGAAAGTCCTCATTTGTTCATAAACACTAAAAATCAAGACCATCTATGGGCTCCATCATCTATGGGCTCCATCATCATCTATGGGCTCCATCATCATCTATGGGCTCCATCATCATCTATGGGCTCCATCATCATCTATGGGCTCCATCATCTATGGGCTCCATCATCTTCTATGGGCTCCATCATCTATGGGCTCCATCATCTATGGGCTCCATCTACGGGCTACTGTTTATTAATAGGATCTTTTATTGTGAGATGACTTTCATTAGGTATTTTTGCTCCTATATTTCTTATTTTCAGTTAAGTCAACTATAAGTTATTCAGGCATTGATTGTCTTTGGAGACTTAAAGAGGAACAAGGGAAAGTCCTGTAAATATATGGGGAAGAATATGAAGAAAAGGTGACTATCTGTAATTTTATTTACTCCTCACATCATTCCCATAAAACCATTGGCAAAAATGAATAGATTGTCATAAAAACGTTGAGGGGCCCATGAAATGGCTCAGCGGGTAAAGACACTTGCTGCTCAACCTGAGTAGGATTCCTGTGGTGGAAAGATAGAACAAACACCCTCAAGTTGACCTCTGACCTCCACACACTTACAATTGCACATGTGTGGCCCACACATTTATATACACAAATAATAAATAAATGAATAAAAGTTAGGAAAATGAAGAAGAGTTGGGAGTGGAGAGATGGTTCAGTGGTTAAGAGCACTGGCTACTCTTGGGGCACCCGCATGCTGGCTAACAACTGTCCACAACTCCAGTTACAGGTGATACAACACCCTCTTCTGACCTCTGCAAGTATTGGACAACACAGGAGCACCTACATGCTGCAGGCAATACACTTGTACAAATAAAATAAAAATAAAAAAATATAAAGTGTTAAAAAATGAAGAGTTGATTACTTCATTAAAACAAACCCCTTCCTTAGGTGATATAAAGCAACTCTTGATTCTCAAGAGTTGATGAGTAATAGAATTTCTCATTAGCACCCTCACAAGGTCCTTAGAGCTCATAGAACACAACCTCGAAGACTGCTGAAGGGGCATAGCTCTCTATCAGCCATTAGATATCAGTAGAAGGTGGCAAACTGTCTTGCTCTAAGAACAGCAGTGTTCAGATAGCCCTCAAGAGACAGAAGGAGTTTGAGAACTCAAAATATACTTCTGGATATGAGCGAGAGGAGGGAAAGGCAAGCCAGTGATATACTAGCTTCTACCAAAGTAGCTCAACATTTATCTGTTTTATGTTGGGATCTTTGTAAAATCTAACTAAACAACAGATTTCAGCAGCTTAAATAACCTTACCCATTATTTATCTGAAGGATAACTACTTCGAAAAGTATTTATTTGTATAGTTTTTGAGGCAGGATCTCAATAGGAAGCAAAGGCTGACCTTGAGCTGATAATCTTCCTGCCTCAGCTTTCTAAGGGTTAGAATTACAAAGGTACATTACCATGCCCAGTTTAAAAAGTATATCTTGTTTATGATCCAAGGTTTGATAATTATCAGGAGTTAGCTGATATATGTATACTTTCCCATACATATATCTGGAAGGCAAATAATAGCTGATTCCAGTGAACTGAAACATATAAATCTTTGATTTAACAGTGGACAGAACTGGAGGAACAGATCCCTGGGTTCTGCTCACAAAGGCTCAGAAGTCTGCGATGAGTGTATACTTCAACACTAACATACCTTCCTCATCTTCTGATAACCTCCTTCCATCCTTTTAGCTGATTCTTTGATATTTATCACCACATCTATGTCTCTGGATGACCACTTTGAATAGCTAACCTTGATCTTCACCTTTTTAAGGACTTGCCAATGTGGGGGAGGGAATTGGGTTCCCTTATACTCGTGCACTAATGACACAAGCGTGAACACTTTCTTTTCTCTTTACCTCTAAACATAGTTATTTCATAAGTAGGGGTATTAATGTTTAGTTTCAAATGACTGGAAAATATCCTTCAGAGCTGAGCATGTGGTTCATTCTCAGCCCTTTTCTGCACATCTTGGTGCTTTCTCTGGAGTTAATGACGGACTTGCTTGAATGCATGCCTTCTTTTCTTGTGGTTTTGTTTTTCCTTCCCCTCTCTTCTCCTTCCCTTTTCTTCCCCTCTCTTCCTCCCTCTCCTTTTGCCTTTCGTCATCTTTTCTTTCCCCTCCTCCCCCTCCCTTCTTCCTCTCTCTTCTCTTTCCTTCCCCCTCCTCCTCCTTCTCTCCTCCTTTCTTCCTTCTTCTGTAGTTCTGGGAATGGAACCCAGAACTTGGGTATCAACAATACTTTTTGATGTCTCTTATCCCTGAAAATTCCTTAAAATTCCTTTTGTTTTCTTGTCCTTTTTCTCTCCCCTCCCTTTCGTCTTTCTTTTTGCCTCTCCCTTAAATTTCTGAGACCTATGGCTCAGTGTGAAGCCCTGGCTGGCCTAGAACTCGATCTGTAGACCAGACTGGCCTCAGACTCACAGAGACCTACTTGCCTCTGCCTCCAGAGCACTGGGATTAAAGGTGTGTGCTATGACATCTGGCTGTCTTTGGTCATATTTTAAGAATGGGGCAAAGTAAAGTAGAACAGCACATCTGTTACATTTGACGATTTGCAAAATAGAGGGAAGATGAAGAACTAAAGTCTAGTCTGGGGTATCTAATGAGATCCTGCCAAATGAGAGGGGAGAGAGAGAGGGGGGGGAGAGAGAGAGAGAGAACAGCCAGAAGCAGATTGCAGGCTCTTTGTACTTGTCCTGGACTTTCCTTCAAGGTCATTTCAAGGTCAAGGGTAAGCCATGCTGAAAGTCTCCTGATATCAGAGTTTCTAGAACTTTCCCTCACATAGCTCCAAGTCCTGTTATTTGCTGTCTTGAGGATATAACCGTGGCTTGCTTGTGTTTTGGCAATTTTGATTCTTTGTAGATGAAACTTCTAGTCATCTGTTACAGAGAGGGTTAGAATTCAAGGAGACATAGTTCCAGAAAAAAACAAATGATGAATGGCATCCCTCAGGGGTGGATGCTAGCACCAACTACCTAGTCTACCTAGTCATAAGGCAAACTGAGCATCATTAATGTTATATTCCTCGTGATCTGAAAACAACTGTGCTCTTATATTGTGAATCCCTTAACAGGTTCTAGAATTAACCTACCATTTATTTTCAGATTTTGGAAATTTTGGTATATGGGTGGAGGGTATGTATGCATATTTTAGAGTAATATAAAATCAAAAGAATGAGAGAAAAAACTAGTTTGTCATGAAAAAATAGAATTCAAGGAGATAATTTTCAGGCAACTTTGTTCATTTCATTCATATTTCCATGGAATATGCCTATGGTGTGAAATTCTTTTGTTTTTTTTTTTTTGTTTCATTTATTTCGGTATGTGTATCAATGTACTGTCTGCATGCAGGTCTGTGCACCCGTGTCGTGCAACGCCGCGGAGGTCAGAAGAGGGTCTCAGATTCCCCTGGAGCTGGAGTTCTCCCGGAACTGGAGTTTCAGACGGTTCTCAGCCGCCATGTGGGTGCTGGGGATCGAACCCGGGTCCTCTGCAAGAGCGGTCGGCGCTCTTAACCGCTAGGCCATCTCTCCAGCCCCCTGGTGTGAACTTTTTGAGCCTCTACTGTGTAAACAGGTTGTTACACACTGTTCCTCAAGGAGTCTTAAGCTTCTGCTCTTCTGGACATGTTAATTAGTTACTACCTGCTGGTCTCCTTTTCTGCTTCTATTTTTTAAAAATATTTTATGTGTATGAGTGTATGACCTGTATGTATGTGTGTAAGTGTACCCATGTTCTGTGCCCATGAAGGTCAGAAGGCGGTGTTGGATTCACCAGGAACTGGAGTTACAGATGGCTGTTAGTTGCAGTGTGGGTACTGGGAATCGAACCCAGGACCTCTGCAAGAGCAGCTGGTGCTCTTAACCACTGAGCCATCTCTCTAGCCCCCTGCTTCTATTTTTTGGATAATCTTTGTGAGGGTACTTGACCCTGAGAGTTTATATTTTAAAATATGTAGTCAATTTGGGTTGGTTTTAAAGAAAACAGATGTCATTGGTCTGTCTCTTCTCTCTCTTTTTTTAATTTTTTAAAATTTATTCTTGTATGTGTATGAATGTGCTGTCTGCATGTAGGTTTGTGCACCCGTGTTGTGCAATGCCTTGGAGGTCAGAAGAGGACATCTGATTCCCCTGGAACTGGAGTTAAGGTTAGCCACCATGTGGGTACTGGGGATCAAACCCGGGTCCTCTGCAAGAGCAGTTGGCACTCTTAACCACTAGGCCATCTCTCCAACCCCTGTCTCTTCTCTTTTTAAGAGGAGACAAATATGCTTTTTTCTTTGTTAACTTCTTCAGAGTCAACTTGAAGCAGTAGACCTATAGGACTGACTGGCTGCAGTCTGGCAGTAGACACTAATAATTTCTGAGATTTTAATAGCCATGGGACAGGCTATACAGCAAGGCTTAGTAAAAGACCATCTGTAGTCCAGGTCCACCATTGTGTGTGTGTGTGTGTGTGTGTGTGTGTGTGTGTGTGTGTGTGTACAACGAAGGGGGATGAGAGGAACTTCAGCCACATCATTCCCAGGCACCATTTGAGACAAGTGAATATCAACAGTCTGTTTCCCCTAAGACAAATTGCTGGATGGATGATCAGCAATCTCTGGTAGATATGGAATTAAATTTTAAGCAGAGGCACATTTAAAGGACTATAATGCAAAACCCCTTATGTTGTTGTCAATTCACTTTCAAGCCCTGGCTTTCCATCACTGCACTGGCCTTTTTTTAATTTTTTTTTAAAATTATTTTATTATTTTTTTATTTTATTTTATTTTTTTCACATAAATTTATTTTTATTTTTTTATCAAATCTAGACCCATGTCCCCCCCATGCCCCCACCCCACCAGAGCTCATGCACTCTGCCAAACATGCTTTTCATCTCTTTCTCAGTCTTTCTCCATATTCTCCATGAGGAAGTTGACTGTTTTGAGCAGAAGTTCACTGTTTCAGTCAGTTCTTCGATGCAGTCCTTTCTGTAGTTGTTGTTGTTGTTTCCAATATGCATTACTCCCAACTGCTTTGGGCAAAAGCTCAAGGGGCCTCACACAAGAAATACTTACAACTAGGTAATTGGCACTAGCATCCACCGATGAGGGATACCATTTGTCTTTTGTTTTTCTGGGACTGTGTTACTTCACTCAGCATGATGCGCACTGGCCTTTCTTCAAGGGAGAAAGACCCTCAAGATGCCAGAGTGACTCACAAGTAAAAGATGAATCCGTGACTGAGGTTTTCATGTAGCCCAAAGCTAACAAAACTTGAATGTAAACTGACAGCAATAAACACAGTCGGTATTCTTAGTCCTTCCTATATTAGACACATCCTGAGTTCCAGGTCACCCGGAACTACTCTTAGCTGACTATAAGGCTAAATCAAAGAAAATGAAATCTTTTCTTCTTCTTGGCCCAGGGATAATTTTGCTCCAGAGGCAAAGGCAATATTGTGTTCCTTCAATAAAAACGCAAGGAGCCAAGACCCTCGTACCTGCTCCCTTCTTTCTCCCTGGTTCCTCTTTCATCTTTCAGGTCTCCTTTCCTTCCTGCTCCATTACAAGTGGCAACTCTCTCTCCCTTCGCTCTCCATTGCCTGCCTCCTGGCAGCTGCTAAGATCTCTAGATTATCTGCTCTGCTCCAATAAATCGTCCTCAGGTTCCCTCAAGGTCTATTCTTAGATTCTTTTATCAAAGAGACCAAGAACCTGCAAAGGGGCCTCTGGGCCTTCTGGTGACATTGGGAGCATTTAATACAATGTCACTTTGGACAAGATATTGATGTTCTCTGATTCTAAAATGTCCCTCCTGGGGCATGGAGAGTGACAACAGAGCCGGAAGGGTGTGCTTCCACTTGTGCACTGGGGCACATGCGTGCCCTCTCTTTTTCTCTCTCTTTCATACTGAATAAATAAACGAATGTAATAAAAAACATTTTTACTAGGTTAAGATGAATTTAAAAAATATAAGATTGAGGTTCAGAGTGGTGGGGCATGCTTTTAGTCCCAGTTGGAATGCAGAGGCAGGCAGATCTCCATGAAGGAATTTGTGAATGTTTTACTTAGGGAAGATGACAGAAGAGGAAGAAGGTGAGGAAGCAAAGATCAAAGTATTTCCAGTAAATGCTTCATACTTTTGTTTCCTCTTGTTATGTTTTCTTTTTCTTGTTACATTTTTTTAGTTGTTTTGTGTGGTGATGGTGGTAGTAGTGGTGGTGGTAGAGGTGATGGTTAATGGTGATGGTGGTGATGATGGTGGTGGTGCTGGTGATGGTGGTGATGATAGTGGTGGTGGTTTTGATGGAGGTGATGGTTGGATTGCTAGTTGATTGGTGTTGAGGCAAGGTCTACTCTGTAATTCAGGCTATCCTGAATCTCTCTATATAACCCAGGATGGCCTCGATCACCTGGTACTTCTCCTGGCTCAGCCTCCTGAGTACAATGTTGGGACTACAGTCCTGAGGTATCATGCACATTGGGTTTCTCTTGTTAATTCCCAATGCACAGTGTTTATTAACATGCTACAGACTCAAAATGTTTCTTACATTTTCACCATTTAATCCTTTGTGTGTGTGTATTTTTGAGACAATGTCTCCATGTAGACCTAGCTGGCATGGAGCTTATTACGTAGAGTGTGTGTGTGGGGGGGTCTTGAACTCAGAGATCTGCCTGCCTCTGCCTTCCAAGCACTAGGACTAAAGATATACACCTCTATGCCAGCCTAACTTGGCCCACTATGAAGTGATGTAAAGAAATGTATATCCACTATTCACGCTACATATGAAATAGTTAAACGTAAACATATATTAAAACACTAGTTAAAAGATAGGAATATATTTTTAAATCTTTCCATGCTAAAGACTTTGTGCACCCAGAATAAATGGCAACTATGAATAGATTTGATTTAAGTGCCTGGATATTTCCAAGGCCTGAAAATAACTTAAATGCTAGGAGCTAAAGTCAAATTTGAAAAGAAAAAAAAAATGGTAGTTCTGACCTGCACTCCAGGGCTACATGCAAAGGGAGACTAAGAAGTGGGAAGGAGGGAGCGCATCCCCAGGGTGGGTTCATATTCCTCCCTGGCTGAGTCAAGACTTTTTGACATGACTAAGGAGAACCACTGTGAACAGAGCCTGCATAGGGACATTCTTCTTCTTTATTAAAATGTCAAACAATATCTCAAAGAGTTAAGACAGTTAATTTAATTTATTTGAGTGTGGTGGTACGTCTGTGCAACCCTAGCACTCAAGGGTCAGAGACAAGAGCTCAAAGCCAGATGTGGCTGCATAAGAAGTCTAAGGCCAACCTGCCCAATAAGGACTTCCCTCCAAGCACCTGAGACAGCTGCTTTACACAGTGAAGGTTAAAACCTACATGACCTCTGAATTTAACCTCATCAGCTCTTCTTCCTTCCAGCAATCCAGGGCTTTCCTGAGAAAATATCACAAACAAGCTAGTAAGCTATTTATACCCCAGGTCTATGCCTTGACCTTTTTGTAACCTGTGTATAGTAAGAGTTTTCTGAAACAAAAGTCTCACAACTAAGATGAAACTATTTTAAAATTAAAGCATATGGGTTTCAGGGTGTGGTAGCACACAGCTTTAATACCAGCCCTTCAAAGCCAGAAGCAAGTGGATCTCTGTGAGTTCAATGCCAGCTTGATTGACATAATGAAAGCCTGTCTCAAAAGAAACAAACAAAAAATGAACACAAACAAAACTCAAAAGCACATATGTCTTAATCTTGTGATCTATGTATAGTAGGAATTCCTTGGACCTTCTTGATCTGATAATTTTTTATTTCACGTGTATAAGTATTTTGCCTGTGTGTATATAAGTGTATCCTATGATGTTGTGCAATGCTCATGGACTCCAGAAGAGGAGTGAGGGATACTCTGGAACTGTAGTTAAGAAGTTGTTAGCTGCCATGTGGGTGCTAGGAACTGAACCCAGGTCCTCTGCAAGAGCAGCCAGTGCTCTTAATCCCTGAGCCATGTCTGCAGCCCATGAACTAATGACTTTTTGGGTTGATCTATTTATTTTTACCTCATCAGTCTTCATTTCTTATCCGTAATTCTGCTTGCCACAGCTCAGAAACCATCTGGTGATCTCAGTTATGAAAATAATTCTTCAGTGTCAGCATATACAAGACCCATGCAAGCTCAATCAGACAATACCCAGCGTGAACTGCAGAAATGGGTAGTAGAACCCAATCTTAGCTGAAGAAATATTGTCAGCTGATTACTGCGATGTCAGGAAGAACTGGCCTTCTTAAGGCGAGGGACTCTGGATAGGCTGACTAGAGAGCTAAGTGGATGAACTTGCACTGAAGAATGGCCGAGGAGACTAGTTTGGCATCATGCAATTCTTTTCTGTGGTGGGAAGATCTCTGGAAAGAACTCTTGGCCTGTGTTGCTGAGAACATTGTTGTGTCTCCCACTGGCATCTGATAATCTGAGCACTTAGGAGGCTGAAACAGGATGATCCCTTGACTATGAAATCATGAAGTAACATCTAAAATCTGTAGCAGAGTTTTTTATTCCACTTCGCTGTCACCTGCCTACCTGATGTTCACATCAATAGATTTAGAAAATGCCTTGACTCAGGACCTTCTTTTGTTCAGTGACTCTAACAAACCTCACGAAGTATGGGTGAGATGGCTCAGTAGGCAAGAGCACTTGCTGCCAAGCCTGATGACTGGAGGTCAATCCATGGAACCCACATGGTACAAGTTCCCACAAAGTGGTCCCAGACTTCCATATTACCCTCCCTTATACTAGATAAATAAGTATAAAAAACTCTAAAAAGCACAGAGAGATTAGAATGAATTTTTGAGAAGAAAAAGAGAAATGAGCCATAGTTTGGGTTTTTATAAAATTCTTTCTCTTAATTCTAGTTCTTTAAAATCAGGTTTCATTGTGATTTTTGGTTTCTGGAAAGGATATATATATATATATATATATATATATATCATACAAAAAGTTTATTTCTACTCATAGAACAGTAGTGTTTTTTTTAAAATTTCACCCATTAATCCTTTATTCATATCATTTCCATCCTTACCTCTCCTACCTCCAAGTCTTCCTACATTCCCTCCCCTTCCGCCCTCTCAATTTCTTGTCCTACTCTTTGACTATTATTGTGGTATGTGTGTGTGTGCGTGTCTGTGTAACACGTGTGTGTGTGTGTGTGTGTGTGTTGCACTCAGTCCATTTAGTGGGTCTCATATGTACATGTCATGTGCTCAAGACTGACCACTGATCTGATAAGCAATCGGGAAACTCATCCCCAGGGAAATCTGCCTCTCTCTTCCTCAGTATCCACTGATTTCCTGCATCTGGAGATGAGACCCCATGGAATTCCCCCTATTCACACTGGCAATTTTTGCTTCACATATTTTATTATTATTATTTTTATTTTATGTGTATGAGTACATCTGTGTCTTTGTGCAATGCCTGAGGAGGTCAGAAGAAGGAGTCAGATCCCCTGGACCTAGAGTTACAGACGGTTGTTAGTCTCCATGTGAGTGTTGGAAATTGAACCCAGGTCCTCTGAAAAAGCAGCCAGTGCTCTTAGTCTCTGAGCCATCTCTCCAGATCCTCCTCCTCCTCCTCTTCCTCCTCCTCCTCCTCNCACATCTACAGCTAACCTCTGCACCTAAGGCTCATGCAGCATAGAACAAGGGGTAAAGAGAACACTAATTCAACTAACTTTCTTTCTTTCTTTCTTTCTTTCTTTCTTTCTTTCTTTCTTTCTTTCTTTCTTTCTTTCTTTCTTTCTTTCTTTCTTTCTCTC
Source organism: Rhizomys pruinosus (assembly GCA_009823505.1). Lineage (NCBI taxonomy): Eukaryota > Metazoa > Chordata > Mammalia > Rodentia > Spalacidae > Rhizomys > Rhizomys pruinosus. The sequence continues at coordinate 889,788 of VZQC01000543.1, forward strand.
TCTCTCTCTCTCTCTCTCTCTCTCTCTTTCTTTCTTTCTTTCTTTCTTTTTGGTCTTTTTGAGACAGGGTCTCCCCGTAGCCTCAGCTGTCCTGAATGCTCTCTGTAGATCAGGCTGGCCTCAAACTCACAAAGATCCACCTGCCTCTGCCTCCCTAGTGCTAGGATTAAAGGCGTGTGCCACCACGCCTGGCTCCTTTCTTTCTTTTTGCAGAGCTTCTCTCTAACCTATCCCCCTACTTCATCACAGAGCCACCTCCATTCCTTCTCTCCACCCTTTTTTGGTAAGGGAATTAATTAGGTTAAGAAGACTTAACCTGGGGCTGGGGAGATGGCCTAGTGGTTAAGAGCACCGACTCCTCTTGTAGAGGACCTGGGTTCGATCCCCAGCACCCACATGGCGGCTGAGAACTGTCTTTAACTCCAGTTCCAGGGGAATCCGACGCCCTCTTCTGACCTCTGCGGCATTGCACAACACAAGTGCACAAACCTACATGCAGACAGTACATTCATACACATTAAAAAAAAAAGAGTTAACCTACATAAACTTTTACAAAAGGCACATATTTTATTTATCTTAAACTTGCACTGTGTTTCCATTGTTTATAAACCATGCTTGTATGGTGTTCTTTAGGCTCCTCTGGAGTAGTTACAGTCTGTTGTGTAAACACAAGTTGGATATGATTTATACAACTTGTATTCTTATTATTATTTTCATTGATTTGCGTGTGTGCGTGTGTGTGTGTGTGTGTGTGTGAGAGAGAGAGAGAGAGAGAGAGAGAGAGACACACACACACAGAGAAACAGAGAGAGAGAGAGAGAGAGAGAGAGAGAGAGAGAGAGAGAGAGAGAGAAAGCCAAGTGCTTGTGTGGAATGTTCCTGGGATCCAAGTCGTCAAGCTTGGCAACCAGCGCCTTTACCCACTGAGCCATCCCACTGGCCCACAATGTGTATTATATACCCAATGGACTGTGTAAGAGTCTGAATGAGCTGTTATGGCTGTCATGTGGTATAAATCCATCTTCAGGCATTCTGAAAGCCCAACTCACTGTAGTCTTTTGTGTAAGGGAATTTATGAAATGCCTATTATCCATGCAATAAACCCTAATGTCTGCCTGGATGGGCTTAAAGCTGAGTTAATCCACTGTGAAAAAGGAAGGCTCTGTGTAATGGAGGAGTGATCACTGACTAATCTGAACACACTATGCTAAGCAGGGTAATTTCCTAGAGGCTGGCATCTAGCCAAGGCTGCTTCTTTTGTAGTTTGTTATTTTTAATTACTTACTGTTGTTGTTTGTGGGGGGTGAGCACACTCTCACGTGGGTATTTTATGGTGCTCATGTGAAGATCAAGGTACAGCTTTTTGGAGGGGGCTTCCTCCTTTCACCTTGTTGAGTCAGGGTCTGTCTTGTTTTTGCTGCTCTGCCTGGCCCATTCTAACTGGCTCTTAAGTTACTGGGTGATTCTCTGGTCTCCACCTCCCTTTGCCACAGAAATATTGGAATTACAGATGGATAGCACCAGGGCATCAGGCTTTTGATTTATTTACTTACTTCTATCATTACCATTACTTTTGATACAGAGTGTCATTGTGTGGCCTGGCTGGTCTGGAATTCCTAGTGTCAACCAGGCTAGCCTTGAATTCACAGAAATCTGCCTGCCTCTGCCTCCCAAGAGCTGGGATTAAAGATGTTTGGCCACCATGCCCAGCTCTTTTTCTTTTTTAATTTATGGGGCTTCTGGGGATCAAATTCAGGTTGTTGGGTTTGTACGATGAATTTTATTACCCTTTGACTCATGTGACCCTTGTTGCTAACCCCTTCTGTTCTGCTCTTTTTTCTTTAATTAAAAAATATACATATATTTTTTTGGTCTTTTCGAGACAGGGTCTCCCTGTAGTCCCCAGCTGTCCTGGACCTCACTCTGTAGACCAGGCTGGCCTTGAACTCCAAAGATCCACCTGCCTCTGCCTCCCGAGTGCTGGGATTAAAGGCGTGCACCACTACGCCTGGCTATTAAAAAATATTTTTATTCTATGTGTTATGCCTATATGTATATAAGTGCACCTGTGTCATGCAATGCCCATAGAGCCCAGAAGAGGCCAGAAGATCTGTAATTATGGATGGCTGTTAGCCATCATGTGCATTAGAACTCAGGTCTTCTGCAAGAACAGCCAAAGTTCTTAACCATTTAGCCATCTCTCTAACCCACTGTGGTTTTTTTGTTTATTTGTTTGTTTTTTGAAACAGGGTATCATACAGTGTAGACTGGACTCAGACTATTCAGTTGAGGCTGGCTTTAATCCTTTGCCTCTCAAAGGCTGAGATTATAAACGTAAGCCACCACACCCAGCTCTAAGTCCACTTCTTTAAAGGAATACCTGGGAAGGTTCAATATTTCAACTATATTCTTTAATACACAGACCAGCACAAATAGTTACTCAGTACCCTTCTCTGAACACCCATATAAATGACCTCATTTGTGGATCTAGAGAAATGGATGTGCAGACATGAATTCATATGTGTGTGTGTGTGTGTGTGTGTGTGTGTGTGCATATGTGTGTGTATGTGTGAAGACTGTTGTTCTTCAGGCACTATGCATCTTGTTTTCTGAGACAGAACTCTTACTGGTTTGGGGCTCAACAAGTGGGCTAGGCCAGGCTGGCTGATAGATATCTGGGGATCCTCCTGTCCCTGCCTCTCCCGTGCTGGAGTTACAAGTGAGCATTAACAAGCCCGTTTATTTTTTTTAATAATTTTTTTATATTTATTTTTGTATGTGTATGAATGTACTGTCTGCATGCAGGTTTGTGCACCTGTGTCGTGCAATGCCGTGGAGGTCAGGAGAGGGTTGTCGGATTCCCCTGGAACTGGAGTTCTCCTGGAATTGGAGTTACAGATGGTTGTCAACCGCCATGTGGGTGCTGGGGATCGAACCCGGGTCCTCTGCAAGAGCAGTCAGTTCTCCCAACCACTAGGCTATCTCTCCAGCCCCAACATGCCCATTTTTTTTTTTTTGGTTTTTTTGAGACAGGGTCTCCCTGTAGCCTCAGCTGTCCTGGAACTCACTCTGTAGACCAGGCTGGCCTTGAACTCACAAAGATCCACCTGTCTCTGCCTCCCAAGAGCTAGGATTAAAGGCGTGCACCACCTTGCCCGGCATGCCCGTTTTTTAAAGTGGGTTCTGGGGATCCAGTTCAGGTTCTTATGCTTATGAGGCAAACACTTTACCAACTGAGCTCTTTCTCCAAGTTCACTTCATTTTTAGTTTGCAATTAAGTTTTTTTTCTTTTTACGTAACATGTAATGTTGGTGTATGTGTCGTATATAGTCTGTCAACTTAACACAATCGGGAATCACCTGGGGAAGACAGTATCAGTGAGGGGCTGTCTAGGTCAAGTTGGCCTGTCTGTGAGGATTGTCCCCGTTTCCTTAATTGATGTGGGAGACCCAGCCCACTGTGGGTTTGGAGAAAGTGGACTAGTGAGATGGCTTAGTGAGTAAAGGCAGTGCAGCCAAGCCTGAGGACATGAGTTTGATTCCCAGGACTGCCACATTACATGCCATGGTACACACACACACACATACACACACACACACACACACACACTATTTGTAATAAAAATGTTACAAATTTTATTACACAAAATGTAATAAAAATGAAAAAAGAGTGAAGAAAGTGAGTCATAGCACACATTTACACAGTCATTTCCTCCTGCTCTTGACTGTCAACGTGGGTAGTTGTTTTCAGTTCAAACCTTGGCTTCCAGGAAAGATGCACTGTAACCTGGAATTGTGGCTGAATAAACACTTTCTCCTGTAAGTTGCTTTCTGCCAGGGTATCTCCTCACAGCATCAGAAACAAGACTAGGAAAATACTGACGGGTGCAATGAGATACTTTGTTAAGTGCAAACTCTAACGTACAATGATCACACTACTATAGCTACCGTGCACTATAGCCACTCAGCTGTGGTGCAGACCACTAAGCCATTTTGCCTTTCTACTAACCAGCCCCCCTCTCTTCTCTACCCATAATCCCATTTCACAGGCAAGAAACTATGGACTCTGGAATGGTAAATCACTTCTCTTCAGATTTGTAGTAAAGCTAGAAATCTCATCTGCGCTAACTCCAAACCAGAACTAGTTCAAATATGTAAAAACAACAGTGAAATATGCACAGATAATAAAACAGTAGTGCATCGGCCAGCATAAAACAAAATTTATTCATTTAAAAGAAAATAAACAGGACGTGATCTCATACCCCTGTGATCTTGGCACTTCAGAGGGAGAAAAAGGAGGAGCAGGATTCACTGTCATCACAGGTTTCCAGTCAGTCTGGGTAGAGGGAAACAATACCTAACAGACAAAGAGGAAGGAGAGGGAGGGGAGGAGAGGGGCACCCACCCTATCATCATGGTACCAGTTCCATTTTATCCTGGGCTACAGAGCGATCCCTCATGTCCAGCAGAAAAAAGTAAAAGAAAATATAATCAAGCAAAGTGCTGCAGTGAGGAGAGCACCATGGATGTCATCCACGCATCATCTGCCTTTTGAGTTTGCTGTGTACCTTGGACAAATCGTTCATTTTCTATTTTGTTTTCGTTTTGATCTACCTTTTGATTACTTGTTTGTTTTTTAAGGAAAGGGTTTTCTTATGCATCTCAGACTGACCTGGGACTTGTCACTAGGTAGCCTAGGCTATCTTCAAATTTAAAGCAGTCGTCCAACCGAGCTTCTTTGGTCCTGGGATGATCGGCATGTACCACTATGCCCAGTTTTCTTCTCTCCTCTCTTTCACAGTTTTGCTGCATGTGAGGATCTTTTCTGGTCTTGAACATCATACCAGGTAGATACTCATCACATACCCCTGAGTGGAAAGATGAAATAATGGCTTTTGAATGTGTAACTCAGTGGAAGAGCACTTGATTAGCATGCATGGGATCCTGGGCTCAATCCCTGGCAGGAGAGGGGTTAAGGAAGGAAGAAAGTCTTTCCTTTTCAGTGATACTCTCAGAGGCACTCCCTTGACCCCATGACTCTTGCTCTGAGGAGCATTTCTACCCTCCGCCTGGCCTTTGTATTTATTGGTGATGCGCTTGGAGCCTTTGGCTAATTCTTCCTTAGAGGATAAGCATGTGTAAGGAGAAAGCTTCTGGCAGCAGGGTGTAGCTCTGTGAAGCATATCTTGTTCTCAGATCCACCCAGCTCTGAGCAGCATAGCTGGATGATTGCTCACAGACCCTTAGTATAAGAGCAGGGGAAACCCACAGCTATCAGAGTTTGAGGCTCTTTATGGCTTAAATTGGGATGAGCTGAGCTGAAAGCCTCCTTTGATTCTCATAAGGAACAGATCATAAGCCTTTAAATTATACTCCAGGGAGCTCTAACACAAGAAGACAGTGTTTGCAAGCTAGTCAGATATGAGCGGGCCTGAGGGTCACTGGGGATGAAGCTTTTCCTTATAATCAGTAGCTAGTAAAATCAGGAATAGAAATTGAAGGACTTTGATTACTGGGCATAAGAATGAGATCTGAGTCCTATCTCTGACCCTGGGTGGAGGCATGACATTCTAAAGAGCCCAAAATCTCATGAGAAGATTATTATCTAGATGGAACTTTTTTGAGTAAAGAACAAGACATACCATTATTCCTCCTTAAGAATTAATACAAATGGGTCTGTCAATCACCTGGGCAGGAAACTACATCTCAGGAAATTTTCTATTTGAGAAACTAAGAAAGAATACAATGCTTATCCAAAACTTTAGCTTGCCTGATGGTGTCAGAGCACTGTCCCCTCTCTCCCTGTGAGTGCTTTCCTCTATGGTCTCTTTGCTGACTGGACACTAGTACTTTGACATGTTAGGGTTCGAGAATCCATACCAGACAGACCAAAGGATGGAAAACCAAGACTTTATTTCGGGGGAAAAAAAGTAAACCAGCATGCTGGGGTGGGAGGGAAAAGGCTCCGACCCCGGTAACTTGGCTCGCAGGCCTTTTATACAGGGTCTAGGGGAATTTTAGTGGGTTTTTGGGGTAACGTCTAGCCTTATTGGCTCATGGTTAGGTCAGCCCAACGGCACCCCACATACCAACAGTTATCTTTAGATACAATCCTGCAACTGGAATGAGGAAATGTTGGGTCAGTCCATCTGCCCTCACATACCAACAGTTATCTTCAACAAGTTTAAGTTAGCTGTTCTTGAGGCCTTGAGCAACTGTCTTTGAGCAATCGACCTTTTCCCTGAATTGGGCAGGTTCCAGTAATGGTGGCTATACTCAAAATGGAGTCAGTGTGGGCCTCTCTTACAGACAGTGCTCATTTCACTATATAATAAAATCTGTCAATCATCTATGTTAAGTGCTATGTATCTCATTTGAATTCTTTCAGTGGAGATCACAAGGGGTACCTAAAGCGAGAGCCAGATAACAGGGGAGACAGGGACAGATAATTGGGTTCAGTGGGAACCTCCTGTGGACAAAAGTTCCCAGAAACAACAGCATCTTATACTAAACCTTCTGCAAATAGTATTAACTGATTAGAACGTCAATGATTGTGGAGAGACTGGAATGTTGCAGGTCCAGAGCTTGATTGCAATTTACCTCAGGCTGTCTTGAGCCCCCCAGACCACCATGCCATGCCTCCTTCTGTGTCTGACCTAGCATTCTTGTGACTAACAACAGATGAAATGTTTTGGAATATATTAACAGACTACTAGTGTCCACTAACCACAAGGTTAAGACTGGGATCAGATAGCATCTGAGTCCTATAACAGACATTCCCCACCTACCCACATGATATTTATAAATCAGTGTGCTTGAAAAGTGCCTTGGCTCACTATTCTTTATTCTGTTACTATAAGAGTTTCATACAGTTATTACCTCATTGGAGCATGGAATTTAGGTGACCTGAATCTGTGTTCCTGGGGCCATAGACCCTTATATTTGGCTTCAGAGTAAACTACCTCTTATCCCCTTGGAGATAAGAATTGTGTTTTTATGTCAACACTCCCAAGGGGTTTTAGATTGTTCTGTCCTTTGGACAGAGGAATATGACTAATAGCCAGTGCAGAACGAGAATTTACTAAGAAAGAATACACTCTAAGGGAGGCATCCAGCCAGAGCAGGAAAAGGAGAGCAGAACCTCACTGCCTCATGAAAGATGGGGACTGCTGGTCGAATTTTGCAGGTGTTTCTAATCATTTATGTAGCAAGGGCATTGGGGTTCACTTATAGTATTGGTTGTCTTTGGCATGCTGTATCTGTTACATGCACTGGTACATAAACCTTCATGCATTGGGTGTCACATTAGCATCTTAACTTTCTACCCAGGGGTATGTGTTTTAGTAGTATCATGAGCTACAACAAGTCACCTTCAGTCATTCTGAGGTGCTTGCTCCCGTTCCAGTGGATCTAGCCAGTTCTAGTCAGTGACATGTTTGTGTTTGGTGTGTGTGTGTGTGTGTGTGTGTGTTAGAAGACAATGGGGTGTGACATTTCTAATCTTCTTCTTTGTCAACAGGTGTTTCCTCATAGTCTAATTTTGCAACCTCTTCTGGATCTCACAGTGCCCTATTCTTCTGCCTCATTGAGAAAAACTGGGTACAAACCTAATAGCTTCTTTCTCATGAGTGTCCACCATCAACTATATTGGGCTTTTGGAATGAAAGTTCACTATATATGTTGCCCTTTGAAGTAAACTGTTAGTAGAGCAAACAGTTCCTGAGTGGCTGTGTGTTATCTGCAGAAGAATACAATCTTGGGTGATTAAGGAATTTTGGGGGGGGCACTTAAGAAAGATGAACTGGAAAAACAAGGAAGTAGAAAAAAAAAGTCCCACAGAAGGGAAAATCAGAGCAGACACAAAGCCCCTGAGTGGCGTCTGCGCACCAGAGCAGTGAAGGAAGGGATGCTGTAACATGGCTTTTCCTCTGGGCACAACATGATCATTCTGTTGGTGAGGATAGGAGATAGGTGACTCAGAGGTGGGGACCCCAAAAGCAGCAGTTCCCAGAATTCCTTGGCTCTCTGGCAGGAAACTGGAAAGTAGCTCTTGTTTCTTGTCTCCTTTTTTTTTTTATTTTTTTTATTTTTGTATGTGTATCAATGTATTGTCTGTGTGCAGGTCTGTGCACCCGTGTCGTGCAATGCCGCGGAGATCAGAAGAGGGCATCGGATTCCCCTGGAACTGGAGTTCTCCTGGAGTTGGAGTTTCAGACGGTTCTCGGCCGCCATGTGGGTGCTGGGGATCGAACCCGGGTCCTCTGTAAGAGCGGTCGGCGCTCTTAACCGCTAGGCTATCTCTCCAGCCCGTTTCTTGTCTCCTTTTAAAAGAACACCTGCCTAGAGGCTGCACGCAAGGNATCATCTTCACATAAATCCTTACTAAAAATACCTTTTTAACATTTTCTCCTTTTTATATCCTTTTATTACCTTGAATAACCCTTAATTGTGCAGATTTACTAAGTAATTAATACTTATTTCCCGTGTAACAAGATGGGGCAGTTATCTCAAATACAATAGTTTGAAAAATCACAGAAATGCTCAATAAAAATTGAGCTCTTAGTTTCAAACATCTCAGGACTAAACACCCTCTATATCCACTCAGGCATCCATGTCACTTGCTTTATGGTGGAAATGCAAATTGTCAATGACAAACAACTTCACACAGCAACTTTTTAAACTTTCCTTCTGGGCCAAAGACTATGTCTATGAGGATTCGAGTAGCCCTGTCAGGCCTCTGGCAGCAGATTGTGAAGGGCCTAAAGTCTGCCCTTCCTTCCCAGGTACAATGTATCAAGTAAATCATTAGCATTAGATGCAAGCCTATTCATTTAAACAGCTCCATGAAACAAATATGTTTAACTAGTTTAAAACCCAAAACTTTAGCACCTTGATGAAAACTCTAAATTAGAGATGAAAACCTAACTCAGAGTAAAATATGACTCTTGAGTTTGTAACAGTACTCAGAAATTCTACAGTAATGATCTCTGCAGCTAAAGACCTTGGCTGTGCTAGGATTAAAGGTGTGCACCACCACGCCCAGCTAGGAGACTAAAAACATGAAGTACAGTTTTCATGAATTTGATTCACCCAGTTCTTTGAGACCAACCCTTCCTCAACACAACACACAGTCTGCCAGCCTGATCAGCAAGGCAGGCACAGACCCAGAGAGGTCCCTTTTCTTCCCATGAGGAGGAAGGGAGGGAGGGAAACAGGCTCAAAAATTCTTGCAGAAACATAACAGAGCCCAAAAAAGCTGCTCCAGACTGCTCTCCCCTGCTCCTTGGAGGCAAGAGGGTATAATGCGCCCCTGGAAGCCATGCAGCACCCCACTGATCCAGATGCCAGACCCCAAAATTGGTCTCTAGCAAAGATGCAAAGGTTGCTACGTGTGCACTCCAGAGTACTCAGAAATTCCCCAAGCTCTAAAGACCTCCTCCCATGGCAGACCAGGATTCCTGACTAACTGCTGATGCAAATTTTACTAGCTTATAAGAGGCAGATTATCTCTGGTCCTTTGAGATAGCAACTGGGTAGATTTTTGTAAATACATGTTTTAACCAAGGTGCTGCTCATGAAGCAGCCTGCTTCTCAGAGCTACTGACAGGCACCCTACTGGGTCATTAGAGACAAGGGAAGTCACCTTCTCAGATGAGCCTGCTCGAGTCCTGATCCAGAGTCTAGTGTAGGGCTCTAAGTGGATGTGAACATTAAAGTGACCCACCTCTGAGCAGTGGTCACCAGAGCAGTCAACCAACCTCCAGCCCTGTCTGATGCATCACAAAAATCTCTAACCTGCTTTTTTTCTCATCAGAGACTCAGAATAGGCTTCTCCCTTCTTTTATTAGTAAAAACAGCACAATTCCAGTCCCTTGTTCAGCCTTTTCATGCCTTCTCTGCCTGGAAAACTTCAACACCTTGTATTTATTTTCCCTAACACCATGTTATTTACTTCAGGTGGAAAATTACCAATAGTCACATACATGTGTAATTTCCATGCATATGGGAATTACCAACACTCACACACATGCTTTCTCTCTCTCTTTTTTTTTTTTTTTTTGGTCCTTTGGTCTTTTTGAGAGAGGGTCTCCCTTTAGTCTCAGCTGGCCTGGAACTTGCTCTGTAGACCAGGCTGACCATGAGCTCACAAAGAGCTGCCTGCCTCTGCCTCCCAAGGACTGGGATTAAACGTGTGTGTCACCACACCCGGTCCCAAGGAGCAATGAAACTGCCCCACCCCAAACAAAATCCAGTCCAAGAATCCATTTCCAGTCCTGAATCTGGTCCACAAAGGTCTCAGAAAAATAGATAATTCCAAAGCAAGCAAGTTACCTTTTTGAAAGTAAACACAAACCAAAATGGGATCTTTAAACAGTCAGCTCTGAGGCTGATTCCTATAAACAATTACTACCTGTTGTGAAGCATTTGAGAAACTAAGAGACAATAAATTTAGAGATGTCTACAGTATCCAAATTTTAGGCCTTTAAATGAATTTTTAAATGTCAGTTTTTAAACTTTGCACATGTATATCTAGCCTGGCATGCCAAAATGAAATTATTCTGTGCACATAAAGGATTGAAACTTGAAGTGGCCACCTTGTTTGACAGAACCAACTTGAGACAAATACAATAAGTGAATTACAACACACACACACACACACACACACACAAACTTAGATGCATAACAAGCTGCATGAATCTTTGGCACACGGTTACCATAAACACAAGACATAGATACCTCCTTTAAATCAGGGTAGATTTAGAATTTCCCATCCTGAGATCCTTCACAAGAGAATGAGAATGAAAGCAATCTCAGAGAAACAAGATGAAAGCAGCAGACAGAATAAGGGCCCAACAACAAAGACTATGCAGACACGAAGAGAAGCAACACTGCGAGCACGGAGCTGACCCCCTATCAGCCCCAAAGCCGGAAATCCGGACCCCTCACCCGAATTCCAAATCGCTGAGACAAATCCACCATTCATACTCTAAAGCCTGAGGCAAACCCCCTGTTCACACTCTACCAGTGGAGAGATGGGCGTTCCCCATCTCCGTGCTCAAGGAGCATTACTGCATCCAGTTTCTCCTATCCACGCACCCCAAACCAGAAACTCGAGTTTAACCAAAATAACCAAAACCAAAGTAAAGAAAAAAATAATTGAAAAAAGAATTTAGCTCACTCCTACCCAAAAGACACGGCTGGCCCAAAGTCTCTAGTCCTTCCAGTGGTCTTTGGGGGATCTCTGTGGGACCTCCAAGATGTTAGGGTTTGAGAATCCATGCCAGAAACACCAAAGGATGGAAAACCAAGACTTTATTTTGGGAAATAAAGTAAACCAGCATGCTGGGGTGGGAGGGAAAAGGTTCCAACCCCCGTAACTTGGCTCGCAGTCCTTTTATACAGGATCTAGGGGAATTTTAGTGGGGTTTGGGTAACTTCTAGCCTTATTGGATAACAGGCTTATGGCTCATGGTTAGGTCAGCCCAACGGCACCCCACATGTCAACAGTTATCTTTAGACACAATCCTGCAACTGGAATGAGGAAATGTTGGGTCAGTCCATCTGCCCTCACATACCAACAGTTGTCTTCAACAAATTTAAGTTAGCTGTTCTTGAGGCCTTGAGCAACTGTCTTTGAGCAATCGACCTTTTCCCTGAATTGGGCAGGTTCTAGTAATTGCTTAAATTGGTGGCTATACTCAAAATGGAGTCAGTGTGGGCCTCTCTTACAGACAGTGCTCATTTCACTATATAATAAAATCTGTCAATCATCTATGTTAAGTGCTATGTATCTCATTTGAATTCTTTCAGTGGAGATCACAAGGGGTACCTAAAGCGAGAGCCAGATAACAGGGGAGACAGGGACAGATAATTGGGTTCAGTGGGAACCTCCTGTGGACAAAAGTTCCCAGAAACAACAGCATCTTATACTAAACCTTCTGCAAATAGTATTAACTGATTAGAACGTCAATGATTGTGGAGAGACTGGAATGTTGCAGGTCCAGAGCTTGATTGCAATTTACCTCAGGCTGTCTTGAGCCCCCCAGACCACCATGCCATGCCTCCTTCTGTGTCTGACCTAGCATTCTTGTGACTAACAACAGATGAAATGTTTTGGAATATATTAACAGACTACTAGTGTCCACTAACCACAAGGTTAAGACTGGGATCAGATAGCATCTGAGTCCTATAACAGACATTCCCCACCTACCCACATGATATTTATAAATCAGTGTGCTTGAAAAGTGCCTTGGCTCACTATTCTTTATTCTGTTACTATAAGAGTTTCATACAGTTATTACCTCATTGGAGCATGGAATTTAGGTGACCTGAATCTGTGTTCCTGGGGCCATAGACCCTTATATTTGGCTTCAGAGTAAACTACCTCTTATCCCCTTGGAGATAAGAATTGTGTTTTTATGTCAACACTCCCAAGGGGTTTTAGATTGTTCTGTCCTTTGGACAGAGGAATATGACTAATAGCCAGTGCAGAACGAGAATTTACTAAGAAAGAATACACTCTAAGGGAGGCATCCAGCCAGAGCAGGAAAAGGAGAGCAGAACCTCACTGCCTCATGAAAGATGGGGACTGCTGGTCGAATTTTGCAGGTGTTTCTAATCATTTATGTAGCAAGGGCATTGGGGTTCACTTATAGTATTGGTTGTCTTTGGCATGCTGTATCTGTTACATGCACTGGTACATAAACCTTCATGCATTGGGTGTCACATTAGCATCTTAACTTTCTACCCAGGGGTATGTGTTTTAGTAGTATCATGAGCTACAACAAGTCACCTTCAGTCATTCTGAGGTGCTTGCTCCCGTTCCAGTGGATCTAGCCAGTTCTAGTCAGTGACATGTTTGTGTTTGGTGTGTGTGTGTGTGTGTGTGTGTGTTAGAAGACAATGGGGTGTGACATTTCTAATCTTCTTCTTTGTCAACAGGTGTTTCCTCATAGTCTAATTTTGCAACCTCTTCTGGATCTCACAGTGCCCTATTCTTCTGCCTCATTGAGAAAAACTGGGTACAAACCTAATAACTTCTTTCTCATGAGTGTCCACCATCAACTATATTGGGCTTTTGGAATGAAAGTTCGCTATATATGTTGCCCTTTGAAGTAAACTGTTAGTAGAGCAAACAGTTCCTGAGTGGCTGTGTGTTATCTGCAGAAGAATACAATCTTGGGTGATTAAGGAATTTTGGGGGGGGCACTTAAGAAAGATGAACTGGAAAAACAAGGAAGTAGAAAAAAAAAGTCCCACAGAAGGGAAAATCAGAGCAGACACAAAGCCCCTGAGTGGCGTCTGTGCACCAGAGCAGTGAAGGAAGGGATGCTGTAACATGGCTTTTCCTCTGGGCACAACATGATCATTCTGTTGGTGAGGATAGGAGATAGGTGACTCAGAGGTGGGGACCCCAAAAGCAGCAGTTCCCAGAATTCCTTGGCTCTCTGGCAGGAAACTGGAAAGTAGCTCTTGTTTCTTGTCTCCTTTTTTTTTTTTATTTTTTTTATTTCTGTATGTGTATCAATGTATTGTCTGTGTGCAGGTCTGTGCACCCGTGTCGTGCAATGCCGCGGAGATCAGAAGAGGGCATCGGATTCCCCTGGAACTGGAGTTCTCCTGGAGTTGGAGTTTCAGACGGTTCTCGGCCGCCATGTGGGTGCTGGGGATCGAACCCGGGTCCTCTGTAAGAGCGGTCGGCACTCTTAACCGCTAGGCTATCTCTCCAGCCCGTTTCTTGTCTCCTTTTAAAAGAACACCTGCCTAGAGGCTGCACGCAAGGGTGTGACCAAACTCCAGTTCAGACACAAATCCCTTCCAGAACAGCTTTCAAATCTCATGTCTAGATTTTCCTGATGAAAACGGGCAATACAGATGCTCCCCATTTCCAGTCCATCTCCTAACTGATGTAGGGCTACTAGGCTAGTTTTTGTCACTTTGACACAAACTAGAGTCACCCAGGAAGAAGGAATCTCCATCCTGGTTTGGCCTCTGACCACATCTGAGGTGGCTTCTTAATTGCTAATTGAAGTAGGAGGGTCCAGTTCATTGGGGGGTGGGGGTGGGGTGGGCAGGGTCGGGGGGAGGGTGCCACCCTTGGGTTGGTGGTTGGAGGTTGTATATAAAAGCAGAATGATCAGAGGCCAGAAGGTCAAGCAAGAGAGTGAGCAGCATTCCTGTGTGGTCTGTGCTTTACTTCCTTCCCTGAGTTCCAAACTGACTTCCCTCAAAGATGGACCATCTCTTGAGTGTAAGATGAAATAAACCCTTTCCTCCCCAGGTTGCTTTCGGTCAGAGTGTTTTATCACAGTAATGGAGAGGAAACTAAAACAGTTACCTCTCCAAGGGAGGATGTTAGAATAGTCTTAAGGATAGCTGTCTGAGTTACTATTCCTGGCTAAAAAAAAAAAAAAAAAGAATCTAACTTCTATTTCTTAGGGTGGAGAAGGATCATTCTAAACTACCCAAAACATAAGAGCTAGCCCAGCTGGAGCTGGGTTCATCTAGGCAAGGGACCGCCCCTCGAGAAGGGCGATTCACCTAAAGCCATGCTGAAATGATGGGTGGTATAATTATCCCCTTAATGAGATAACATCCTTGCTCTCTCTCTAGGTGCTGTTGTTTGCAGAGCCACTGCTACAGGGCTGGGTTAAGTCTGCTCTCTCATTTCTATTTCTGAGCCAAGACACAGAAAAGCACAACTTTCTGTTTCTTTCTTTCAGATGCTGGACATTTTCTGAGCACTTAGTTGGCTCTCTCAATCTTGCTCTGAAATTATTCCCTCCACCACACACTTTCTGCTATGTGGTTTTTTACAAATAGCAGAACTTTCTCTTTCCTCTTCTCCATCTTCTTTCTTCTGGCAGCTATTAAGATTTATAGCTTGCTTGCCCTGGTTTTGTTTGTTTGTTTGTTTGTTTGTTTTGGGTCTTTTTTTTTTAATTATTTTTATTTTGAGAGTAGGTCTCTCTGTAGTCCCAGCTGGCCTGGAACTCACTATGTAGACCAGCTTGGCCTCAGTGCAGAATGCTGGGATCAAATGTGTCCATCACCAAGCCTGGCTGTTTTTTTTTTTTTTTAACTGAAGTTTTATGGATTTCATACAACATTTCTTAATCAAATTTAGACCCACTACCCCTTCTTTCCCCCTACCCTGCCAGAGCTCACACATTCTGCCATACATGTCTTTCATCTTTTTTCTTAGTCTTTTTAAATTTTTTTGATGCAGAAGTTTACTGTTTGGGGCAGAAATTTACTATTTCAGTCAGTTTTTTGACTCAGTCTTTTTTGTTGTTGTTGTTCCTTCCAATTTGTATCACTCCAAATTATGCATATATGCATACCACACATATACCAAAATTATGAAGTCCAAAAATAAACTATAGTTTAATTCCAAAACATGTCTAAGGATTCACATTTTGACAGTAGAGTTGTATGCAGGTAAAGAAAAAAATATTACTTTACATTCTTACATTACATAGCAAGTTAATGAGTAACATCAGGTATTATATTTACTAAAAAGGAAAACAAAAAAAGAGAATTATTCAGTTTGCCTTACAAATAGAGATTTGGTGCTAGGATCCACACATGAAGGATATCATTCCTCGTTTGTTTTTCTGGGACTGTGTTACTTCACTTAGCATAATGGCTTTTAATTCCATCTATTTACCTGCAAAGTTCATGATGTTGTTTTTCTTTACTGCTTCATAGAATTCCATTGTGTAGATGTAGCACATTTTCTTTAATCCACTCGTTGGTTGAAGGACACTTGGGTTGGTTCCAGCTCTTTGCTATTGTGAATAGAGCTGCAATAAACATAGATGTGCATGTATCTCTGCGATAGGATGAGTTTTGTGGGTATATACCCAGGAGTGGTCTGGCTGGGTCAGGTGGTAGGCTCATCTTGAATCTTTTAAGAGTTCTCCACTCCTATGAAATTGCCCTCAAACTTTCTGAGTACATTCAGAAATTCTTTTATTAATGAGACCGAGAACCTCAAAAGAGGACCCCAATTTCTCTGGTAACCCCATCTTCTTCTTGGAGTAGAGGTAATTTTGGTCTGGAAGAAGAACAACACCATGACAGTTAGGCCCATGGTAAAGGAACTGGGACTCTTAACAATCCCTAGGAGAAGGTGGAGATGAGGGTCACAGATCCCTCATCTGGGATTCCAGATGTCACTTCCTCCCAGAAGCAAGTAATCCTGGTAAATGCTGGAGTACCTAGGAGCCAGAAAGTTAACTTAAAATGAGGGTCTATTATGTGGTATCCACAAGGTTTTCATCCATATTGGGGTGTAACTTTTCAGCGATATAGCTCTTTGTGTCACCTATGTTCCTATAGTGATCCCTCCTCATCCAGCTCCTGTGAGGGAGTCCAATAAACTTGGCTTTCTCAAGATGAACTTAGGTAGAATCTTGACTTTGGGTTGTCATTGGTGTACTATCTGGAGTGAATAGACCTTTCTTCACAACTCTCCAGAAAAAGACACTCCAGAGATGGAATCCACACGTTGCCTTATCCTTACCATTCATTGGTACTTAGCAAAGAATGACAAATAGCACAGGTACAAAAGGGAAACAAAAGCATCTTGCATTTTGGTGTTCTCCAGAGTTATCGGCAATAAATTCCTTGCTCTCATTTGAATTTGATCTTTACAGGGCTTTAAAATGGCAGCCAATCCATGCACATGGAATTGGAGGCTCTGGAGAAGGCATTTAAAAGTGGAAAGTTGTGTCTAACAAGCACTATGTGGAGTTCCAAACTCCAGAAAGATCAAACTGCTGGAGTCATTTAAACCAAAAGTGGGGGCTGGAGAGATGGCCTAGCCGTTAAGAGCGCCGACCCCTCTTACAGAGGATTCGAGTTCGATCCCCAGCACCCACATGGCGGCCGAGAACCGTCTGAAACTCCAATTCCAGGAGAACTCCAGTTCCAGGGGAATCTGACAGCCTCTTCTGACCTCCGAGGCATTGCACGACACGGGTGCACAAACCTACATGCAGACAGTACATTCATACACATAAATAAATAAAAAATAAAAATAAAAAAAAAAACAAAAATGAACCCAATCTGTTCCTTTCTGATGTTTCTTGGACTATACTTCATCCAAGGACTCTCTACCTAAACATTATTTATTTATTTATTTATTTATTTATTTATTTATTTATTTTTAAACATTTTAATTTTTTTTAATTTTATTTATTTCTGTATGTGTATGAATGTACTGTCTGCATGCAAGTTTGTGCACCCGTGTCGTGCATTTATATATTATTTAAATAGTACATTCAGTATATATTGGAAAGAAATGGGGAACTATGTTTCATCAGAAAAGAATCTTTAACCCGGGAAGAATTTTGCCTAGATTGACTCCTAATGACCCAGAACAGCATACAAACCACAAACATGGTATCAACCCAGGCCCACAGATTGTTTGTAGATAACTCATTGCTTTCCACATGCTTCTAAAGCATGTTACTATTTTCAACAATGATATTTTCAAAACACACACACTTTTAGAGTATTCTGGGCAGGGGCAAGGTGGAGTCATGAGGGAGACATAGGGAATACAGTTTAATATTAAATCTAATGTGCATAGCTTAACTTGTACGAGCTGATTATTAAGAGGAGTCCAAGCCTTAGTTAGACTATTTACATTTTTTCCCTAAAGGCTAGGTAAATTTAAATGAACTGATTACACATTAGGAAGGGAGATTGAATAGATAGTGTTAAATGATTACAAAAATGTAAGATTAACTTTGGTTGCCAGTTTAGGTAAGATGGAAGGCATTTCAAGAAGAGTCCTTTTCACAGAAAATGAATGCTAAAGATGAAGGAAAGAAACCAGTTTCTTAGCCTACCACCGCATCACCCTCTATTCCATCTCCTAGGCATAGTGGAAAATGTTTTCCTTCTCTCAGCAATAGGGTTTCACTCTACTTCATTGAAAAGTTAAATCAAGGTTTACAGATCCTGTCATGACAAAGCTAAAAAGCAATTGGAAAATACATATTCACAACCTTCAGAGTGTTTTCTGTGACTTCCTAGTGACACAAAAGGCAGGGACATGCTGTCAGGGGAGGATATTCCTATTCAACCTCTCCAATTGCTTTCTTAGTGCCATTATTCAAATAAGTGAATTCAGTTAATTAACTCTCCAGACAGTGCATGCATTATTCAGTAGACAGTTCGTTAAAACTGTCTTTCCACAGCCAGTGCTGCTTTCACCTCCCTGGCTGGAGAGTGGAGGCAAAGCTCCTCACTGAAGATCTGTGTCAATACTCTTCATTAGAAAGGAGTTTGCATGGGCAGAGGGACACGTGACCTATATTGGGAGTGTCTATGAGTTGCCCGTGCATGGGTATGTGTCATGATGAAGTGCAAATGAGATCATAATCTAAGAAAAAACATGTAATGATTGGTTTGTGGTCTCTTAAGTTTCTACGTTCACAGAGATTTCCCAAGCTGTGATTCACCTGCTTCTTTGAAATCTACTAACTGTGATCATGGCTTTGTGTTAGTGGGGCTGAGCATCTGGGCATGTTCATTCACAAGGAATAGATTCTTTAACTGGCTACGTGTAGCTGGGGAGGCAAACCTGCTAATATACTCTCTGAAGGACCAGGATTTGCTTTTAGGAAAAGAATACTCACCTAATCAAGGGTCTAGGAACATAGCTAGATATACCATGAAACACACCAGGAATGTCTAAGCTTCTCAGACAGTTGATCAAATACTTGATAGGTAAACTCATAAGAGAGGAAAGGTTTATTTTGGCTCTCAGTTTAAGAAGCTATTCCATCCATCATGATGGGGAAGGCACAGTGGCAGGAGCAAGAGGCTGGTCAGAGTGTATCTGCTGCTAGAAAGCAGAGAGCAGACAGAAAGCGGGGCTGGACTAAAGCTCTCAAGCCTACCCTTGGCTGCTGAAGGTTTCACAACCGCCCCCCCAACACATCACTAGCTAGAGACCACGTGTCTAAGCATATGACCCTGTAGGTGACATTTCACATTCTAATGACAGCAGGGGGTATGTTTAAAGGCAAGGGGATAGCCTGTCCCATATGGAGGCACACACCACCTTTCCTGCATCCTTGGCTTGAGGAACCAATATTATGTAGGAAGTCTTTTGTTCTTTTATAAAAATTTCTTTATTTATTTTCATTTTATGTATATGAATGTTCTGCCTGCATGTATGTTAAGTTTACCCATGTGTGCAATGCCCACAGAGGTCAAAAGAGAGCACTGAATCCCCTGAAACTGGGGTTGCAGATGGTTGTTAGCCACCATGTGGGTTCTGGGAACTGAACCTGGGTCTTCTATAAGTATAGCCAGTGCTCTTAAACACTGAACAAGCCTCTGATTCTTAATAAGTATCAATGCTTCATCTTTGTATGATTTGAGTGCAGGGTCTGCCACTGCTTAGCTACATTTACACCACATTCCATTGACTAAGTTATTTCCTGATAGTTCTCTAACCCCTGCATCACAGTGTAATCATCAGTACTCAGTGAAATAGGCATGGCCTGTGGAATAAGTCTTCTTCTGAATACTTCTTCTATTAAGAAATGTTGTGCAAAGCTATTGTGATGTGCAAGGGGAGTCTCATTATACAAAATCCTAATTGATCTGAAATCTCAATTTTTTTTGTGAGACAGGGTTTCAAGTATCCTAGGTTGGCCTTGAACTCACTATGTAACCATGGGTGACCTTGAACTCCAGATCTGTCTCTGCTTCCCAAGTGCTAGGATTACAGATGTGCACCACCACATTTGACTCCTCTTCTATTATTTTCTTCATATGAACCACTGCTACTCACACAAATGATCAAATTCCACCATAGTTCTTTAATAAATTTTCATCTAGAAATAAGAAATTTCCAAAATGCCATAGTAAGAGAAGGTAGTCTGTGGTTGGAGATGTAATTCAGTTGGCACAGATGGCGTAGTCCTAGCAGGCAGGAAGGCTCAAGGTCCTTCTTGGCTCTGTAGTGGATTAGAGGCTATCCTGCACTACATGACATACTACCTCAAGCCACAGAAATTATGAAATAAAGGAAAGAAAGATGGAAAGGAAGAAATGAAGGAAGAAAGGAAGAAAGCAAGAAAAAACGTAATTTGGAAAGAACTTGATCAAAGAATTAGACATATTTGGTTGACATGCCCTTGATAAGCAATTGGCTGTGCTCTGAAGGGAGGTTTCTTATACCTTCATAGCTATAAATTTCAAACCTTGGTCTTTTTAGCTTTGGGAGTGAGATTTGGGACTCTAGGAGGCCTGAAAAACAAGGCATTTCATTTCTGAATCAATGAGGAGAGGGAAAGCAGACGGTCAATTTAGTGTTCATAATCAAGGATTTAATAAGAGTGAGCCATCTGTCACATTTTACAAATAGGACTTTCTAGCACTGGAGGGGCTACCCAGGGCAGATGATAAAGACTAGTGCTCACATTCCTGCTTTCCCCATTAAAGTCCATGATGACGTGCAATATTCAATGAATGTCAGCCGTGACCAGATTTATATGCACCATAACCTTCCCAACATGATTTTCCACATTCCACAAGTGGAAAGACTGAGATTCTGAACTGCAAGGTGTCTTGCTTGGGCTGAGGGCTGTCTGGAAGCCAACTACCACTTCCCTACCATTCTGGATACATAGGTCTGGTTACCCTCAGGGGCACTGTGAAACTGGTTGTGGTGGATGATAGTCCAAGATGACGCTTTCCATGACAACGGCTTTTCAGGACCATCCACCAAGTGTCCTCCATCTCAGAATTCTGCCTGTAATAATGGGAGCTGTCCCGTCACTCAGTCTCTGTGTGTGAAGGAGTTCTCCAGATGTTTTCCAAATCAGAACTGGTGAAACAGTCCAGCTGTTTGTGAGCCTCTGGTGGACAGCTGGGTGCCAGGTTATGCAAGGAATGCAGAGTGTGTGTGTGTGTGTGGGGGGGGAGATGTAGCGATTGTTGTTTTTCTTTCTGATATGAGTTTCTGAGAGAACAATGTCATCTGGAGCAGGTTAAAAACAGAAACTCTCCCTGAATTTCCTCTAAATTTCTCTCCTTCAAAGCACTGTACACATGGAAATTGAACAGCTGCCATCGCCAGGCCTCATCACTGAGATGATTAGCAATATCACTTCATAGCATTTCATAGCATTGCATTAAAAGTAGCACACGAGAGCCTCATAGAAGAGCTGCTGGAGAAGGCTCAAGAAAAATGCAGGCATTCATTTCCTGCTTCGCAAAAAGCCCAGCAGCTTAGTTTATACTGCAAGAGCAAGTGTGGTTCTACCATTTCCTTTTTGAAAAGATGTGTGTGTGTGTGTGTGTGTGTGTGTGTGTGTGTGTAGCCCCAGCTGGTCTGGAACTCTCTTATGTTACTACATAGATCAGGCTGGCCTTGATCTCACAGGGATCCTCCTGCCTCTGCCTCCTAAGTGTTGGGATTAAAGACATGCACCACCACACCAGCTTAAATGTAATTATTATTATCAGTATTATTTTCAGACAGGGTTTTACTTTTTATCCCTGTATGGCCTGAAACTCACTATGTAGACCAGATTGGCCTTGAAAATAGATCACTTGTTTCTGCCTCCTGAGTGCTGAGATTAAAGGCATTACCACCACTCATAGACTTATTTTATTTTTATTTATATGTGTCTGGAGGCCAGAGAGTTCTTTGGATCCCCTAGAGTGGAGTTACAGGTGGTTGTTGGCTACCATATATGGATGTTGGGAACTGCACTTGGATTCTCTGTAAGCACTCTTAAAAGCTGAGCCATCTCACCAGCCCTTTCTTTTTCTTAAGAGAACTCTTGGACTTGGGATATATAGCTTAGTGGTAGAGTACTCTCCAAGCACGTGTGAGTCGTATATTGCATTTGTGTCTGAACGTAAGTGCATACTCTTCCCATGGCCTTTCTCAAAAGTTTGAGTTTCTACTCATGGTCAGCCTGAGATGTTTGTGGGTGAATACCCCCCATCTCATATCCTTTCTCCTCTCTTTAGGAATTAACGATCTTTGGTTTGTGATTTTGATGTTGTTGTTTGTTGTTGAGACAGTCTTACTATGTGGGTTCCTTTCCTGGATGGCCTGGAACTCACAGAGATCTGTCTGCCTCTGAAGTGCTAGGATGTACCAATATGCCTGGCTATCTTATTCTTTGTATTGGGTGTTTGAGATTAGGTCTCCTGCAGCTCCGACACTAGGTCTCCTACGGCTCATGTCTGAGACTAGGTCTCTGTACCTCATGTCTGAGACTAGGTCTCCTGCGGCTCATGTCTGAGACTAGGTCTCCTGCGGCTCATGTCTGAGACTAGGACTCCTGTGGCTCATGTCTGAGACTAGGTCTCCTGCGGCTCATGTCCAAGACTAGGTCTCTGTACCTCATGTCCGAGACTAGGTCTCCTGCAGCTCATGTCTGAGACTAGGTCTCCTGTGGCTCATGTCTGAGACTAGGTCTCCTGAGGCTCATGTCCGAGACTAGGTCTCCTGCGGCTCATGTCTGAGACTAGGTCTCCTGCAGCTCATGTCTGAGACTAGGTTTCTGTACCTCATGTCCGAGACTAGGTCTCCCGTGGCTCATGTCTGAGACTAGGTCTCTGTACCTCATGTCCGAGACTAGGTCTCCTGCGGCTCATGTCTGAGACTAGGTCTCCTGCGGCTCATGTCTGAGACTAGGTCTCTGTACCTCATGTCCGAGACTAGGTCTCCTGTGGCTCATGTCTGAGACTAGGTCTCTGTACCTCATGTCCGAGACTAGGTCTCCTGTTGCTCATGTCTGAGACTAGGACTCCTGCGGCTCATGTCTGAGACTAGGACTCCTGCGGCTCATGTCTGAGACTAGGTCTCCTGCGGCTCATGTCCAAGACTAGGTCTCTGTACCTCATGTCCGAGACTAGGTCTCCTGTAGCTCTGCTGGCCTCGAAATCACTCTGTATCAAGGTTTTCCTTGAACTCCTGATCCTCCTGCCGCACCTCCCAAGTATCTTGATAATTAGCATGTGCAAACATGCCTAGCTGTGACTTATTCAAATCTTAGCTCTCCTTGCCTCCCTAGGAGCTACTTCTCAGCAGAAGTGTACTCCATTCGAACCTCCTTTCTACTGGATTAGTGCATTTTCCCATTACTGCTACCAAATAGCTGGCAAGAGCCACTCTGAGTGGAGACGGGTCCATTTTAGCTCACAGTGTTCATGGTGGGAAGGCATGGTGGTTGGGGCTACAGCCTTGCTGTAGGAATTGTAGCTGTTCATGTTCTGGATGGGAAGGAGAGAGAGAGAGAGAGAGAGAGAGAGAGAGAGAGAGAGAGAGAGAGAGAGAGAGAGAGAGAGAGAGAGAGAGAGAGAGAGAGAGAGAACACNGACGGGTCCATTTTAGCTCACAGTGTTCATGGTGGGAAGGCATGGTGGTTGGGGCTACAGCCTTGCTGTAGGAATTGTAGCTGTTCATGTTCTGGAAGATGAGGAGAGCGAGCAAGAGAGAGAGAGAGAGAGAGAGAGAGAGAGAGAGAGAGAGAGAGAGAGAGAGAGAGAGAGAGAGAGAGAGAGAGAGAACAATCAGGGCCAAGCTGCAATCTGTAACCCACCCCAGTGTCCTATTTCTGCTAGGCTGTTTTCACCTCTTGAACGTTTCACAAACTCCCCAAACTGGGTACCCAAGCATTCCTTCACCAGAGCCTGCAGCGACCAGAGCGTCTCACATTCAACTAACTGCCGCATAGCAGCAGTAATAAAACCTGAACACAGATCTCAGTTCCTAGGTCCCAGGACCTTGAGTCTTACGTTTGCTGGTTCTCTACTGGGCTAGACAGAGTGATGTTCTTTTTCCCAGGCAGTTTTTCTAGCATAAACAAAGTGAACAGATGACACTATAAGACATTTTCATATATTATTGAGAAAATTGACCAGAGAAAATTAAGCAGTCAGTGATGCGAAGACTTGGGATCAAGGGCATGTTGAGCGGAGGAAGCAGCAATCATGAAGAGACAACATGGGGCGGAGAGAACCTCAGTGGTCAAGTGTGCTTGCACTTTCAGAGCACTGCAGTTCAGTTCTCAGCACCCATGTCAAGCAGCTTACAACCGCCTACGACTTCAGTTCCAGTGGATCCAACATGGTCTTCCTGACTCCATGGGCAACCCTTCCCCACAGCATACAAACACACATGCACATATGAATAAATAAAACTGAATTTTTTTTTTGTCTTTTTGAGACAGGGTCTCCTTGTAGCCCCAGCTGTCCTGGAACTCACTATGTAGACCAGGCTGGCCTTGAAGTCACAGAGATCCATCTGCCTCTATCTCCTGAATGCTGGGATTACAGGTGTATGCCACCACACCCAGCATAAAATTGAATTTTTTTTTAAAAGACACAGCAGCCTATTCAGGATGCAATGTCCTTTCCCTAGATGACACATCAGAGCCAATAGAACCTGTGCAGGAGTGCTTCCTTATGGAGAAACCCAGGAGTAAGCAATAGAGTGGGAATAAGAAAGAGAAATGAAATTGTGTGTGTCTATATGATGGGTGTATATGTAGGTGTGATGTGTGTGTATATATGATGGGTGTGTATATCTGTGTGATGTGTGTATATATATGATGGGTGAATATGTAGGTGTGATGTGTGTGTATATATGATGGGCGAATATGTAGGTGTGATGTGTGTGTATATAATGGGTAAATATGTAGGTGTGATGTGTGTGTACATATGATGGGAGAATACGTAGGTGTGATGTGTGTGTATATATGATGGGTGAATATGTAGGTGTGACGTGTGTGTATATATGGGTGAATATGTAGGTGTGATGTGTGTGTATATATGATGGGTGTATATGTAGGTGTGACCTGTGTGTATATATATGATGGGTGTATATGTAGGTGTGATGTGTGTGTGTATATGATGGGTGTGTATGTCTGTGTGATGTGTATGTATATATGATGGGTGAATATGTAGGTGTGATGTGTGTGTATATATCATGGGTGAATATGTAGGTGTGATGTGTGTGTATATATGATGGGTGAATATGTGGGTGTGATGTGTGTGTATATATGATGGGTGTATATGTGGGTGTGATGTGTGTGTATATATGATGGGTATATATGTGGGTGCAATGTGTGTGTATATATGATGGGTGTATATGTGGGTGTGATGTGTGTGTATACATGATGGGTGTATATGTAGGTGTGATGTGTGTGTATATATGATGGGTGTATGTGTAGGTGTGGTGTGTGTTATATGATGGGTGAATATGTAGGTGTGATGTGTGTGTATATATGATGGGTGTATATGTAGGTGTGATGTGTGTGTATTTATGATGGGTGAATATGTAGGTGTGATGTGTGTATATTTATGATGGGTGTGTATGTAGGTGTGATGTGTGTGTATATGTGGGTACACAAATCTGCAGGTGCTTATGCAAATCTGTGTTCCTGTATATGGAAGTCCAAAGTTGATCTTGGCTTTCTTCCTCAATTGCTCTCCATTTTATTTATTTATTAAGGCACCACAGTCTCTCACTTGACCCCATAGCATGCTGATTGGGCTAACCTGGCTAGCTAGCTTACTGTAGGGATTCTCAAAATCAAAGCATTAAACTCAGGCCTGGGCTAGACAGGTGGCTCAGCAGTTGAGAACATGATACTGTTATTGAGAGGAATGGCGTTCCTCACAACCGCCTGTCACTTCAGCTCCAGAGGTTCTGACACCTTCCTCTGGCCTCTGTGGGGTCCTATGCTCATGTGCCCACTCACATGCACAGACACACACACATAATTAAAAATGAAATAAACTTTTGAAGTAAATATTGTCTCCTCTGTCATGAAATTTAGTTCAACCACTCATGATAGCAGCATGAATATTGAATTACAGTTGGAGTCATACAAGTCTATTGGTCAATGATAACTTCCTCTTCCTCCTCCTCCTCCTCCTCCTCCTCCTCCTCTTTTTCCTCTTCTCCTTCTCCTCCTCCTCCTCCTCCTCTTTTCCTCTTCTTCCCCTTCTCCTCCTCCTCCTCCTCCTCCTCCTCCTCTTCTTTCCTCCTCCTTCTCCTCCTTACCCTCCTCTTCCTCTTCTTTGTCATCCTTTTTTCCGAAGTCTTATAAATGTTCTAAAAAATGTCCCAGTCCTTACAGTATACAAGTCAAGGTCCTTTGGTGTAACTTTCTTCTCCCTTTCCAGTTAATATCTCCCTCTCTGCATCTTCCAAGCTCATAGTGGTTATAGTGCACATGCAGGAATCAGACAAAGCATGGTGAATCATTGACTTTGCATTTGGTAAGCTTCTTGCATTTATAGCCACAAAAAGATTTCCCAAAACCTTGGTTTTGAAACAGTCCCTTTAATAGTGAGTTTGGTTCTGTAGTGTTCTGTGTGTTCCCCAAATTGATACTTCAGTTTCAATGCACCTGTGTATAGAACCTCTAGGGGCTTCTGTACTGGTCATTATCTCTGGAGGAATAGAACTGATAATAAATATATATACAATGACTGTCTGCACATGAAGAGGCTGAGAACCCTCGAGCTTCAGAGTCCATGGATGGCTGGATGCCTCAGCAGTACCAATCTAATGCTGAAGGTTTTCGAAAATTCCTAGAGAGGCTCTGGTCTTCAGTGCACGTTGCAAGGCCAAAGAAGCTGGGTTCTGATGTCAGCAAAGGAAGGCAATAGCGGCATAAGAGCAGCATGAGGGGTAGGCACACTCACCAGAGTGACATGCTCACCAGGGCTAGCAAAGGAAGGCTGCATGCGACCTTAGACCTCTTTAAATCTATGCTCCAGCTGAAAGGTGCCACCTGCTCTAAGGAGGGTCTTCTCCCCTGGGTTAATCCTTCCTAGAAATGCCTTTACAGATCTGGCCAAAGGCAAGTCTTATAGTTGATTCCAGATGCAATCAAGTTGACAACCAAGATCAACCATCCTCACTGTTAAGCTTGCTTTCAGAACTTCTCAGCCACGACCATGAGTTCCTTTCTCATGGAGCTATACCAAGCCATGAGCATTTAGAGCTTTGCCATATTTTCACCTGTCAAAAGACCCAAGAGAAGGAGAGAGAGAGAGGAGAGAGAGGAGAGAGAGAGAGAGAGAGAGAGAGAGAGAGAGACTATTTTGGCATATATTTTCTTTTGTGAGGCTAAGGAACCTGTCTAGAGAATTCTTCCTAATACTTACTAATGTTTCTGATCTCTTTATTGCATGAAAAAACAGCCATGGACATTAAATGAAGTGATTTATTCCTTCCTCCATTATGTTCCCATTGGACAATTTAGATTTTACCTGAGAGAAGCGTCTACAACTGTTCCGAAGGAGACATTTATTAAGTCAGCTCAGAAGCCACACTGGCTTCTGCACTGAAGTGTTGCTCCTGGCTCTACTTTTCTCTCCAAGTCATGCCTGGTCTCATTGTCTTAAAATAGCACATGAGTTGTTAGCCCAAACGACAGCACAAAGCCATTGTGAGTTAACTGAGCAGCAACAGTGGAAAAATATCTCATTTGACTAGTATGGTCTGCTAATACCTCATTTGACTAGTATGGTCTGTTAACATTAAACCTTGAGATAAAAATCAAAGTCCCCCAAATTACGTCATCTTGCAAGTTTAAGTTACAGTCTGAAGAAATTAAAGTTCAGAGTTTGGGCAGATGGCTCCATAAATCAAGCAAATATGAGGACTGGTATCTGGATCCCTAGAAGCTCTGCAAATGCTGGATTGGTGCTGTGGCTTGCCTGCAATGCTCCTGCTCAGCAGGTGGACACAGAATCTCTGGAGCAAGCTGGCCAGCTTGAGCTAGGTGTATCTGCAAGCGACCTTTCCTCAATGAATATGTTGCAGAATGATACTGGAAGACTCCCAGTGTTAACTTCAGACTTCTACATGAGTGCTCACACATCTGCACACACACACGCACACACACACACACACACACACACACGCTCCCCACATTCTCCTGCACACATGTAAACACGCATGTACATATATATCCATGACACACATTTCAGTTAGCCAACACCACACCATTTGCAAAGCTCTTCCAGTTTGGTTGAACTGTGGTACTTCCTGAAACGATATTAATTTGGTTTCTAGATCCAAAGCAATTTGTTTTTCTAGGCTCTTGTTCTCCCTATTCTCATAGCTAATTACTGATAGTCTGATTGCAGGGAGGTACTATGGACTGTTCATCAACTATGTGGCACCTAGAGTCCCCCTACTTCTGGAACCAATTAGAAGTGACTCCCTCTGCATTGCAAGTCTCAACTCTCCCAGAGCCCCTCACCATGCTGTCTTTCCATGGGATTAATAATCTCTCCTCATAAATCTCTTATCTGAAAGATAGGCCACCTGAGTGTCTTCCTTGAACTCCAAGTCCAAAATTTTTCAATACATATGCAAAAAACCCCAAACACTAAAGGGCGCCTGCTAACATGTTTTATTCTGTTTAACGCTGAGATACCAGTGAAATACTTTCATCTCTCACGGGCTCCTGTGTGGTTCCTTAGCCCAAAAGGTAAAATCACTCAAAATTGACTGTGATACTGTATGGCTATTATTTCAACAAATAGGCCATACCTACTGAGTAGTAGACAGTGGTGTTGAAGCTATTCCCATCTTTTGGGGGAGTGGTTGAGTTACAGGTTGGCTTGCTTGGGAAGCTGACTCTGAAATGGGGTTCAGTGTATAGGATGTTTATTAATAAGTTATCAGGGGATCAGCACACATAGAAACAAGGAGAGGGAAGTATAGGTAGGCAGAAGAAAGAAAAGTAAATCTGCAATACAGTCTAGTCCAGAAGGAGCTAGAATTGTCCAGAAGCATCCTGCATTAGGGGTTGATCTGTCATCCAGCATTTATCCTCATGTGCTAGCTAGTCACAGGGAGTGGACTATTCATGAAAGGGCAGGATTTTGGGGTTACCTCACTCTAGGCAATCCCTGGTGGACCACACTCCGTGGGGCTGGTTGGCCAGCTAGTCTGACTGTTTGGTGAGTTCCAGCCCAATGAGAGACACTGTCTCAAAGCAAAGAGGGCAATGGCACCTAAGGTTGGCCTCTGCATGCATGAACACACACGCTCTCCCACCCCACACATGTCTTCCTGCACCTATAAACATGAAAACAGAAAGAATTTTCACAAGCATATCAGATCATGGAACATTCATGACTTTCCATCTCTTGAGTAACATCAGCAAATATAGTTAGACACCTATCGCTCCTCTCCCACTCTGTTCTCTAATATCTTCTCTAATACTCTCAGAAAAGCTCAGTTTATTCTAGACACTTCCCAGCCCCCATCTCCTTGTTTCTATTTTATGGTGTCATTTATCCCTTCCCACTCTCTATTTTTTTTCTTTCTCTCTTTCTCTTGGAGACAAGGTTTCATGCAGCCTGGAGAGGCCTTGAACTTGATACGTAGCTGAGGACCACATTGAACTTCTGATATTCTTGCTTCCATCCCCTGAGTGCTAGAATTATGGGCATACACAGCCATACTGTGTATATTCAGATCTAGGAACCAAGCCCAGGGCTTCATGCATGCTAGGCAAGCAGTTTACCAACTGAGCTACACCCCTAGCCCCAAGACATTCTTTTTAAGCTGTTCTGTATAACTAGAATGTTCTTTTGCCACATTCTACTTAGAGCTATCTGGCTCATTTTATCACATCCTTGAAGTCTTTACTAATATTATTTTATATTGTATATTTAATTATTCATATGAGTATTTGCTTGCATGTATATATGTGCACCAGATGTGTGCAGTGCCTGCCAAGGCTAGAAGAGGGTGTCAAGCCCTTGTAGTGGAATTATAGATGGTTGTGAGGTATCAATGTGGGTACTGGGAACTGAACCCAGGTCCTCTTTAAGAGCAGCCAACACTCTTAAACACTGAGCTATCTCTCAAAAAGCCCCTGCTTTTTGATTTTTTGAGTCAAGATCTCGTAGTCCAGGTTGACTTTGAGCTTGCAGTGCTGCCAAGGATGGTACTTGAACTCCTAATCCTCTCTCAAATATTGGGACTGTAGGTGTGTGCCATCATGTCTGACCTAATAAAAATCAATGGGATTTAGCCTGACTTAATCATTTTATATTGGAGACCCTTCTCTAACTTCTTGAACTCATTTCCCCTATTTTTGTCTAATTTATTTTACTGATATATCCTTGAGACTCAGAGCGCTGCTCGACCCTTAGAACACGGTAGATATGTGTGTGTTTGAATGAGCAAATTCTGATACCATACACAATAGAGCCAATCTGTAGCTATCAAAATGGTTCAGGTTTGGGGGGTGGAGAGATGGCTCAGCAATAAGTAGCACATGTTGCTCTTCCTGTGGACCTGAGTTTGATTCCCAGCACCCATGCCAGGCAGCTCAGGTCACAGCCACGTGTAACTCCAGCACAGCACCTATGTGCACAAACCCCCTCATGGACACACACACACACACACACACACACACACACACACACATATATATATATATATATATATATATATATATATATGCATGTAGTTAAAATGGGGGCTGGAGAAATGGCCTAGTGGTTAAGAGCGCCAATTGTTCTTTCAGAGGACCTGGGTTCGATCCCCAGCACCCACATGGCAGCTGAGAACCATCTTTACCATCTTTAACCCCAGTTCCAGGGGAATCCGACACCCTCTTCTGACCTCCGCGGCATTGCGTGACACGGGTGCACAAACCTACATGCAGACAGTACATTCATACACATAAATAAATAAATAAATAAATAAAAATGTTTATTAAAAAAAGATAATATAGGGCTGGAGAGATGGCCTAGTGGTTAAAAGCGCAGACTGCTCTTGCAGAGGACCCGGGTTCAATCCCCAGCACCCACATGGCGGCTGAGAACCGTCTTTAACTCCAGTTCCAGGGGAATCCGATGCCTTCTTCTGACCTCCACGGCATTTCACGACACGGGTGCACAAACCTATATGCAGACAGTACATTCATACACATGAAAAAAAAAGATAATATAAAAATTATAAAAAATAATAAATAATAAAATGAAAAAAAAAAACCTTTTAAACAAGGCATTATGGTGCACTTTTAAAATCCCAGTACATGGGAGGCAAAGGCAGGTAAGTCTCTGAGAGATTGAGGCCAGTCTGGTGTACATAGTGAGCTCCAGATAAGCTGGGGCTACAGGGAGAAACTTTCTCAAAAAGACAAATAAAGCAGAAAAAAAAAAGACAGAAATAACAACAAAAAGCTAAGAAACAAAGTGGTTCAGGGTCATTAAAAGAATCAACACCACAGTCCATGCTTGTTATAAAGAAAAACATAACACAATAAATGCTGTATCGTTGCCATGGAAGCAGTACAAATTCCCACAGTAGAAAAGAAGAGTGGCTTGAGTTAATGAAACACCGAAGATTAAAGTCTAATCTTCTGCCCTGATTGAACCAATAACCTCTGTGTCTCCATGGTTTCCACAGACGATTTCAGTCCAAATATTGGTGTTTACAACTCTGTTTCAAGGCTCCCAGCTGATTTACTAATTGGGAGTTTTATGAAACAATAAATAACACTTCTCTTAAGCATAGAAGTAAAGACTAGATGTATGGATTAATCAGATCCGCATCCACACGTGAACCTTATTTATGACTAGCAGGTACCTCAGACCCATGGCCATAATCAGGTTTCCAGATACACACCCCCATTCCTTTTTATTTGTTCATTAATAAAATCCACCACAACTTTCTGGATCAATTCGGAACTTTAAAGTATTGCATCCCAAAGAAAAAAGCTTTCTGCACTGGCAATGTGGGCAGA
>VZQC01000543.1:924070-1237915 GCA_009823505.1 Rhizomys pruinosus
TTAAATAACAAATAAATAAGGAATCTACTCTGTGCCAAGTTGAGTATCTATTCATGCCACATCATAGGTAAAATTCTTGGCATATGCAAAGAAACAAAGCCTACATCCTCATTGAGCTGACTGTACATACAACTCACTTATTGAATATCAATAACAATCCTCCTGGAGAGAAGTATCAATCCTTAGATGAGCCCAAACATAATAGAAAACACATCTAAGCTTACGTCTATGGGAATTTGCAATTTCCCTCTACATCCTCTGTGCCAAATTCCACGCCAGTTCTCGGCAGAGACAGAGTAGGGCTGGGCAGATGGCCCTCGTGATAAATTCCTCGTATGTGTAATGGGAGGGCGGAGGCTGACTGAGTTACAGTTGCATCTTGCAACTGCAGTATTAACAGGCACATCAGCGCCCATTTGCTGTGTTTATTCTTGGCTTAGCACTATGCCAAGTGCTTCTTGTACATCTAAGATATAAATCTTAGAGCAATGATGAGTTAGGGAACAGATATTATTCTCATTTTAGAGATAAAGCTTAAAGAGAATAAAAAATGTACTCCTACTATCACAGACAGTAGATTGTATCTACCCACTTCAAGCCCCTCCTTTGATTCCTATGAGTCGCTCTCCTTAAGATCAGTGGACAAGGGAGAGCCAGTAGCTGGCCCCTAGCCAACATGTCGGATACATAGGGACAGGAAGCCAATGACATAGATCCTTTCTGAAGGCTCTGATCCCTTCATCAGAGCTTTGAGCTCAGCCTAGTTCAGATGGAAAAATGAATCCAGGAGGAAGGCTAAGTCCTCCTCCTCCCACCCCATTCTGTCCATAGCTCACAAGAGGCCTTAGTAGGTTTTGTCCATGTGTTTTCTCTTACTTGATAGCAGGTCTCAGGAAATTTAGTAGATGTCACATAGACATCTAAAAGAGAAAGCCACTAATCCAGTTATAAACGAGAAAAGTCATGCTGGAGACCACTTGCTTTAGAACCACCTGTTCCTGCCATCATAGGCACAGAGCTAATATTTATTAACAAGTGATTTGCCTCTCTGTCATGTGGGAAGATGGGGAAATATTTGAGATATTTATAAATAAAGAGTCCCTGCTCTTCACTATTTAATAAACAAGGACTGAGTTTTATACATTAGAAAGAAGTCTTTATTTTTTCCTACAAACCTGTTTCTGTCCCCCCCCCCTTGACCTGAGAGCTTTGAGTTGTTTTTCTTCCTTTGCTTTGAGATCTATGTGAAATTGTTATGTATAATCTTCTCCCATCGTCCCACTTTTGTAAGACTGTCCTTGCTTCTTCTATAGTCTTTGCTTTAGTACAGTCTTGTTTTGCTTTGCATGTATCTTGCAGTATTGGGGATCCTACCTCAGTCCTGGTGCATAGAGAGCAGTCTTAATTAAATTAATTGCTTGAGTAACCTTGTAATGCCTATTCTTGTTCTTTAATTCCATGCTTTTTAAAAATCATCGTATATTTTAGAATATTCTAGATTATGATCTGATCCATCAAAACGTCAAATATCTTATCATCTATAGAATTAAGTTCAAATATGTTGAACAAGAACAATGTTTAAAACAGGCAGGGATTCTAGGTCACCTGTAGAATGTTTGCCTAGCATGCCAAAGTCCTGGGTTCAAGCCCTTAGCATTGCATAGAACCAGATGCAGCGGTGCACTGCATCCTGGCACTTAGGAGATGGATGCAGGAGAATCAGAAATTCAAGGTTACTCTTCACTAGTTAGTGGGCTCCAGGCCAACTTGAGCTACAGGAGACCCTGGCTCAAAAACAAACTAAACAATAGGACAAATGATTCATCTATTCAAGCTTTCTTTTAAAGAATATTTTATTTTATTTTAAAGTATGTATATTTCTGAGTATATGTGCATGTGAGTACGGGTTTCCTCAGAAGAGGATTCAGGGCTGGAGAGATGGCTTAGCGGTTAAGAGCGCCGACCGCTCTTACAGAGGACCCGGGTTCGATCCCCAGCACCCACATGGCAGCCGAGAACCATCTGAAACTCCAATTTCCAGGAGAACTCCAGTTCCAGGGGAATCTGACACCCTCTTCTGACCTCCGCGGCATTGCACGACACGGGTGCACAAACCTACATGCAGACATAATGTCTGCATGTAGGTTTGTGCACCCGTGTCACACACATACAAAAATAAATAAAATTTAAAAAATTAAAAAAAAAGAAGAGGATTCAGGCTACCTGATGTGGGTATGGGAACGGAACTTGGATGCTCTGTAACAGCGGTACAAGCCGTCTCTGCAGCCCTAATTCAAACTTTCATTATGATATGCTTATTCTGAGAATGGGGGAGGACATGGATGAGGGATATAATCTTTATGCTACCAAAGGAGACCATTTAGAGTCTAAGGAGTAGCTGTGTGTATTACAGTTAACGCAATGAAGTGCAATGGGGGTTGTTAGAGGCTTATTTTAGGGTTCATTATTCCTTGTAGTGTTTGCCTTACAGGGTCTCTCTCCTCTGCATGTGTCATTCTCTCATTGCTCCAGATTGTATTACTCAGTGCTTTAGGGACAGAAAAATGTAACAGAAACCAAACCAATCCATGTTTTCCTTGCCCTTGGACTAACTTGTCAAAGAGAAGAAAAGAGCATTGGGACTTTTGCAGAGAACTCTAGGTCAGAGATGCTATCAGGTTCTTCCTGGAAGAAAGAAGGCAGATGACCCAGGAGTTCCTGGCAGTCATTTGGGAAGAGAGAAGCCAAGCTCTGAATGAGACCAACTGTGGGAAAAAGCAGAAGAGAAGAGCGGCAAGAGTTGATTCTCCGATGGGATTCTGGGCTGGCAGGTTCAGAATTGCTTCAATTCTGAACTTTGTTTATAGATAAGCAATGCACCTTTTGATTCAAGCAAGATTGTATATTCTTCACTGAAATACTCCTGGGAACCTCAGTTCCAGAGGCTCACAGAAGGACTCTGCTCTGATGAAGTGCCCATTGCTGGGGACTTGTAACTCCACTTGTCAGCCGTATTCTTCCAGCTCCTGAGATGACTCCTTCCTTCAGAGCTCCCGTTGTCTCTCGGCTTAGGCATGGATTCCTCCAGACATGCTGTGCCAGTTGTGGTTTCTCCAAATCAACTGTTTCAGTTCATTTTAGGGGAAATCCCTTGTCTCCAATTCTCAGGCACACAATCTAGACATATCCAACTCAAATCTGTGGTTGGTTAATAAACTTGTTATGTTTCTCTGGCTACCAGTCTTGGTTTAGTAGGGTACCTGTGGCCAAACCAGGTCAATAAACAAACAAGCGCCATCAGTTATGGTTCAGTCAGAAAGGAGAAATACATAGTAATTTATAGGAAGTTTTATTGTAAGGAAAGAAAGGAAGAGCTGATGAGATTCAGTAGATAAATTCACTAAAGGTGGATGGGGCAACCAATCCCACAAAGTTGTCTTCTGACCTCCACATGTGTACCATGGCATGAGTGCCCCCCCCCACTCAAGTAATAATAATTAAGAAATTAAAAAGAATTACTAATTTACTAATGCTTTATAGGGAATCAACTAAGAAGGGAGAAAAAGGAAATTTGCAGACTATTGTAAGCTGGAGGAAGAGATAGAGGAGCAAATATGGACGGTGGGAAATTCCTCCCATGCCAGGATTCAGACTCTTTTGAAGGAGGAATTCTAATATCTACAAGATGTTCGAACCAGAGATGGTTCAAAAGTGGGAGGACCTGGGGAGTAGGTTGAGAGGCACTTGTTGGGTTGCCAAGGAAGCTGCTGGAAGAGACACTGTTTA
Source organism: Rhizomys pruinosus (assembly GCA_009823505.1). Classification (NCBI taxonomy): domain Eukaryota; kingdom Metazoa; phylum Chordata; class Mammalia; order Rodentia; family Spalacidae; genus Rhizomys; species Rhizomys pruinosus. The sequence continues at coordinate 927,857 of VZQC01000543.1, forward strand.
ACTTGCTGGGGGTCAGGTTGTGGCAGGTAAGGTCATGGGTCACTGTGAGGTTAAAGATGTCATTGTTAGCCCAATGGGAATCCAGGGAAGTTCTCAGCAGGGGCTGAGAGAAAGCATCTTTGGGGGCTGGAGAGATGGCTAAGCAGCAAGAGCACTGGCTGTTCCTGAAGAAGACCCATGTTTGAATCCCAACACCTACATGGTGGCTAACAACTGTCTTTAACTCCAATTCCAAGGCATGGATGCCCTCTTCTGTTCTCCATGGGCACTGCACAACACAGGTGCACTTAATGCACATGCACTTATAATGTACTCATAAACATAAAATAAAATGTTAAAAAGTAAATCATCTCTCAGGCCAGTGAGGCCTCCTTGGGAATGCCTGCTGGCCCTTCCTGGAGCTCACTCAGAAGCTTCCCTCAGGCTTGGTCCCCAGAGCTCATGCTGAGAAGCCCTCTAAGGGAGTTGCTCCTCTCTGACTTGTATACTTGCCCTAGGAAGATTTGTGAACTGTATTAGCGCAGGGACACTTCTTAAACTACAAACAGAGGCGCATTCATGGAACTTCTTAAGCAGCTCCAAAACTGTTCCAAATACCTGCAATCCTAGAATTTGGAAGCTGGAGGCAAGTGAACAAGGAGGCAAGTGAACAAGGAGTGTAAGATCAGCTTTAGAGACACAGAAAGTTAGAGGCTAGCTTGCACTATATGAGACCCAGTCTCAAAAATGAGCCTGGGGGAGGTTGGAGCTATAGCTCAGTGGTAGAGTGCTTACCTAACATGTACAAGGCTTTGGATTCAATTCCTAGTACTAAAAACAACAATAAAACTGAAACCAACCGAACAATCCCATAAGCATTCTTAAGCTCCCTGTGTGATAGTACTTTTAGATAGCTCTCAGGCTGTTACAATTCAACCATTTCTTTCATTGTATTGCTTTAATTAAAATATGTCAAATGAGATGGAAAAGGTTAAGTGACAATGACCTGGCAGGTTCTCAACAAAAGAATAGTAGCTTGAGAGCATTAGCACTTTTTTCCCCAAAGTTTGTCATAATTCCTTTCTGAAGAAGTCTTAAGAATGAATCAAAATAGGAACAGAACCCTAGGTATTACCTCCCTTTCTTGTGCATTGAATTATTTGTCTTCTTGCTTATTTTTTTGTTTGTTTGTTTCAGAAAGGGTCTTTTTGTCACCTAAGCTGTTCTTCCTATGTGGTAGATGAGTTAAACTTCTGATTCTCCTGTCTCCACCTACTGAGTGCTGAAACTAGAGGTGTGTACCCCCATGCCCAGTCTTGTGGGATGCTGGGAGGATCAAACCTAGAGCCTTCTAAAGGCTGGACTAGCATTCTACCAACTGAGTTACAGTCACTGCCCCTTAATTGAATGAATTTAATGTGAAAGACAAACAAAGAACTGTAATACAGTTTCAAAAATGGAAATGGTTCCATTTGAAAATATTGAATTTGTTTGGAGGGAGACTTCTTCCACCTGCTGCAGGAACTTTACCTGAAACTCCAAGATAAAGGGAGAGAGTTTTATTGAACACATACAAGAGGGGTTTACTGGTGAGCCACAAACTCTTCTCTGTGGTCTCACTACCATCAGTGGGGGCTGAGTTATATCAATAACAGTCACTCGTGTAATCTGACAGGCAATGGAGAATATGTCCAAGCACGTGATAGTCTAAAAACTGCTCTCAAAGCAGTTGGCACTGCTCCCAGAGAGGACAGCCTGGTATATAAATATCTTTGTAATCAAATATTTTTGCTTTTCCTCTATTCCTACACATATTACCCAAGTCAGAAGACCACTGTAGCAGAATAATACTCCAGACAAAGAAACAGTGGGCTAGAGAGAGATTTCTCAAAGAGTCAAACACTTTCTGTGCATGTACAAGTGTGTGTGTGTGTGTGTGTGTGTGTGTGTGTGTGTGTGGTGGGGGCGCTGAGCTAGAGTCCCAAGATCCCATGTGAAAGCTAGGTGACACAGTACAAGTGTATGATCCTAGCGCTTCGACAGCAAAATGAGAGGGTGAGGCAGGGGAATCCGCAGAATTTTAGGGGCCAGCTAGCTTGGCAGTACAGCAATAAAACAAGAAATTGTAGCTCATAGAAGGAGGAAGGTGAGGACCAGCTTTCAAGACTGTCCTCTGACTGTCACATGAAGACCATTGTATGTACACAACTACATACACGCACACAAACATGCACACACACACACCAAATATTTCCCAAAATAAAGTCTACAACCATTATATTTGCCCAAAACCATGAATTTATCCATGGGGTAGCATTATACAAATCCACACTGAGGGATAGTTTATATCATAGTAAATAACACAGAGCCATCGGATATACCATGGACATAAATAGGAAAGACCAAGGATATTTCAGGATAAAAGAGGATTCTGGGTTATGTCTTCACTTTGGATTGACTCACTTTTCTTTCAAGATAACAGGCACCATTGTGATGATTGGTCAGCTTTGAATGAATTTATAAAATCTGATATCATTGCAATAAGGAGATTCTCCTGATTTTAATATCTATATTTATGCTGTGTAGAAATAATGATCTCATAGAGAAATTTACCCATAACTTGGTGCAATGGCACATGCTTGAAATCCTGACACTGAGGTGGTAGAGGCAGAAAGATAATGAATTTGATAGCGGTCAAGATAGCAAGACACTGTCTCAAAAATAAATGAACAAATAAATAGCAAGAAAGAAATTGACATGGCTCTTGTTCTTATTTGTTTACTGGCATATATTCATTGTACAAGGTACTGGGGTTTCACAAGGAGTCACTGAGCACATTTACCTCCCCCCATGCCCTGCTACCCCTCGGTTTTTAGAACTCACCTTTTTCCATTAGTCTTCTTTGTTCACAGTTCTGTTTCTACTTTCATGTCCTATGAACTTGTATGATTTAATGTATACATGTAATATCTATATCCACAGGTGAGAAATTGTGACTTTTGTTTTTTTTGGTGACTGGCTTAATTTGCTGAACATGATGACTTCAGTTTCATTCATTTTCCTACAAATGATTTATTTTTGTTGTTCTCTATGGCTAAATAACATTCCATTATCTGTCTGTCTATCTATGTATCTATCTATCTATCTATCATCTATTGTCTATCGCTATCAATCAATCAATCATCTATCTATCATCATCTACCTATTGTCTATATCTACTTATGTATCATTTATCTATCATCTCTCTTTATCTATCTGTCTATTTAAAATTAGCCTAAAAAGCAACAGGTTTCCATGTGGGATTTTATACATATTTCATTTTTATTGATTCTTTCTCTCCTCACTCCATCATATCCCTGCTCCCCCTTTCTCTACTGTACCCCTCTAGCACCCAGTATTCCCCCTTCATCTTTGGTCTATTGTCTTCTCCACCCCTTCTTTAAAGCCTCCTTTTCCAGTCTTGCAAGTCCCTTTCTTGTTTCCTGACTTTTATCCTTTGCTCTCACCTGGACACACATAGTTAACTGTTAGGTGCTAGGATCCACATAGAGAGGGCACACAGGGTACCCATCTTTCTGAGGCTGATCATCTCAACACAATGTTTTCCAGTTCCACACATTCTCCTGCAAATTTCATATTGTAATTTTTCTTTATGGCCAAATAAAATGTGGTATCATATTTTCGTTATCAGTTCATCAGTTGGCAGGGTCTAGATGGTTCCCACTTCCTTGCTATTGTGAAAGAGCAGGAATAAGCATGGACAAGCCAATATTCTTGAAGTAGGCATAGAATCGTTTGGCTATTTTTCAGGAATAGAATACCTGGTCATGTGGCTGTTCTATTTTTAGATTTTGTGGAACATTCACACTGATTTCCATAGTGCATGCAGTAACTTACCAACCCAGGCAGAGTGGGAAAGAGTTCCTTTTGCCCCACATTCTCACAAGTACCTCATGCCATTTTTTCCCCATGGTGAGCATTCTGACTAGGGTGAGATGGATTTGTTTCCTAATGATTGCCATTCTGACTGGGGTCATATAGCATCTCAATCTAGTTTTGATTTACATTTCTCTAATGGCTAATGATGTTGAATACTTTTTTATTTTTATTAACTATTTATACTTCCTGTTTCGAGAACTATTTATTTCTAGACTAGTTATTGATTTCTTGTTATTCATTTTTTAAATTATTTGTGTATTCTAGATATTAATCCCCAGTCAGATGTGTAGTTAGTAAAGAAATATCCCATTCTGCAGACTGTCTCTTCACTAGATTACTTCTTCTGCTGAGCAAAAACTTTTAATTTCATGAGATCCATTGGTCAACGGTTGCCTTTATTTCCTGAGTGATTGGAGGCTTTAGTTTTTTTTTTTTTCAGAAAGCCCTCAGCTGTTCTAATATAAGAAACAAAGTGTTTCCTGCTTTTTTCTCTACTTCAGAGTTTTAGGTCCTATGCCAAGGTCTTTGATCTATTTGGAGTTGTACTTTGCAGAGGATCAGAGACAGGAATCTAGTTTCATTCTTCTATATACGGATATCCAGTTTTCACGGTACCATTTGTTGAAGATTCTATTTTCTTTTGAATGTATACTTTCTGGTCTTTTTGTTAAAAAAAAATCAGGTCTTATTCTGCTACAAGTGGTGATCCAGTTATGACAACACCATTTGTTGAAGATGCTGTCTTTCCTCCATTGAGTCTTCTTGGACCCTTTGTCAAATATGAAGTGGCTGAAATTGAATGTGCTCAGGTTTGGACCCTTATTTTGTTCTATTGATCTACAGGCCCGTTTTTATGCCAATACCAGGCTTTTATATGAAAATAGCCCTGTAATATAGTTTGAAGTGTGGTACGGCAATCTCCCCCATATTGCTCTTTTTGCTCAGGGTTGTTTTGGCTATCTGGGGTCTTTTGTTTCTCCATATGAACTTTAGGTTTTTTATTTCTAGGTCTGTGAAGAAGCTCGTGGGGATTCTAATTGGGATTGCATTGAATATGTATATTACCTTGGGTAGGATGGTCATTTTTACTATACTGATTCTTCCAATCCATGAGCATGGGAGTTTTTTCCATCTTCTAGCATCTTCCTCAATCTACTTCTTGAGGGATTTAAATTTTTCTTTGTAGAGATTTTTGGTGTGTTTAGTCAGGTTTGTTCCTAGATAATTTTTTTTTTCAGGCTATTTAGAGTGGGAAATTCTTGTATTCCTTCTCCAATTGCTTGTTATTGGCATAAAGAAAGGCTACCGATTTGATTTTTCTAAGTTAATTTTGTATCTTGCCACTTTACTGAAGCTGTTGATGGTTTCTAGAAGTTTTCTGGTGGAGTTTTTGGCTTCCTTTGGGTAAACTATCATGTCATCTGCAAAAAGGAATAGTTTGCCAGGCATGGTCGTACACGCATTTAATCCTAGCACTTGGGAGTCAGAGGCAGGTGGATCTTTGTGAGTTCAAGGCCAGCCTGGTCTACATAGTGAGTTCCAGGACAACTGGAGCTACAGGGAGATCCTGCTCAAAAAGATGGAAAAAAAGAGGGATAGTTTGACTTCCTCTTTTCCAATTAGTACTCCTCTGATTTCCTTTTCTTGTCTTATTGCTCTTGTGACCATTTCAAGCACTATATTGAAGAGGAGTGGGGACAGAGGGCAGCCTTGCTGTGTTCCTGACTTTAAGGGGAATACTTCTAGTTTTTCCCCATTTAGGGTAATTCTGGGTGCAGGTTTATTGTATATGGCTTTAATTGTGTTGAGGAATGTTCCCTCCAGTCTAATTCCCTCCAGGACTTTAAATACGAAGGCATGCTGAATTTTATCAAAGGCCTTTTCCACATCGATTGAGATGGCCATGTGGTTTTGTCTTTCAGTCCATTTATGTGCTTTATGACATTTATTGATTTACATATGTTGAACCATCCCTGCATCTCTGGTATGAATCCAGCTTGGTCATGGTGGATGATCTTTTTGATATGTGCTTGTATGCAGTTTGCAAGTATTTTGTTGAGAATTTTTGCATCTATGTTTATTAGTGAAATGGGTCTATAATTTTCTTTTTTGGTTGTATCTTTGCCTGGTTTTGGTATTAGAGTGATGTTGGCTTCATAGAAGGAATTTGGGGGATTTCCTTCTGTTTCTATCCTCTTGAATAAATTGAGTAGTGGCTGTAGGTCTTCTTTAAATATCTTATAGAATTCTGCCATGAATCCACCTGGACCTGGGTTTTTTTTTTTTTTCCTTGGGAGGGTTTTTTTTAACAGTTTCAATTTTCTCCTTTATTATGTGTCTAGTTAGTCTGTTGATCTCTTCCTGGTTAAGTCTTGATGGTTTCATGATGTCACGTATTCATCCATTTCTCTTAGGTTTTCAGATTTAGTAGAGTATAGGTTTTTGAAGTATTCCCATAAGATTGTCTGAATCTTTTCAGTATCTGTTGTGATGTTTACCTTTTCATCTCTACTTTGGTTGATTTGGAGTTGCTCTTTCCTTCTTTTAGTCAATTGGGCTAGAGATCTATCTATTTTGTTTATCCTTTCAAAGAACCAGCTCTTGGATTCATTGATATTTTTCTTTTGTATTGTTATCTTTGTTTCTATTTCATTGATTTCTGCCCTGACTTTTGTTGTTTCTTCCTGTCTGCCTGGTTTAGGATTCATTTGTTGCTGCCTCTCAAGTGTTTTTAGTTGCAATGCTACAAAAATCCACTCCAAATGCATCAAAGACCTCAATGTGAAAACTGTAACTCTGAAAATGATAGAAGAAAACATTGGTAGTAACCTACAAGACATAGGCATAGGAAAAGACTTTTTAAATCGGACAGCAGCTGCATAAACAATAAGGTCAACAATTGACAAATGGGATCTTATTAAACTCAAGAGCTTCTGTATAGTGAAAGAAACAATCACAGGGCATGGTGGTGCATGCCTTTAATCCTAGCACTTGGGAGACAGAGGCAGGTGGATCTTTGTGAGTTCAAGACCAGCTTGGTCTACATAGCAAGTTCCCAGACAGCCAGAGCTGCAGGGAGACCCTCTCTCAAAAAGACCAAGAAAAAAAAAAAAGAAACAATCAATGAAGTAAAGAGAAAACACACAGAGTGGGAGGAAACCTTCACCAGTGATACATCTGATAGAGCATTAACATCCAAAGTGTATAAACTACTCAAAAAAGAAAGAAGGAAGAAAACAAATGACCTACTCAAAAGATGGAGTAAAAAGCTGAACAGAGACTTCACAAATTAAGTAAAGATGGCTGGGAAACATCTTAAAAAGTGTTCAACATTGCTAATAATTAAAGAAATGCAAATTAAAACCACCTTAAGATTTCATCTTACTCTAGTAAGACTAGGTATTATCCAGAAAACAAAGGATACTAAATGCTGGAGAGGTTGTGGGGAAAGGGGATCACTCATCCACTGCTGGTGGGAATGCAAACTCATGCAATCTCTATGGAAACTAGTGTGGAGAACCCTTAAGAAACTGAAAATGAGCCTACCACCTGACCCGCCATACCACTCTTGCGTATTATATTAGTCACTTTTCTGTTGCTGTGATAAAGCACCATGACCAAGGAACTTATAAAAGGAAGAGTTTATTTGAGCTTACGATTGGCAGTTCCAGGGAATTAGTCCATTGTGGCGGGAGGCGTGGTGGCTGGATCTGGAGCAGCAATCCGAGGGTCACATCTCGCAAAGAACACAGGAAGCAAAGAGGGCAACTGTAGACCACAGAGGCTTGTTAAAACTCACTAAGCCTGCCCCCAGTGACACACTTCCCCCAGCATGGCCACACCTTCTAAGACCTCCAAAAACAGCGCCACCAACTGGAGACAAATGTCTGAATACCTAGAGCCTACATGGGACACTCATCCAAACCACCAGAGGTATATACCCACAAGACTCATCTTATCACAGAGATACAAGCACATCTACGTTTATTGCATCTCTCTTCACAACAGCAAAGAGCTAGAAGCAACCCAAGTGTCCCTCAACTGATGAGTGGATAGAGAAAATGTGGTACATCTACACAATGGAATTCTATGCAGCAGTAAAGAAAGATGACATCATGAACTTTGCAGGTAAATGAAGCCATTATGCTAAGTGAAGTAACACAGTCCCAGAAAAACAAACAACAGAGAGTATCCCTCATTTGTAGATGCTAGCACCAAATCCATAGTTGAAAGGCAAGCTGAGAAAGGTTAATGTTATATTTCCTTTTATCTGATGGCAACTATACTGTTATAATGTGAATTCCTTAATAGGCTCTAGAATTAACTGACCACTTATTTTCAGACTGTAATTGTGGTATATGTATGGAGGGTATGTATTCATATATTAGAGTAATATAAAATTAAAGGGAAAAATGTGAACTCCTAAACATACTTTGGAATCAGCATACAGTTTATGTTCAAAGGCCATAATTTTGGTATATATGTGATGTATATATAGGCATATTTTAGAGCAATACAAATGGGAGGGAACAACAACAACAAAAAGACTGGATCAAAGAACTGACTAAAACAGTTAACCTCTGCCCAAACAATTAACCTTTGCAGAGAAAAACTTTAAAAGGACTGAGAAAAAGATGCAGGACATATATGGCAGAATGCATGAACTGGGTGTGATGGGGAACATGGAAAATTGGACTGATAAAGATTATGAAACAACACACAAAAAAACAATAAAAATATTTTATTAAAAAATTGGGTAATTGTACCCATGTGGGTTTACATCCAAGCCCCCAACTTTGTTACTTCAATCTATGTTTCTGCCAGTACTATGCCATATTTATGTCTCTATGGCTCTGTAGAGTAGCTCGAGTTCAGGTACCATGGGATTGCTAGCAATATTCATTGTGATCAGGATTGCTTTTGCTATTATGATGGTTTGATTGAGTGTCCCCTATAAGCCGCAAGTATCTGAACACTTACTTGGACCCCAGTTCCTGGTGTTGTTTGGGAACAGTAAGGGTCATGGAACCATTGGGAGGAGTAGCCATTCTGGAGGAAGCATGTCATGGGGTGGGCTTGGAGAGTTCAAAACCATGCACACTTCCAGTCTGCCTCAGCTCTGCTTCCTGCCTACATGAAGATGCGATCACTCCAGCCACCTCTTTCTGCTCTAGCCACACTTCTCACTATTTCTCCCTGCCATGATGTGTTCTCGTCCCCCTGGAACTTTAAGCCAAATAAACTCTTCCTTCTATAACTTCCCTTGGTCATGGTGTTTTATCACAGCAACAAAAAAATACAGCTATCAAGGGTCTTTTGTCTTTCCATATGAATTTTAAGATTATTTTCTCTGTTTCTGTGAAGAATGATATTGGAATTTTATGGGGGAACTGCCTTGAATCTCTGTAGAAATCTTTAAAGAGAAAACAACTGGTAGTGAGTGTTGTAGCACACCTTTAGTCCTAGCACTGAGGAGAGGGAGTCAGAAGCAGGTGAATCTCTGTGAGATGGAGGCCAGTCTGGTGTACGTAGTGAGTTCCAGGCCAGCTGCTACTACAGGAAGACCATGTCTCAAAAGGAAAAAGAAGAAAGAAAAAAAGACAATCTAATGTCTACAATGTATTCTCAATAATAAAGTAATTTGATATATATATATATATTTATCCATTTGTTCATATGTCCCTCAAGACAGTGTAAATACGGAAAAAATTTAATTTAGGGAAACTAGGCTGAATGATATCTGGCAATCTGCTTTGCCGACTTTCTTTTTAAGAGTAAGGTATTGTATTCATTCACTGATAAATTCATGCATGCACACAGTGTGTCTTCATCATCTCCAAGTCACCCTCTCACTCCCTCTGTGACCAATACCTTGGCCCTCCCACCTTCATGCTTACACTAACATTTTCAAACTTTATTCATCTGAAATTAGTTGAAAATACAGAATTTGTACTCTTCACAAAACAGAGAAAATGAGCATATAGGCAGATGCCCCTGTCAGTGATCATTTTACAGACTGAATATTGTGGGGCCAGTGAGATGGTTCAGCAGGTAAGGATGTGTGCTGTCATGCCTGATGACTTGAGTTCAAATCCCGGAAACCCCATGGTGAAAGAGAGAACTGATTCCTGATGCCCTCAAAGTTGTCCTCTGACTACCACATGCATTCTGTAGCATGCACCCTCTATTCACAGTTAATTAATGTAAAAAGTAAAAATAAAACATGACTTTTCTTGGTTCCCGAAGGCTAGCATATATAATATATATTATATAATTTACGGCTCTTATTTTAATTAAAAATATTTTATTGAGACAGGGTCTCATAGTCTCTACTGGCTTCCAACTCTCTGTGTAGACCAGGATGACCTTGAACTCCTGTCTTCCTGCCTCTGTCTCCAAAGTGCTGGGATGATGGGTGTGCATGACCGTGCTCCACATATCTGGCTTTCTAGTACCCTTCTTACTTCAGAAGGTTAAGGGAAAGCCTTCCAAGCCGAGGTGCCTTGGTGCTTCATTCTCACTGAGACATTTTTAATGACCTTGGGGGAGAATTGGGCCCTGATGAAAGAGCCCTTCAGAGTGACTTGCAAGCCTGTTAACATGACTCTGCTCATGAAGGAGGCCTTTGATACAGTAGAACCACAATGATATTATTGTCACCCAACAATTTCATTCCAAGAATAAGTGCTATATATAAGTCCCAACAATGCATTCATGAGGATTGGGAAGCTCAGCTCTGTGAGTGGAAAAGAAGCCATTTCAGGACCAGAACAAGTGAGCTTTCTGAAGAGCATTTTGCTGGGCTCAGAAAAACAGCAGCTGGTTCTGTAAGATTTTTCCCATCTGCGCTCTGTCTTCCCGGCATCTGCGCTCTATGGATGTCCAACATTGCATCTTTGTTTTCCTCCTGCTCCCTTGCCTTTCAGACGTCTCAGTGAGTCTTAGCTGTCACTCAGCAACAAAAACTTAACATTTACCAGGGAACTTGACAGAAAATTCCTCAGACCTGCAAGCCATGGCTGGTTAGAAATCTAGCATTTGGCAATTAAACCATGAGACAAATGTCAACTGTAAAATATCTGGAGGATTATCACAGAATGTGCTGTTGAGCATGAGGGAGGAGAGGCCCTTGTCTGTAGGAAATCTAGGGGACCCTTCTGGCTTCTCCACAACTTTGCCCTTGCTGGATGTTTTCCAAGGCTGTTTAATCACTAATAGAAATCACAGGATTTCATAATGGCATACAGTCAGCCCAGGCTTGTCTAAATATGAATAATCACCTGGTTATTTGCAGTCCAACCTACTGGGTAATTCTGCCTAAATTATGTTGAGCCATTTATGCAGCCTGGAAATAATGGTTTTTGGAAATTGCCTCGTTTTCCCTTTTGCATGATAGATTTATAATTCTGAATTCTGAATAGATTTCAGGATCCAAAATTTTGGAGAACTATTAAGTTTTTACTGGTGTGTGTTAAATTGTGAACATTATCACAAATCATGAAACAGTACTTTACATTTTCAGAGCTTACACAAGCATCAGACAACTGTCAAAGCATCTCTGCCTGCTGGTTCTGCCCTTCAGAGAGCTCTGTAACTGTGTCCTCATGTTCGATTCAAATTGCTGTTTTATTCACAGAGACTGACTTTTCTGTAGTTGAATTAGTAATCAGGATTTTTTCCAGTTTGCTGCTCTTCTGTCAGTTTAGAAAACCTTCCCAATTAAAGCAGGACTAAATGAAAAATGGGACTGGGGAGCTCAGTGGGTAAAGTACTTACTGTGCAAGCATGAAGGCCTGAGTTCAAATCCCTAGAACTCATGTAAAATTGAATGTGGTAGGACACATCTGTCAGCCCATTGTTTCTATGGAAACACAGGAGGCAGAAGCAGGAAAATCCCTGAATGATCTCCAGACAGCCAGCCTGGTGCACACAGCTACAAACACAAGACCGAGTTGCAAACAAAGTGGAATGTAAGGACTGATGCCTGAGTTTGTTCTCTATCTCCATAGGCACCATGGTGTGCAAGTGCTCACACACACCATGAACACACATGTTATACACCCACATCACAAACAAATGCCATACACACACATCATACACACACATACATACACACCACATATGCATATCAAACACACATCATACACATACAGAGAGATGTAAAAAAAGAGAAAGAAATGGAAATGGTAGGGTAAGGCCCTGAGTAAGTCTGCTCAAGAAAATTAATGAGAAGCATTCAATTTTTACCTTAAAAATGTCAACAAATCATCAGCTAACAGTCTTTGAGGACCATTATGTCCACATTTCTGGGGATAACCAACCGGATATGATGTAATCATCAGAATTTGCTAAGTTTTCCAGCTCATCTCACTTCCAGGACGTCTTGGTAAGGAAGAGGTGCTGTTTGGTTAGTGTGGCGGACATGGATATGAACACCACCTCGACTTTCTGTCTTTATAGTCACAAATTTTATCAACATTCCTTCAAGCTTCTCTTTGGCAGACAACTACCCTTGAATTAGTGCTCTTGTCTGATGTCCAGGAAATAAATACAGAATTGTGTAGCTCCCATTAACCTGACATCCTTTCTTTCCTTTATATTCTTGAGGCTGAAATGAGATTTGAAAGTTGCCACAAGCAAGGTTATTTTTGGTGGTTGTTGTTAAATCTCCCTGTTAGTCAATGATTATCCTGACTATGGGTTCACGTGGCTTGAGTCTGACAACTTCCTATCTCCTAAGAAGTCTCGGTTCCAAATCTTTTTTTCTTGTACAGAGATGAATAATCCTAGATCAGGTGCAAACTGTGGGCCAAGCACTATTTAATTTTTGTCTATACCCTGTCCTAGTTAGCTCTGATGGTGAACTTGACACAGCTTAGCAATCACTGGGAAGGGAGTCTCAATTGAGGGAGTTCCATCGGATTGGCCTGTGAGGACTGTCCATGGGAATTGTCTTCATTATTAATTGCTCTAGGTGGACCCTGCCTACTGTGGGTGGTACTATCTCTTGGGCAAGTGGTCTAGGGCTGTATAAGATAGACATTTAAACATGAGCCAGTGAGTGAGCCAGCAAGCATCATCCTTCTATGGTTTCTGCTTCAAGTTCCTGCCTGAGTTCCCACCCTGACTTCCCCCAGTGATAGACTGTAACATAAGCTGAAATAAGTTGCTCTTGAGCACAGTGGTTTTATCACAGAATCCTAAAGAAAACTGCAATACAGCTTTTGGCTCAAGTCCTAGATCTTGGTGCACAGACTATATGGTTAGCATTTGTATAGATTCTGAAGACAGCAACGAGAGTTGCTTTTACATCTTGTCCTCTTTAAGCTAAGGCTCTTCCATTTTCAATTGGCACTGAAGATTTTGTCCTGTGTGTGTGTGTGTGTGTGTGTGTGTGAGAGAGAGAGAGAGAGAGAGAGAGAGAGAGAGAGAGAGAGAGAGACTGTAGCCCAGGATAACTTAGAGCTTGTTGCAATTTTCCTGACTCTACCTCCTGAGTAGTGGGACTACAGGCATGACTCCACTATGTCTTGTTTACATGCTGGTATTTCAGTGTGTGTTTACAAAGATATAAACCACTCCAGTTCTGAATAGCTATGGTATATTCTTTAAGTTAATTTGTTTTAACTAGTATTTATTTAAAAAGTACTGTTTACCAGGTACTGTGACATGTTAAAGATAAAATGCAAATAAATAAAACATTGTATTCACCATTGTGGCTTTATTTTCATATTGTCAAAGAACTTGTTAAATAAATGGCTAAACATTACATACTTCATATTCTTCCAAGAGTCTCAACCTGCTCTAAGATAAGAGAGGCAGCTTAGGCACCTCTGATCGCATGTGCTGTTCTTGGAAGCAAAGAAGATTTTTGCTTAAAGCGAAAGTTGAAGAGGGCCTTGGTGGTTCGAATGAGAATGTCCTTCATGTGCTCTTAGTATTTAGACATTTGTCTCCAGCTGGTGGCACTGTTTTGGGAGGCTTTAGGAGGTTTGGCCACCCTGGAGAAACCACATCACTGGGGGTGGGCTTTGAGAGTTATCATGTCTTGCTAGATTTCCTGTGGTTTTCGGCTTCCTGTGCCTGCTTCAAGATGTGAGTGCCTTCTCCTCTGGCTATCTCTTGCCACCATGCCACCCTGCCATGATGAGAACTGTAAAGCTAAATAAACTCTTCCTTCTATAAGTTGCTTTGGTCACTGTGTTTTATCACAGCAACAGAAAAGTAACTGGTACAGGACTGTACAACGAGAGTGGACCACGTTCAAGGAAATAAGACACCAAATGAATTAGAATCTTGACTATTATAGGAATATTCAAAACAAAGAAAACCAAAGCAGATGTGGAACTATATGAAATATACTTTAACAAAGGCTGATGGCATAGCCAGTCAATGAACAAGAAGTGGCGGGGTGGAGGGATAGGTTTGAAACCATCCAGTGTATCCTCCTGTACTCTATAGATCCTTACCTTTCAGATCCAAATGATCTTGGGCTGTCTTTAGCCCTTATAATAGTCTTTGTTGTCATGTTCTCTGTGTGTGCTACCATCTTTGTGACCATTTGGTAAATGTTTTGGAATGTACAGACACTTAGCTTCCACCAAGAAAAAGGCTAAGAATGCTATCAGACAGCATTTGAGGCCGATAGGATAGATTTACCTCACCCTACTGATGCTTCCAGCAATGTATTTTCAGAGTCTTAGTTTATGTTTTTCTTTGTTCTGTTACTATGAAAACATCATCAAACTATTGGAACTCATAAACTGACATTACTTAAATCTGTGTTCCTGGGCTGTGGTCAACATATTTGGCTCCAGAATAAGCTATCCCCTTTGAAGTGAAAGCTGTGTTTTTTCACTGAAACTAGAAATATAGACTCTGCAAGCTGTTGAGCAAGAATGTACATCTTAGTAAGGCTGCCAGATGGTTTGCATGTGTCCCAGATCCCAAGATGCATGGCTAGAGGTCACAGAGGATCCTCCAGGTGGGATTCAGGCCAAAGAAAATTTAACAGTGTTATCTAATTTAGTACACACAATTAACTTATTTTCCCATTTATTTATAGAAAAAGCTGATGGCTGAGTAGCTAATTCTCTTACCCAAAGTCTTGATTCAATAATGGCAGAGCAGGCTCTTGGGGTCTGTTATGTTTAACTTCAGAGAACACCTAGCTTAGTTGGGTGGTCGAGTGAGTTAATCAGTGTTGGGTTTGGGGAAATGAGGTAGAAGAGAATTCATAATGGAGGTTGAGATTGTTTTCTGTCAGTTGGGAATGACCTACGATGAATGGGATGGTTTATGGAGTGTGGATGATACATGGTGGGTTGGCACTTAGGAAATGATATCTGTTACTATCAGGACTGAGCATGCAGTTTTCCTTGACTGCCTTTCTCCAGTGTGTACATTCGCAACCCAATTCCCCATATCCTTTTGATTTAATGTCTGGTGTCAGCTGACTTGGCATCCTGAGTAGCTCTGGAGACTGGCATTTTATTTCATCCCTTCTCCAAGCCTATCCAGGACTACGGAATACAAGGATTCTGTTTATATGCTCTCTAATTCACAACTGGTGTTCACTTATCCACTTAGTCAAACACTTGCTTCATGTCTCCTTCCTTGATACCATTTAATTTCTACAGAACACAGGATTGCTGTGAATTCCTCAAAGGACAGTTCCCCAAAGTTTGAAGAACAAGAGCTGGTGAAATCAATATAGAATCTATAACTAGACCCTGAGTGTCTTCTGGTGAGGGTCTCCCCTCCATTGATGCTCAGTTCCTTCCCCCCAGGTCTCAGGGGCCAACCTCACCTGCTTCATCATGGCTGCTATGGTCATTTACTTTGTTATGAGAGCTCACAACTTTAAAAATTACTTATTAGTAGCATATATTTGATGTGCTGTGAGTCACGCCTCTGTGTGGGGTTCTGAGCATAATTATTTAGTTCATTCCTTCCACCAGGCAGGTTTCAGGGATAAAACTCAGGCTGTTAAGCTTCTAGGAAAACATCCTTTTTTGTTGTTGTTGTTATTATTCTTTTTGAGACAAGGTATCCCTGCAGCCCCAGCTCTCCTGGAACTCACTATGTAGACCAGGGAGGCCTTGAACTCACAGAGATCCACCTGCTTCTGCCTCCTGAGTGCTAGGATTAAAGGCATGCACCACCATGCCCAGCTAGGTAAACATTCTTACCCATTGAGCCATCTCTCAACTTTCTCTTGGACTCATCAAAAAGGGAAAAAAGTTAAGCCAGGCATGGTGGCCTTTAATCCTAGCACTTGGGAGGCAGAGGCAGGTGGATCTTTGTAAGTTCAAGGCCAGCCTGGTCTACAGAGTGAGTTCCAGGACAGCTGGGGCTACAGGGAGACCTTGTCTCAAAAAGACAAAAACAACAACAACAACAACAACAACAACAACAACAAAAGGGAAAAAAGTTATCTTCTTTAATTTGAGCCTTCCCCTATCTATCTGTCTATCTATCTATCTATCTATCTATCTATCTATCTATCTATCTATCTATCTATCTGTCTGTCTGTCTATCTATCATCTATCTATTTATCTATCTATCTAATCTATCTAATCTATCATCTATTTATCATCTGTCTATCTATCATCTATCTAATCTATCATCTATCACCTATCTAATCTATCTACCTATCATCTATCTATCTACCTATCTATTATCTATATATCTCTGTCTCTTTCCCTCTCAACTTCCTCAGCATTTGTAGAACTGAGAAAGTTCATTTCTCTGTGAAGGGTGTGAACTAGTCATGTCTAAAACAGGCAATTTCAGTGCTCATTTTGCGTGCTGCCTGGTTGATTCAAGCTATAACACTTTCTGGGAAGAACATATATGTAAGAAACACTGCTGAACCTTGCACTGTCTCTTACATGTATGTTGTACACCTTCCTCTTGATGTGGCTTGGTTTCCCAACCAGTGTGCAGCTACTTTTGAAAGCCCTCATATGTGGTAGGGGCAAATAACCTCCTTAGGAAGGGAAATCTGTCCAAGCAGAATTCTGAATCTCCCTGACTGTGATGTTTAATTTCCATTCTCACCTTGATGGGGTTTAGAGACACCATAGAAACAAACCTGTGAGTGTGTTTGTGAAAGAGATTCTAGAATAGGTCAACTGAAGTTCAGTAAGACCCACCCTAATCATGAGTGGTACCTTCCCATGGGCTGGCTCCTTGGCCTGAATAAAAAGGAGAAAATGAGCACCTGTCTCTTTTGTTTCAAGCCCCTGGCCCCATGCCTTCCCTACCATGGTGTAGGGAAGCCGAACTGTGAATCAGAGTAAACCCTTCCTCCCATGAGTTCCATTTATCAGGTATGTAGTCACAGTAATGAACAAAGTAACTAATACTCCACTGAAGCCAGTCTTCCCAAGGATAAGGAATAGATAAATATTTGACTGACACTAGCACAGCCCTGTAGGCTTAGCAAAGCCCTGCTATCCCATCCTCTTGTGTAGACAGATACAGAAAAGAATAGATCTCTCAGGGCTGGAGAGATAACCTAGCGGTTAATAGCAATGACTGCTCTTGCAGAGGACCTGGGTTCGATCCCCAGCACCCACATGGCGGCTAAGAACCATCTGTAACTCCAATTCCAGGAGAACTCCAGTTTCAGGGGAATCCGAGACACTCTTCTGACCTCCATGGCATTGCACGACACAGGTGCACAAACCTACATGCAGACAGTACACTCATACACATACAAAAATAAATAAAATAAAAAAAAGAATAGATCTCTGTGTGTGTGTGTGTGCGCGCGCCCGCGTGCACGCGCAAGCACGCGTGCGTGAAGGAACCAAAGGCTTTTAAGAAAAATTAATCTACTCAAATGAGATTCTTTGATTTAGATTCCATGAGACCATATTGACACCATAAATCTCAGAGACTGTAGTATCCAGTGATTCATGGCTTCCTGTTTTTTGTAATGGTTATTTCATTAGAAGCACCCTGTATAATGGCCTGGGGGTGTGGTCTCCGAATAACGTACACAGACCACAAAGGCACATTTTACATACAGTGTGAAAGTCGGACCTTCCTGCAGTCAGTCTGACGGTAAATGGCCTTGTTCCCCAAGGCTGCTCTGTTTCCCCTGCCTTGCTACTTCCTGTGGATTCAAGATGGTGACTTGGCACTCACACCTCTGAAAATGACTCTGGCCATCTTAGCTGCAGAGTATATTTGGCTGCTTCCACCTGATAGGATGCATTTCTAAAACTTGGAGTATGAAGGAAAATAGGGGTTGGGAGAGAACAATCATTTTACTGGATTTAAGACAGCTATTTTTTGTTTTGTTTTGTTTTTTGTCTTTTTAAAAATTTTTATTTATTCTTGTATGTGTATGAAGGTACTGTCTGCATGTAGGTTGGTGCACCCGTGTCGTGCAATGCCGCGGAGGTCAGAAGAGGGTGTCGGATTCCCCTGGAACTGGAGTGAAAGATGGTTCTCAGCCACCATGTGGGTGTTGGGGATCGAACCTAGGTGCCCTGCAAGAGCAGTTGGCACTCTTAACTGCTAGGCCATCTCTCCAGCCCCTAAGACAGCTATTTTTATGTCCTTGAAGTGAGACACTATGTGCACCACACACGTGCACATGCACGCACACACTCACCATTTGCAGGTAAGTTTAAACATAAAGTTTGCTAGGCATGGTAAAGTATATAGTTAAAAGGAACTGATTTATGTGTTCAAAGCTTTTTTTTTGGTCTTTTTGAGACACGGTCTCCCTGTATTCCCAGCTGGCCTGGAACTCACTCTGTAGACCAGGCTGGCCTTGAACTCACAGAGATCCACCTGCCTCGGCCTCCTGAGTGCTAGGATTAAAGGAGTGTGCCACCACGCCCAGCTCAAAGCTTTTATGACCTTGTTCTCATCCCAAGAGGCCCACAGAGGCCATAGGGAACATGGGATCCTGAGGAGCTGGAGTTATGATTTGTGAGCTACCCAAAGTGGGTGTTGGGACCTGAATTCTGCTACGCTGGTGGAGCAGTAAGTGCTCTGAACTGATGAGCCACCTCTCCAGCCCCTCAAAATAGTTTTTAGTGCAATAGGGATAGTGAGGGTTAATCTTGATTTTCAAGTTGATGGGGTTTATAATCATTGAGATGACACATTTCTGGGCCTGTCAGTGAGGTCATTTCCAAAGAGGTTTAGTTGAACAGGGAGACCCCACTGCGAATGCGAGTGCCATCACGTCATGGGCTGGGGTCCTGGACTTAATAAAAAGGAAAAATGAGAGCCAAGCACCAGCACCGATCCCTCCCTACTTCCCGCCTATAGATGCAATGCTGCGACCACCTCACACCCCTGCTACCAGGCCACTGTGAGCCAAAACAAGCTCTGCATTCCTTAAGATGCTTTTGTCAAATAATTTCTCTTAACAACATAAAAGTAATTAGTGTAGGAGCCCACTATGCGCAGGCTCTCCCCTAAACCAACCACCTGTTTTTTTATTGAGTTTTTTAAATGCATTTCAAACATATTTTTTTCAGTCAGTCTTAATGGCCATTATCCCTGCTCTCCCTTGGCACCCTCCCGAAGCATCCCCACCCTGGAGCTCACGCCTTCTGTCATTCCTGCTAGGGTCCATTGGGCCAAATTACTGTTCCAGCTCACTCCTCAGTGCCAGCTCCTCCCCTGAGCTCTAGTCAGCCTATCCAGAGTCTTTTTTCTAAAGAAGGCCAGGTCTTCCTCACCTCATCACTATCTGCTGCCAATATTTCCTCAGCCAAGGTTGGGCTCTGCTACCCATTTCTGTAGTTCTGTGCTGGGGTTTTGTCCAGCTGAACTTGCATGGGTCTTGTGTATGCTGACCTTAGTTTTGAGACCAATTTGTGACATTGTTCTCAGTCTCCCTTCTCCTCTTCCCTCAGAAACACGTGCCGGTGAACATCATGGACAAATGCTCCTTTGCCAGAAGAAGCTCTAGCTTGAGGGAAGCTCCATTAGGAACAGCAAACTTGCGAAAGAGCAGGAGTTTGTCATGTCTCCTTGCTCAGCAAGGAAATGGATATGCAAAGAAAGAATTACCTGCTATCCAGGAAATGAAGCCCTCTAAATGCTTAGTGTGTCTGGTTCCAGTTTGAAGAATAAACCACAGAAACTCTAAATATCCAGTCCTTGACTGATGTCCTCTGTACCCCTCTAAAAGCCATTGAGGCTTCACACTAGCTGTGAGAGATCAATCTGGATCTGGTCTCCAACCTGGTCATCCTCAGGAAAACCATGATGGTTACAGAAGACTGCATGTGTCACCTCAGACTTAAGGAGTACTATCATGCTGAGATTACCCTTCATAATCCAGAACACTCCTTTCTCATAAAATCATTAATGCCTTCTTCTACTAAGAGATAGTAAGATATAGTGCACACCTGCAGGGTTAAAGTCACTTAGATATTCCACACATAGCTGAGATAGTGCTAAATGGTAGGCTTGATTCCCCTGTATCACTGTATCTCTGACACAGAGCCACTGTAGTACTCAGGCCAAGTGTCAAATGTTAGGTGTAAGTACACAGTGATTGCTTTAGTTCACAGAAGACTTGGAAACTTGGTTCTTTCAATGCAAGTCACTCACTGTAACACAAGTGACCAGGACGGGTGGCTGTCTCCGTTCTTCCCCTCACCTCTTGTCATCTTTCTCCCACAAAGAAGTTAAAACAAGTTTTAAAGAATGTGACTTACGTGTAGCTTGGAACTTTCCCAGACTCCTTAAATACTTGGCATAAAATTCTCTCTCTTCTGTGTGCCCTGGACTCCTCTTGGTTGAGCCCTAATCTTCTCTATTTGTACCACTCTCTTACCTGCCCAGAGCACCCCACTTGAGCCCCAAATGACACACTCATCTGTACTGTGCTAATAGTTGCCATTATTATTATTATTATTATTATTATTATTATTATTATTAATCTCATTGGCCCAAGTCTAACCACTTGGCACCATCCTCTCCTTTATAATCCTGTTCAAAGCCCTCCCTGCTGAGAACTCATTACTGAGCATTTATTTTGCTCACACCTTATCCACCCTCATCCTCCATCTATAATTTTGATGAATTTTATTTATAACATTTCTAGATCTGACTATGCACAAGCTGACATTTTTATTTCCTTAGGTAGAATCTAATATTTTCTTTTTAAAAATTTCCTCCAGGCAGTGTCTCAAATAGCAGAGATTATCTTGAACTTGGTATGTACTTGAGGATAGCCTTGTGTTCTCATTCCTGCTGTCTGCACATCCTGAGTGCTGAGAATGCAGCTGTGTAACAGCATAGTATACATGATGCTGGGGGCTTCATGCTACGGAAGAAATCTGTCTCTGAGAACTTTTCAACAAAAGGCCTTTCCGCTCCTATTCAGAATTGTATTCCGAAGCTTTAGTATAGTTCCTGTCATGAAAATGAGATCTACAAAGAAGACAGTTGGATTACTGAACCAATGCAAGAATGCAGCACATAGACGGAAGCAATGGAAAAAGAAGCTCTTACACATTGAATTGTATTTAAAATATAGAATGGGGGCTGGAGAGATGGCTCAGTGCTTAAAAACAATTTCTACTCTTCCAGCAGACACAAGTCTCATACTCCAGCACTCACATGGTGGTTAATATCGATAATTGACAAATGGGACCTCATTAAACTCAAAAGCTTCTGTACATCAAAAGAAACAGTTAAGGAAGTAAAGAGAAAACCCACTGAGTGGGAAGAAACCTTTACTGCAGATACATCTGACAAAGCATTAATTTCCAGAATATACAAACTACTGAAAAAACAAAGAAAAAAGAAAACAAATGAATCACTCAAAAGATGGAGCAAAGAGCTGAATAGAGACTTCACAGAGGAGGAGCTAGAGATGGCTGAGAAGCATCTTAAAAACTGTTCAACGTCACTAATAGTTAGGGAAATGCAAATTAAGACCACTCTAAGATATCACCTCACTCCGATAAGACTGGCCAGGATCAAGAGAACAAATGATACCAAGTGCTGGAGAGGTTGCGGGGAAAGGGGAACACTCATCCATTGCTGGTGGGAATGTAAACTGGTACAGCCACTATGGAAAGCAGTGTGGAGAACCCTTGGAAGACTCAAAATGAGCTTGCCATTTGATCCAGTCATACCACTCCTAGGTATATACCCACAAGACTCATCTTACTGCAGAAATACATGCACAGCTATATTTATTGCAGCTCTGTTCACAATAGCAAAAAGCTGGAACCAACCCAAATGCCCCTCAACTGCTGAGTGGATAGAAAAAATGTGGTACATGTACACAATGGAGTTCTATGCAGCAATAAAGAAGGATGATATCATGAACTTTGCAGGTAAATGGATGGAGCTGGAGGATATTATATTAAGTGAAGTAACGCAATCACAGAAAAACAAACGTCGAATGGTATCCCTCATATGTGGATGCTAGCATCAATAACCCAGTTATTAATATTTCTTGTGATGAGGGATGCATATTAAAAGAACAACAACTGAAAGACTGCATCAGAAAACCGACTGAAATGGTGAACCGGGAGGGGTGGGAGGGGTGGGAGCGGCGGGAGAGGGACATGGGTCTATATTCTATTAATGTATATTTAATTTAAAATTATATGGTATTTTACTCAAAATTTATATAACAATAGCTTTGGGATTAACATATACAAATGTTCTCTATAATTTTTGTGTTATGCAGTATCAGCTTGTAACATCCTCTTTTACCTGTAGGATAACTTAACTAAAGGATTTAAGTTTGCTTCCCAAATTAACATCATGCACTCACCCAAAAAAAAAAAAAAGGGCAAATTTGATGAAATTTACTCTTTGATCCCTGCCTATAGGTAAGTGTACTACAAATGCCTTCCTGAGACTCATGGGTCAAAAAATAAAATTTAAAAAAAGGGGAGATACAGTTATATATTAAACCTTTTTGTCCAAAACTTTCAATTTAATCTTAAGACTAACCATGGGAAAAGATTTGTATGTTCCCACAGGTCAAAACGACACCAACTCAAAGGCAGAGAAAGAATGGATACAGCCTTCCGTCGTATAGGTTGTACCATGAAATACCAGCAGAGAAGTTCACCAATCTTAACACTAAAAGGAATAAAAGCCTCAGACTGCTACAGGCATCAAACATCTCTGAGGACCATAGGTGTAACATCTGTTTACAGTGAGTCCTAACGAACTTTACCTTCTAGGTGCAGCACAGTTTCAATATGAGAGACCTCCTTACCTCTTTTTCACAGAACAAAGAAAAACAGGGTGGTAATGAAGTCATCCATTAATGGTAAATTAGAGCTGACTGGTATAGAAGTAATCTCTTATAAAACTGGAAAAACGGCTTTCTTCAATTGACTAATATACATAGGAACTGTAAAAAGGATTATTGTCTATCCAGAAACAAACACAATACTAAAGTATTGTGTTTGTTTCTGAATAGACAATACACTTAAACACTACTTTAAGTAGTTCATATAATTAATACAAGAGAGCACTGAAAGCAGCATCGGATTATTCTGCCAAGGAGATGCTAGCCAGGGGACCCAAGCCCCCCCCCCAAAAAAAAGGTTAAGGCTTATTGCCTGTAAACTGGGATATCTGCAAGAAAAGAGGTGGTAAGGTCTGCCCTGCTGTCAATGACCTAATGTAACCATGGGAGGATTGTATCGAGATCGCACTTACAAGTATACAGTTGGTCTCTGGAATACCAGAGAGTGTTACCAAAGGCCACTGAACTAATAAAGCAAAGGTTAGTCTCCTTGAGTCAAGCAAAACTCCGCCACCAACATCAGCTACACCCCAACTGCTTGGTGATACTGTGCAGCAGAGGCAGCCATATGTCTGTATATCCCAACTTTATTTGATTATTAGCTCTCTCCTTGGACAAATAACTCGAGGATGTTGCCACAAGCTTATACCTTCTAGCGATTAGGAGATATATATGCCACAGTAAGGCCTTGTCATCTCTCTCAGGGGGAAAAAGAAAAGTAATTCAGGGATTAAGACACCATCCAGACATATGTGTCTATACCAAAGTAACCTACCATAATAACTAGCAATGTTTAAATACATATATATCTAACCGCTTGTGCTTCATTAGTAGGATTGGAAGCCTGTCCCTGGGCAATCGGGCAGCCCATGAAAGGAAACAGCCAGAACTGATTAGAGTCCAAGACGACATCTCCAGACAAAGTAGACTGTTGTGCTTCTTGTCCACCTGTGCCCCATCTCTAAGCCTAAGGAACAATCTGTGGAAGAGGGGGAGTGGTATATTGTAGGAGCGGCGATTGGGGTGAACGGTAAAACTATGACAATATAGTCTGGACACTTATTTGATCAACTTGATTGAACATTCAAGCCCCTCCAGCTAGATGGTGGGAGCCTTGGGCTCTGTGGGCTGGGACACAACTGCTTGCAAATTGGTTTTATATGCAGGAATCTTGTGCTGGGAAAAAAGAAAAGGAGCTAGATACTGACATTTGAACTAACTGGGAATATAAAATGCTAGTTGTTTTATTCATAGTTAGTATTGGGTTGGGCTCTATATTTTTCTGAAATACACAACATCACAGTGTAACACTTTCTTTTACTTGTAGGACAATTTAAAAGAATTAAGCTTAAATTTTTACTTACCAAATAAGTAGAAGTCTTAGTCCAGTCATAAAGCGTTAAAGAGCAAAGTGTTTATTGGGTAAAATTTATTTAGCAGGTTCTCAACTCTGCCCAAGCTTTATCCACCAAGTATAGGATATTTCAATGGCTTAGTGAATTGTTTAGATTAATTAAATTTAGGTGTAGGTTTTGGTGGAAATGGTAATACAATTGAACCAATCGGGAATATAAAATGTTAATTGGTCTTATTTATAATTTGTATCGGGTTAAGGTATACAAATGGCCTATATATTTTTTCTGAATAACACAATATCACATTATAACACTTTCTTTACTTGTAGGACAAGTTAAAGGAACTAAGCTTAAATTTCCTTCCCAAATAAGTAGCATACAGTCAATGAGAACCAGTTTGGGTAAATGTAATGAAAGCTTATGCCTTGGCTCCTGCTTATGGGTATGTGTAATACAACTTAGGCATCTATAGGTCAAAACAAAAACCTAAAAAAAAAAAAAAAAAAAGAAAAGAGGAAGGGGGGAGGTGGGGTACTATCCTTTCTGGGATACAAATGGAAAACTCTGTGTTTCAATCCTATTGATAAATTTTCAATTTTTCTGATCTTGAAAATAACAATGGGAGGAGAATTTTATGTTCCCACAGGTAAAAGTCACCAATCTAAATGCCTGAAAACATACAACTTATGGCTGTGCAGGATGAACTGGGGAATGTCAGCAGAGAGGTTGACCCATCTGAACACTAAGGAATGAGGAACATCAGACTGCCTGAGACACGGTCACTGAGCATCTCTCTGAATAATATTGGGGTTGACTGTTAATAATGGACCCTAATGCTGAGAAACCTTCCTACCTCTCCCCCCCCTTTTTTTTTCTTTTTTTTTTTTTTTGAAAAAAGGAAAACAGGATGGTAATGAAACCACTCCCAAACTGTAAACTAGAGCCAATTGTTACGGTGGTAATTTCCTATAAAACAGGCACAACGTATTAACTGATTGATAGGCATAGGAACTGTGAAAGGATATTTCTCTATCTAGAGCCAAATTCAATAGTAAAGTGTTTATAAGTTGTGTAATTAAGCAAAATATATTACTACAGGAAAGCTCTGACATCAGCAATGAATTATTCTGCCTAGGAGATGTTGGCTAGGGGATTCAAACCCGCCCCCCCAAATTATAAAGGCCTTTTGCCTATAAATGGGATATATGCAAGGAGAAAGGCAGTAAGTCCCTGTTGTCGAAGACCTGGTGTGAGCATGAAAAATGTTATGAGACGTCACCTGCTAGCGTACAACTGGCCTCTGAAATGCTAGAGAGCGTTACCAAAGGCCACTACAGCAATACAGCAAAATATTGGTCTCCCTGAGACAAACAAGACTCCTCCGAAAATATCAGCTACACCTCAACAGCCTGGAGATACAGTGCAACAGTGGCAGCCAAGTGTCTATATTATATCCCAAAACTATTTGGCTATTAGCTCTCTCCTTGGAGGAATAACTCACAGCGGATGCCACAAGCTTATGTCCTCTAGTGGTTAGGCGATGTTATAAGCCACAATAAGAACTTGTCACCCTTTATAGAGAAACCACAGTTTGCGGATTAGCATACCATCCAAGCATCTGTGTCTATGCTCACAGCTTAGCTTGACACAATAAGTGGTACTGCTTAAATGCCTGTACATCCAATAGCTTGAGCTTTGTTAGTATGACTGAAAAGGGTATCACTGTGAAAGCTGTCAATCCGTGAAGGGAAACAAACTGAACAGACCGGAGTCCAAAATGACAACTCCAAAGAAATTAGACTGTTTTCTTCTCACCCACTTGTGCCCCTTTCCCAAAGCCTAGGGAACAAACTGTGGAAGAGGAGGCGTGGTAGATTGTAAGGGCTGTGGAGAGATAGGGGTGAATCATGAGACTATAGGAATATAGTCTGGACACCTGATTGATCAACATGCCTGTGCATACAAGCTTCTCCAACTGGACTATGGGAACCTTGGGATGTTCAAAATTTGGACATAGATACTTGCAAAATGCACCAATTACTTAATTGTATGACATACTGAGTAACATCATTGTTATCTGCAAACAACTGTGTCATCGTATTGTAGAATCCCTTAAAAATAAAAAAAAATTAAAAATTAAAAAAAAATAACCATCTGCAATTCCAGTTCTAGGGGGAACTGATGCCCTCTTCTGGCCTCCATGGGTATTGCATGACATGGGTGCACCTGCTTGCATACAAGCAAAACACCTAAGAGTCTCAATGAGCCCCAGAATTAGCTTACCACTTACTTTCAGACACGGTAATTAATGTATATGGGCGGAAGGTATATATACATATTTTAGAGTAATATAAAATTAAAAAGAAAAAAATGAACTCCTGGACATATACCGGAATTAACATACAGTTTATTCCTGGAAGACATAATTCTGGTACATATACGACGTATACATGGGCATACTTTGGAGCAGTACAGTTGGGAGGGAACCACAGCAGCATGAGGACTGGGTCAAGGAACAGACTGCTGTGGTAGAATTCTGCCTAGGACAATAAACCTTTGCAGAGAAAAACTTGGAGAGACTGAGAGAAAGATGCAGGACATGTATGGCAGAGTGCAGGAACTGGGGTGGGTGGAAAGAAGGGAAAGAGGAATAAAATGAAAAAATGATGTCTGAAATACACAAAACATCAATAAAAGTATTATGAAAAAATAAGTAGGGGCTGGAGAGATGGCTCAGTGGTTAAGAGCACTGACTACTCTTCCAGAGGACCTGGGTTTGATTCCCAGCAGCCACATGGCAGCTAAGAACCTTCTCAGGGCATTCGTGGTGGTGCATGCCTTTAATCCCAGCATTTGGGAGGCAGAGGCAGGCAGATCTCTGGGAGTTCAAGGCCAGCCTGGTCTACATAGTGAGCTCCAAGCCAGCTGGGACTAAAGGGAGACCCAGTCTCAAAAAGACAAAAATAAATAAATAAATTAATTAAAATAAAAGAAAATCCAGTTAAAAAAATAAAAATAAGTAAAATTTAGAAAATAGAATGAGGTTGAACAAAAATGGTGTTATTTGGGGTTCTTTTGTTACCTGAAGACTGTGCTTGCTCCTCTGTGGACTAATAAGTAGGTTCTGATGAGGTATTCAAGGTGAGTCCTGCACTTCTTTCCTTCCATTCTGTGACACTAAATGCTGTGTTTCTCCCACTCATGAATAAATAGAATCTATAAGCAGGAACATTTTCTGTGTAACACTGTCAGTGTACTCAACACCTCATCCATATGTATGTATATATTTTGAAACAGAGTCTCACTTCTCCCAGGGCTGCAGCACAAATGTGGGGTTTCACACATGCTAGGCAAACATTGTTCCAACTGAGCTGTTCCCTCGGCCCCATTAAGAGTATTTTAAAGAAGACCCTGTCTTCCTAAATCACTCTGTTGCTTTCCATTTGGAAAAGCCAGAACTTCCATTTCCCATAAACTACAGGGTCCTATCAAAGACTTTCTGGGGCAGAAGTGAGAGGGGCCCTCCCCAGATTTACTCCCTTTATGCCTTGCCGCCAATCCACCTCGTGGTCTTTTGTATCAGCTAGATATCTTTGCAGGAAACATTATTATGATGGCATGCTAATCTGGTCTGGGGGAGTTCTTGAAGTCTGGGCACTGACAGGGTAGACAGAGAAGGCTGGGATTGGGGAACTCTTAGGTGTGGTGGGACTCAGAGTTATGAAAACCAGAGCAGGCCGGGGATAGGGGAACTCACAGGTCTGGGAGAAGCACGGAGCTATGCTCAACCTGAGCAGACCTCAGGGAGGAGATGGTCGGTGCAGAAGGCTGGGGTTAGGGAAATCACAAAGCTGGGGGAACTCAAAGTTCTGGGGTGCAAGGAGCTGCCTGACCTCAGAAGGTCTGAGAGCTGGGACAGCAGGCATGCAGCAGGAAGTACAAGCAGATAGCCTTTCTTTTTTTTAAAAGATTATCCTTTCACTATATTTTAAATTTTTTTTTATTATTTTGTATGTGTATGAATGTACTATCTGCATGTAGTTTTGTGCACCTGTGTCATGCAATGCCGTGGAGGTCAAAAGAGGGTGTAGGAATCCCCTGGAACTGGAGTTAAAGACGGTTCTCAGCCGCCATGTGGGTGCTGGGGATAGAACCCGGGTCCTCTCCAAGAGCAGTCAGCGCTCTTAACCGCTAAGCCATCTCTCCAGCCCCAAAGATAGCCTTTTGTGTCTGAATCTATGCTACAAAATAGCATCCCAGTGTCGGGTTTTAAAATGACGATATTTTATGAAATAATAGATGGCAAGGTGAACTGAAGAAGGGATCCCACAGTTGACTGCAGGAGATTGGAATTGCTTTGCTTGGAGTTTTCTCTTTTGTTTGGAAGGAAAGCAGCTTGGACAGCAGTGTGAGTAGAAACAAGGGTGTATTAATTATTTACTATGAGTTATAGCAGTCTATATACAGAAACAACAGAGGCAGGTTTTGACATGCTTATTAATTACCCCAAAGCTTTTTTTTTTCTTTTAAATTTGGCTTATTGTAATTTTCTTAGAGCCAGTGCAGGAAATCAGAACAAATCAGTTTCCTTCACAATACACTAAAGCTGTTTTGAAATATAGCTTAATTCTCAAAGATAACACTAGTATTTTATTCTAAAATTGCATCTCTGTTGTTCTGACATGTTTTCCTTAATTGCTCCCTTAGTGGCATGAATTGTTGCTGTGATTTGGAGAACAGAAAGCAGGGGAGAAACAGGTAGGCGATTCTAGAAATGAAGCTTTTTTTGGTTAAAAAGGAGGACAAAAATTGGTGGTCTCAAACTGTATTTCTATAGTTCCAGTAGTCCACCTCTCCTCCAGAGAGTGACTTTCATAATGGAAGGTTGTCGGGGTCATGAACGAGGAAAAATTTGGTTGGGATGGCATAACTGAGCTTTTTGATAACTTGATGTCTTCTTGTTATCAAATAGAGTATATGGTGGTCCACAAAAATGGACACACATGCACTAAAGAACTTCATGAATAACAGCAAGTGTGTTACTGACTTTTCTCACTGCTGTGACAAAATACTTCATTAGAAGCAATTTAAAGGAAGGAAATGTTTATTATAGAATGCAGCTCAAGGGGATATAGCCCATCATGGTGGAGATGGCATGGTGGTAGGAACAGGAGACAGGCTAGTCACTGTGTGTCAGCAGTCAGAAAGCAGAAGAATAGGAAAGTCGGACAGAGCTACAAACCCCAAGACCCTTCCTCCAACAAGGTTCTTCTTCCCAAAACTTCCAAAACCAAGGCTAGGGCTGGCGACCAAGTATTCAAAGACATGAACCTGGGAAGGGGTGTCACACATTCAAACCATAAAGACAACAGTGACGCTATGTAAGGGACCTTGTGCTCAGGAGGCCTGGCCAGAGGTTCTTTTACTTTTTAATTGATTTATCACAGATCCATACAATACATCTTGATCACATTTACATGCCTCCCAGCCCCCCCCATCTGTACCCTCTCTTAGTTCTTCAGTTTTCAACCATTCTCTCATGTGTGATAAGCCCTAGTGAACCAAGTTTGTATGCACAAATTTCCCTTGGTGTGAGTCATCCACCGCAGCCTGGTCAAACTATCTAACATCACTCCTTTAAAGAAAACCAACTCTCCTTCTCCAAGTAGTTGCCAAAAATTTCCCAGCTAAGTTTGGGGTTTCTTAACTATTCCTCCCTTCTATGCTGGGTTTTTGTCTAGTTTGAACTTGTTCATTCTTTGTTCTTGTTCATTCTTTGAGAATTCCATACACTTCCTTTTGATCATATCCAGAGCCCTCTCCATCTCTAGTCTTGCCCTACTGCTACCCCCACCTCATGTTCCCTTTATTATTTGTCTTTTTATTTTATTGAGGCTAATGGAGTCTAATGTGTTCTCCAAATGCTCTTGGATGTGGCTCTCTCCCTTAGAGTCTGGTCAACCTATCAGGTGTCACCCCATAAAGAAAACCCCCTCTCCTTCTCCCAGAAGCTATCCATGGCCAATAGGTCATCAGGTAGGGCTGGGGCTTCTTGCTCCCCTCCCCCATCCATGCTGGGTTTTTGTCTGGCTTGGGCTTGGGCAAGTTCTGTGCCTGCTGTCACAAGCACTGTGAGTTCATATGTGTAAATACCCTGTAATGTCCAGAAAACACAGTTTCCTTGTATTCCCCTACTACCTCTAGCTCTTACAATCTTTCTATTTCCTCTTCTGCAGTGACTGAGCCTTGGGAGGAGAGAATGTGATATAGGTGTCCCATTTAGGGCCATGTTCCTCTTATGTCTGATATTTCCAACAAAGAAAGTTGTGGTTCTGTTTAGGTTTTTAATTATCTAGAGCCTTCCTTTAGCAGACATCAGGACTAGTGTGAATGTGAAACCATGGTGTCTCCAATGTCCTTGGCTAATAGAGGACTTAATGAGTTTCAGGATGGTAATTACCACTGATGATATTAAGGAAGCTCTGCAAATAAGATGACATGATCTGAATGCCTAGGGCTTTGATACAAAATCACCAAGAGCTTGCTTTCTGCAGGGTCAATCTCGTGGCTGTATGCTGCAAAGAACAGTCCCTAAGGCCCAGTGGGCACCCTCATTGTGGGGTGGAAAATATTGGGAGCTCCCTTTTTGGCATGAAATGCCTTTCTTGCTGCTTAAGCAAATCTCTATTGCTCTCAGAGGAGCAAACTTAATTTCAGGAAGAGTAAGCACCAGGGAAATAAGGTTTCACATGAGCAGCCTGGCAGGATTCTGTGTTTTCGCAGCTGGCTCTGGAAAAGTCTTCAAGCTGGATATCTCATGAACACCTTGGAGCAGGCTGGCCAAGTGAGTTCTGAAGGTTCAGCTGAGGCTGTGAGAGAGGCTGTCTCACACAGCTAGTCGGCATTCTATGCTGACTTTACAGCAAGCAGTTAATACAGCGAATCTTTATGGTGGGAAGGGACATGTAGACACCAGCTAAGAATTCCACTCTGCCAGCAAGACTGAGAGGGAGGGGGCGTGGGAGTAAGGGAGATGGAGAGAGGAAGAAGGAGAGGGAGGGAAAGAAGAGGGAGGTAGGAGAGAGAGAGAGAGAGAGAGAGAGAGAGAGAGAGAGAGAGAGAACAGAAAGTGTGTGTTACTTGCCCTATATTCTTAAATTAAAGACACCTTTTCCAGACTTCGGGCTCTTGGGAAGCATGAAATTTTTAAGGGCAGTTGGTCTGCAGGTGGGGGGTTGTTTATGGGAAACTGGGCCTAAGCACTAGCTTTCATTTTGGATTAATAGGCTTCTCTGGTTTAATTCCCTCTGCTTCCACCAATGGATGTGAACGAATAGTTTTCCAGTCTTACAATCATTGCCTACATCGGGAACTTTCTAGGAAGTTTCTGCAGCAGATGCCATTCATTTATCTTGGGATGACTTTTTTTTTAAGAATGAAAAAATGAACGATGAAGGGATAACTGTTTCCTGCTGGAAAGCTGGTCCGACTGGACACTTTCAGCACATCTGGAGAGACTCCACGTGCAACTTTAAGAATATTTTCATTCTCCTGCTGGGGTGACTAAAACGTACTTGTTCTTCCCTAATTAATTTCTGAAGAATAGAATACAAGCTTTGAGGATGCATCATAGGTAATATTCATGAGGAACTATGAATATTGATGAATATTCATGATATCCATGCAGCATCATGGTGGAAATTGCTGGCCAGACTGGAAGGAGACCAAGCTTCTAGTCTCAACTTTTCTATATGGACAGGCCACTTGCAAAGTGAAAAGATTAGAGAGGGGTCTATGCGGAAGGCTTTTCCAGTGGTCTCTCTCTCTCTCTCCCCCCTCTCTCAATGTTGTGTACACATACACACACATCTGTGCCTATGTCTGTAGGTCAGGAGTCTGTGTCTTCCTTAATCATTCCTTACCTTATTCTTTGAGACAAGTCTCCCTCCCTGGGATCCAAAGTTGCTGGTTTTGCTAGGCTGCCTGGCCAGCAATCCCATGATCCTCCTGTCTTTGCCTCTCCACCGCTAGGATGACAGGTGTGTGCCACCATGCCTCCCCTTACGTGGGTGCTCCAGATCTGAATTCAGGTCCGTATTCTTGGATGGCAAACATAATAACAATTGAGCCACTTCCCCAATGAAATTTCTACACAGAGAGTTGGCATCAAATCAGGATCAGTTTCATGGGGAGGGGTTTAAAATGATACAACTGCCCATCATGAAGACCTGAGACTCACAAGAATTCTGCCACGTAGCTTCTGGAACATAGCTTCTGCTTTTCTGCAGTGATGGACGAGCTTATACAAGTCAACCATTTGTCCTTACACCTATAAATGCCAGGTAAGGTGGAACACAAACAAACAAACAGCTGGTAAGAGGCTTTGGAGAGCCACCAAGATTGCGAGATGGGTCATGGCAGGCCAGTCAGGTTCCTTCTTGCAACATTGCTAACTTGCGATAGGTGCTGGGAAAAGAAACCAACAGGGAGATGCAGCCCAATTACTTCTGCATCTCACTAGCCCAAGGTGGCAGAAGTTGGAGAGGAGGATTATTAAATAAGCCAGAACTACATGGCTTAAAGTCCCAGAAGAAAGGGAATGGTAAAAAAAATGTTTCTAAGATTCTGCATGTTCTACCCTGAGAGAATTTTCAAAATCATGAACTGTGCATATATAGCAAAGGCATCTAAAGAAGCAAAGAGAGGAGCTGGAGGCTAGACTGTTAAGCACAGCTTTTTAGCAGTGAAGTGATGCCGATGAGGTAGAATTTTAATTTTAGGGTACTTCAAAGGAGGATGCTTGGTAAGTCTGCAAGGGTACCTTTCAGAAGCCTGGGCATCTGAATCTCAGTAAAGCAAAAATAAAGAGCAAGAAGACTTCAGCAAAACAGAAACTCTGCTTTGAATCATCCCAGGGTCTTGCATGAAAATGCTAATCTTGGGGGGCTGGAAAGATGGCTCAGTGGTTAAGAGTGCCGACTGCTCTTGCAGAGGACCCGGGTTCTAGTCCCAGCAACCACATGGCATCTAAGAAGCATCTTTAACTCCAGTTCCAGGGGAATCTGATGCCCTCTTCTGACCTCTGTGGCATTGCACGACACGGGTGCACCAACCTACATGCAGACAGTACACTCATACACATAAAAGAAAAAAGAAAAGAAAATGCTAATCTCTTCCCACCCAGAAGATGCTAGAATCTTCTTTAAGGACAACAGTGTCACACATTCTAGGCCTTATTTCACTCACAATGCCAGCTTTCCTTAAAATGATAACACGTGTCTGTGTACCTAGTACATCTCCAGGGAAAAAGAAATGTAAACAAGGGAGGAGACTGGGATAAACAACAACAACAACAAAAAAACCAAACAAATGGAAGAACAAATGAGCAAATACAAACAGCCTGTGAAATCAAAGGACCATGAGAGAAGATTCATGAATGAAAAGAACTTGTGATGAAATTTAAAATAAATTCAACTTGTATGTGTATAAAATTATATGACCCGATGGAGGGATTCATGAAAAAAATTAAAATCTGTCAAAAAATTAAAATGTGATTTTGAGATTGAAAAATGTAATAATGAAATTTAAAAATTCTTCATATAAATTACATATGTGTGCATGTGTGCTTGTGCATACGAGTGTGAGGACATGAGTGCAGGAGCCCACAAAGGCCAGAGGTGACAGAGTTGAATTAGAGGTGGTCAAGTGCCACCCAAATTGGGTGCTGAGAACCAAACCTGGGTCCTCCAGAAGAGTGACAAGTGCTTTGATAGTTGATTTGATTCATGGCTCCAGCCCCCAAGTTTAGAGCTTAATAGGTGTGTTTTTGAACAGATTAGGAACAGAAGAAGAAATAATTTGTGGCACATGTCTGTAAGATATATCCAGAATAAGCCAGCAGCAGAATACATTGAGAAATGAAGAGGTGGGGCTGGGAATGTAGGCCAGTTGGTAGCATGCCTGAAGCCCTGGGTTGACTCTGCATCATTGCAGGAACTGGGGGACACTATGAAAAGATCAAACCTCCACATCATAGGAATAGAGGAAGGAGAAGAATACCAAGAGAA
Organism: Rhizomys pruinosus; assembly: GCA_009823505.1. NCBI lineage: Eukaryota > Metazoa > Chordata > Mammalia > Rodentia > Spalacidae > Rhizomys > Rhizomys pruinosus. The sequence continues at coordinate 962,464 of VZQC01000543.1, forward strand.
TGGTATTGATCAGATCTTCAACAGAATAATAGATGAAAATTTCCCCAAACTAAAAAAAGACAAACTAATACAATACAAGTAGCACATAGCACTCCAAACAGACAAGATCAGAAAAGAAACTCTCCACGCTGTATCATAATTAAAATGCTAGACGCCCAAAACAAAGACAAAATTCTGAAAGCCACAGAAAAAGACAACAAGTTACCTGTAAGGGGAAACCTATCAGAATTACAACTGACTTCTCAGTGCAAACTATGAAAGCAAGAAGAACGTGGAGCAAAGCATTCCCAGTGTTAAAGGACTATAGATGCCAACCCAGGTTACTTTACCCAGTAAAAATGTTGATTATAGTTGAAGGAGAGAGAATAATGTTCCATGACATAAACAAAATGAAATAATACATGTCCGGAAAACTAACCCTTCAGAGAATACTTGAAGCAATTCAAAGGAAAGAAGAAAGGAGCAACTATCCCTAGGCAACTAGAAAGAGAAATTAATAAGAGCATAACTGCAGAAGTAGAAACCTAGACCAAAACCACAAATGGATAATAAGGTAAAAGAAAGCAACACAAATCTATCAGTTATAACCTTAAATATTAATGGGCTAAACTCTCCAATCAAAAGACATAGACTGGGAGATTGGATTTGGAAACAGAACCCATATATATACTGTCTACATGAAACACATCTTACTTTCAAGGATGGGCACTGCCTTAAACTGAAAGGATGGAAAAAAAATATTCCAAGCAAATGATACCAAAAAGAAAGCAGGTGTTGCTATTTTAATATCAGACAAAATAGACTTCAAAGTAAAAGAAATCAGAAGAGACAAAGAAGGCCATTACATTTTTGCCAAAGGAACAATTGGCCACAAAGATTTCACAAACATGTATATATATGCACCAAACTCTGGTGCACCAAACTTTATAAAGTCAATTATCCAGGACCACAAGGCACAGATTAACCCCAGTACACTCATATTAGGGGATTCAATACCTCACTGAGCCCTCTGGACAGGTCAACAGGACAAATAATAAACAGAGAGACATCTGAACTAAATGTTACGATACACCAAATGGGACCTCACGGACATCTACTGAATATTCCACCCTAATACCAGAGAATATACTTTCTACTCAGCACCCCACAGAACATTCTCCAAAATCAACCACATACTGGGACACAGAAGAAACCTCCACAAATACGAAAAGATTGAAATAATTTCATGCATTCTATCAGACCAAAATACAAAAAGTTTAAAGCAAAAATGATAGAAAAAATACAAACAGACAATAAAAAATTAAAAAAAAAAAAAAAAAAAAAAAAAAAAAAAAAACACTCTTGAATAATGAATAGTCAAGGAAGAGATAAAGGAAAAAATAAAGTATTCCTGGAACTGAATGACAATGATAATACAAACACAACAAAACCTAATGGGATACTTTAAAATCAGTTCCTAAGAGGTAAGTTTATAGCCCTGGGTGCCTACGATTAGAAAACAAGAGCACAAGTGAACGATTCTAACACTGCAGCTAAAAGCACTTGAGCAGACAAAAACAGCAGATGTGCTGGATAGCTTTGGTGTCAACTTGACACACCTGGGTTGAGCGGAGCCTCGGTTGGGAATTGGCTCCATTGGATTGGCCTGTGGCCACATCTGTGGTGTATTGTCTTGATTGTTGAGCGTGACATTATAAGAAGGCAGGCTGAGCAAGCCAGTAGAGAGCAAGCCAGTGGACAGCATTCCTCCATGGCTGTGCTTCAGCTCCTGCCTCCAGGTTTCCTGCCCTGAGTTCCTGCCTTGTGCTCCGATGATGAACTATGAACCAGGAGAATGTAAGCTGCGACATAAACCCTTTTCCTCCCCAAGTTGGTGTCAGAGTTTTTTGTCACAAGCATGGAAAGACCAAACTAGGACAGAAATTGGTCCAGACGAGTGTGGGTATTGCTGTACAGACCTGACCTTGGTGTTTTTTGGAAGGATTGTGAAGTCGTTTAGAACTTTGGGCTAGAAAAATCATTGAATGCCTAAAGATGTGTTGCTGTGGAGCTTGAGTGCAGTTTTGCTGAAGGGATTGTAGAAGATAGGGGCCTGGCTTGTGAAGTTTTCTAGTCAAGAGTAGAGCAGAGATCAATCAGGACTGTGTATCCGTGGGTTCTGGTCAGCTGGGTTGTGGTGAAATATAGCTGTAAGTAACAGAGACCAGAACCTGAAGTGAAACTTCTGTGGTACTGGGGCAATTGATGCTTGTTAGCTGGGCTGTGAAAAATCAGCTGTAAGTAAACAAGAGACCACGCATCATGAGGTTGAATCTTCTGGGAGGGAATATTCTTCAAGGTCAGCACACACAAGCTGTGACCCAGAAAGGGCCTGAGCCTCCACTCTCGAGACCAGAAGCCGGACTGGTAACATGTAAGGTCTCCTATATGGTTCCGGTGTGGAATTTGAGGGCGTCACAGAGAGCAGCCCGAGAGACTTGGCACTGTGAGAGCGCAGGAAAGACCTTGGTGGAAGTGCACACTCGGTTGCAACGAAGACCCCAGGATTGCGAGGGTCATGAGAGAAGCTGAGGCTTTGCACCAGGAGAGGTCAGAAGAGACCATTGGTGAAGGTGCTGCCTCAGTTTCAGTAGCGGACCCAGGCTTTTTGGAGAGCCGTACCCTGGGACGACCACCAAGACCAGCGGTAGGTGTGAATGGGAGTCGGCCTGGGCCTGCGAGATGAGTGCTGTGCCACGGACGGCAGTGTCAAAGAGAGAGGGAGCGCGAGACACACTTAGAGAGAGCCCAGGAAGATCGTGATGAACCAAGGTTGTCCGACAAACAATTGAGACATACTTGCTGGACTTAGGTTTTGTTGAGAGTGCCTGATTCTTCCCATTAAAATAGATAAGACAGTACTGTTTTGGATTTTACAGCAGCCCACGTATTAAGAGAACTTTTAAATAGACATGACTTTTAAGGTAAGTATTGAGAACTGACTAGATGGGCTTTTAAGGATAGATACTGCTTAGAGTCATGTGTATTGAGTGTTAACATCATACTTTGGGAAAAGAACTGGAAAGGTGGTATTTAATAGTATGTGTTTGTGATGTCGTTGACAAGGAGTCAATTAGAGTTAGCTGGATAGACTTTGATTGTATCACTTGACACACCAAGAGGTTAAGAGGAGAGGCCTACCAGGGGGGATTGGCTCCGATTGGATAGGCCTGTGGCCAATCTGTGGGAATGTAGTTTGTACATATGTAGATGAGCAGTGACGTATAAGAATGCAGGCTGTAGAGCACGAGGAGCATACCAGGAGAGCAGCCAGTGGACAGCATTCCCTCCATAGGCCTGGTAGCTTACAGACTCCTAGCACATCCAGTCCTGCCCTGAGTTCCTGCCTTTGACTTCCTCGTAGTGACTATGACCAGAGATTAATGGTGCTGAATACACCCCTTTCATATTCCTCCTCCCACAGTTACTCCCTCCCAATGGTTCAGAGTGTTTTGTCACGCACAATGGAAAGAAAGCTAGGACAACAAGATGAACCTAAATTCAACAAACAGGAAAGACAATAACAAAAATCAGAGCAGAAATCATGAATAGAAATACACAAACAAACACTCAAGGGAATCCGAAAGTGGTTCTTTGAAAGAATAAACAAGGATAGACAGACCTTAGCCCAGTTAAAACAAAGAAAGAAGGAATCAACTCCAAATCAATACAATCCTTGATGAAAGGCGGGAAATATCACAACAGACAATATGAAAAGATCCAGACAATCAATACAAGAAGGTACTAAAACCTACCAGTTCTTGAAAACCTAGAAGAAATGGATGAATATCTGAAATCTGAGAATTAACCAAAGCTCAACCAAAGAAGAGATCGACAGCTTAAACAGACATATATATATGAAACAATGTAAAGATGTAATAAGAAACCTCCCAACCTTAAAAAAGCCCAGCCCTTTCTTTACACCAACAACAAGCAACTGAAGAAGGAATTCAAGGAAACCTTCCCACTAACAATAGCCTCAAAAACAATAAAATACCTAGGAACAAACCTTACCAAAGAGACCAAAGATCTCTACAACAAAAAATTTTTTACAACAAAAATTTTAAACGCTTGAAGAAGGAAATTGAAAAAGACATCAGAAGATGGAAAAACCGCCCATGCTCATGGGTTGGGAAAATTAATATAGTAAAAATGTCCATTCTACCCAAACTCTTGTACAGATTTAATGCAATCCCAATTAAAATCCCCAAGAGGTTCTTCACAGGCTTGGGAAAAAAAAAGTCCTTAATTTCATTTGGAAAAACCAAAGACCCCGAATAGCCAAAACAACGCTGAGTGAAAAGAGCAACACAGGGAGAACTCTACACCAGGATTCAAACTATACTACTGGGCTTTAGTCATAAAAACAGTCTGGTTCTGGCACAAAAACAGACCTGTTGACCAATGGAACAAAACCGAAGATCCAACCTTGAGCACATACAATTTCAGCCATCTCATATTGACAAGGGGGCCAAGAAGACACAATGGAGGAAAGACAGCAATTAAGCAAGTGTTGTTGGCAAAACTGGATCACCTCTTGCAGAAGAATGAAATTAAACCCCTACCTCTTGCCCTGTACAAAAGTCAACTCCAGATAGATCAAAGACCTCAACGTGAAACCCCCAACTCTTAAGGTAAAAGAAGAAAAAGTTCACAGCAGACTACAAGACATAGGCATAGGAAAAGATTTCCTAAATCAGACAGTAGGAAAAGACTTCCTAAATCAGACAGCAGCTGTGCAAGAATTAAGGTCGATAATTGACAAATGGGACCTCATTAAACTCAAAAGCTTTGGTTCATCAAAAGAAACAATCAAGGAAGTGAAGAGAAAACCCACAGAGTAGGAGGAAACCTTCACTGCAGAAACATCTAACAAAGCATTGATTTCCATAATATATAAACTACTCAAAAAACAAAGAAGAAAGAAAATAAATGACTCAGTCAATAGATGGAGCAAAGAGATGAACAGAGACTTCACAAGTGAGGAATTAGAGATGGCTGAGAAACATCTTAAGAAGTGTTCAATGTCATTAATAATTAAAGAAATACAAATCAAAAGCACTTAGGATCAAGAAAACAAATGATACCAAGTGCTGGAGAGGTTGTGGGGAAAAGGGAACACTCATCCACTGCTGGTGGGAATGTAAACTGGTACAGCCACTATGGAAATCAGTGTGGAGAACCCTTGGAAGACTTGGAACGAACTTGCCACCTGAGCCAGGGCATGTACCCACAAGACTCATCTTACCACAGAGATACATGCACAGCCATGTTTATTGTAACTCTCTTCACAATAGCAAGGAGCTGGAACCAACCCAAGTGCCCCTCAACTGAGGAGTGGATAGAGAAAATGTGGTACATCTACACAATGGAGTTCTATGCAGCAGTAAAGAAAGATGACATCATGAGCTTTGCAGGTAAATGGCTGGAGCTAGAGGACATCATGCTGAGTGAAGTAACACAGTCCCAGAAAAACAAACGAGGAATGGTATCCCTCATCTGTGGATGCCAGGACCAATTACCTAATTATATGGCAAACTGAGCAACGTCAATGTGATCTGAAAACAACTGTGCTCTTATATTGTGAATGCCTTAAAAAGTAATAAACAATGATTAAATTTAAAATGAAGATAATCTAATGAAAACTTTACACACAATGGGCTTTTTTTGTTGTTGTTTGTTTGTTTGATTGTTTGTTTTTGATTTTGTTTGGTGATGATTTTCTTCCCAAATATTTAAGAAGAAGGTATCCATCTTACACAAATTCTGGAAAATGGGGAATATTTTCTATCTCTCTCTTTTTTTTTTTTTGTCTTTTTGAGACAGGGTCTTCGTGTAGCTCCAGGTGTCCTGGAATTCTCTCTGTAGACCAGGCTGGCCTTGAACTCACAAAGATCTGCCTGCCTCTGCCTCCCAAGTGCTAGGATCAAAGGCATGTGCCACCATGCCCAGCTTCTCTTTTTATAAAACCCCCAAATGGTTAGTACTTCCCATATTGACATTGAAGATTGACATAGTGAGACTGATATTACAATGAACATTAGTGAAAAACCCTAGATAAGACATTTTCAAATAAAACTCAACAATATTCTTAAAGTGTCAATCCAAGTAGAGTTTATATCAGAAAAGTAAGCCTGCTTAATGTTAAGAAATTAACCAAGCTGGGCAGAGTTCAAAGCCAGCCTGCTCTACATAGTGGGTTTCAGGCCAGCTGGAGCTACAGGGAGATCCTGTCTCAAAAAAAATGTTCTGGCAACAAAAGGAAAATAGACAACCATAACTATATCACATTAAAGCTATTCTGTACAGCAAGAGCAATAATCAACAAAAATGAAAAGACAACTTGCAAAGTGGGAGCAGGTATTTGTGTGCCATGTATCTCAGAAAGAGTTAATACCTCAAGTTTGAAAGGAACTCCTACCATTCAACAGAAATGAAAACTCAATTTGAAAATAGGCAAAGAAACTGATAAGTCTTTCTCCAAAGGGGATGTAAAAATTTCCCGACTTTTAATGTCGTCAAATTTGAATTCTTTAAACACCGTGGACTAAACAGAAGACATCTGTTAACTAGATCCAGTCACCTTGTAGACTCTGATCTAGAGTGTTCACATAGAAACCTGGGGCTTCAGAGTTGGAATCTTGTATTACCATCTGCAGTATCAAGCAGCATGAAACAGCTGCTTACACTCATCCCCAAGACGACTAAAGGTTCTGGGACCATGTCATGACTTTGAGCAGTTCCTGCCTTACAAATCTCCTGTCTCCCCTCTTTCTGTGATGGCCACAATTGTCCATCTGAACTCTGCTAGATGTGACTCCTCAGTGACACCTCTTTTGCTGTCATAGTCTCAGGGAGGATAAATTGTTCCACCTCTGTGCTTCCATGTCCATTTTCTTGCATTAGATATTGGTCTGATAGTTTTTTTTTTTTTTTGGTCTTTTCAAGACGGTGTCTCCCTGTAGCCCCAGCTGTCCTGGAACTCACTCTGTAGACCAGGCTGGCCTTGAACTCATTAAGATCCACCTGTCTCTGCCTCCCAAGTGCTAGGATTAAAGGCGTGTGTCACCATGCTCGACTTGGTAGTTGTTTTTTCTTAAAAAAATTTCATTTATTATTTTTTATTTTATGTGTATTATTCTATGGCCTGGATGTGTGTATGTGCACCCATGGTGTGGAATATCCTTGGAGGTCAGAACAGAACAAGGCGTTAGATCCCCTGGAACTACAGATTAAGACTTGTTAGCCTCCATGTGGGTGCTGGGAATCAAACCTGGGTCCTCTGCAAGAGCAGCCAGTGATCTCGACCATTTCCAATAGTTGTTTTTTTTAATAATGAATTTATTTTTATTTTATATGCATGTGTGTTTTCCTTGCTTGTATGTTAAGTGCAGCCATGTCATGCCATGCCCACAGGAGTCAGAAAAGGGTGTGGGATCTCCTGGAACTGGAATTATGCATACCTGTAAGCTACCATGCTGGTGCTGAGAATCGAACCTTGGTCTTCCGTAACAGCAGCCAGTATCATGCCAAACTGGATGCAAGGAATGTGATGGGTTCTTGCCTTAAGATGAAGAGCTACAGGTAACCAACGGCTGCTGAGGGAGTGAGAATCAGTCTTCTCAAGAGACTGATATGTTGTCTAATCCAAAGTGGGCAGCTCTGTACACATGAGCACTAAATAGGCCAGAGAGAGAGAGAGAGAGAGAGAGAGAGAGAGATAGAGAGAGAGAGAGAGACTGCATGTATGTATATGTAACAGTAATGATCAAAGAAGAGATAAAAAAAAACATGAGAAGGAGAGGGAGAGACATGGGAAGAGTTGGTGGGAAATAGAAGGGATGGAAATAATGCAAAGACAATACTCAGGTATGAGATGCTCAAAAATTTAAAAAAAGAGCAGTTAGTGCTCATAAATACTAAACCATCTCTTCAGCCCCATGTAGCGATTGTTTCTTAGTCTCTCTTCTTTGGTTTGTGAACTGCTTAAGAGCAGTCAAAATATAATTAATTTTGTGTGCATGATGCAAAGACATCTTTTACAAAACAGAAGCATAATATGAACATGGGGCCATAATAGCGTTCTAGAAAATACAGTATTTTAGTACCCACAGGAAGCCTCTTTGCCTTATCAGCAATGGAGCAAAAGGGAAAGTATAGCAATCTATCACACACAGAGTATAAAGGATTTCCTTGGGAACCTCTTTAAAAGGCCTGTGGCTAGCAATAAATGCTAAAGATTCCAGTTGTTTGATTGACATATACATAGGAAACAGCACATAACACAGAGAGACATCCAACTGACTATTCTTTACCTTAAAGTACTGGTGATGGGAGACAGAAAGCAATCTATAGGGTAGTATATACATCATTATGTTAGTGAGACTTTTCATTGCTGTGACCAAGTACCCTGACACAAATTATTTGGAAGAAGGACTTATTTGGCCCACGGTCTTGGAGGTGTTTCATCTATATCATGGAACAACTGCTTTGTTCATATTGTTGTCACAGTGGCATTTTTCTGAAACAGAACTGGAAGCAAACCAAGCTAATTCTTTTTTTAAAATTCATTCATTTTTATTATTTTATGTGTATGAATGTTTGGCCTGTATTCATGTAAGTGTGGCTGTGTCATGCAATGCTCTCTGAGGTCAGAAGAGGGTGATGGATCTTTTGAAATTGGAGTTATGGACAGATGTAAGCTGTCATATAGGTGCTGTGATTTGAAACCTGTGTCCTCTGTAAGAGCAGCCAGTGCTCTTAACCACTGAACCATCTCTGCAGCCTCCTAAGCTTATTCTTGTCTGTCTGATGCCTCCATCTGAAAACCTCTTCTCCCAGCTCTTCTTCCTTCTCTTAGCTTTAGGGTAAATACCACCTCTTTCCACAGGCCTTCTTGAGTCTCTGCCCAGGCAAGTTCTGCTGTGGGTTCTCTGTTACTTCAGACTGTGAAATTCTTCTCTAGTAATTATCATTATCAGAAATTTCACTGATTATTTTGTCATTTATTTTCTGTTCCTCAAGGAACAGAAAGAGATAAAAACAAAATAAAAGAATTCAGCTAACCAAGCTGAGGCTGGATGTAATGTTAATATTCATGACCAACTAGAGACACTGAGGCACTTCTGAGCATGCCTACAGTGGACTTTCTAGATCAACGTAATTACTGAGAGAATACCCGTCTTAAATGTAGGTGGAACCATTCCATGGATTGAGGTCCTGGATGGAATGAAAGAGAAGGCCAGCTGACCACCAGCCTTTGTCTCTGTCTCTGCTTCCTGATCATGGACACAATGTTTCGAGCCACCTCATAACCTGCTGTCATGCCTTCCCTGCCATGATTGACTACACCCTAAAACTGTGAGCCAAAATAAACCCTTCCTTCTCTAAGTTGCTTTCTTCAGGTGATTTTTTTTTGTCACAGCAACAAGGAAAGTACTTAATACATTACCATTAGCTGAAAGAGAATAAGTTGAAGAAAGCAAATGGATTTAACATAGTAATCTCTTTAAGTTTGTATTTTATGTTCGATGATGTGCACATGTGTGAAAGTGTGCAAGTATGGGCATGTTCCCATGAATGGAGGCTCCTACAAAGATCAGAAGAAGGTGTTGGATCTCCTGGAGCTGGACTTACAGGCAGTTATGACCTGCCTGATGTGGGTACTAGGAATTGAACTTGGGTCTTCTGAAAGAACACTGTGTGCTAATAACTGCTGTGAAACCTCTCTATCCCCTAACACAGTAATCTTTTTAAAATCAATTCTTTGAAAATTTCATAGAATGTATTTTCTCATATTCACTCCAGTTCTTCCCCCAAACTCCTTCCAGATCTTCCCCCATCTCCCTAGTCTCCCCCATCTCTGTGCCTTCTTTTTCATTTCTTAATAAACCATCATCTCCCATTTCAGCTGTCCATATACTACTGGGTGGTGCTGGTGCCTCCACTGGAATCCTAACACAGTGTTGGTTACAAATGAAAGCAGAATGAGAGGTTCTCACTTGGAAGGTTGATGCATGGGCTTTTGGGGCTGCCATATTCAATACACAAGCTAGGAGTGCTAGCAACCAAAACTTAGGTTGTCAAAGTCAAAGGCTGAGGTACGGGCAGGATTGGTTATCTAAGTCCTTTCCTCCTGGCTTCTAGATGTGTCGTCTCACATCATTATGTGGCCGTTCTTCTGTTATGCACACCTTCCTCGTGTCCGTCTCTTGGTGAGGTCACAGTCACACCAGAGCCCATTCTTACAGCCTCGTTTCATTTAGCCTTAGAGTTTTAGATGCTCTGATTAGTTCCTTTTATCATTGCTGCGACAAAATCCCTGACAGAACCAACATAAGGAAGGAAGAGTTTGTTCTGGCTTACAGTGTGAGGGTGCAGTCCATCATGGTGGGGCTGGGCGCAGTAGCAGGAGCCTGAAGCAAATAGCTGCCTTGCATTCAGAGTCAAGAAGAGAAGAGAGATGGATGAAAGCTTGTGCTCAGCTCACTTCCTCCTTTTTAATCAATCCAGAATTTCAGCTCCCAGCACGGTGCCACCCACAGTTAGGGTGAGTCTTCCTACTTCAATGAACCGGATTTACAATCTCCCTCATAGCAGTTTGTCTAGATCCTGTTAAATGGACAATCAGTATTGACAATCTTTTGTCAATCCAAATACAGTCTCCAAATACAGTCTTCGTAGGGGTTAGGCCTCACAAATGAATGGTGAACCCAGCACAATTCATTCCCTAACACCTGCGTTCATCCGGGGCACATCATTCTGTAACTCTTTGAATCTGTGACCCAATTCTGTAATGTGATAGACACTCATTTCAATTTTACTCAGGTTCACAGTGTGGGAACTTTGAAAAGGGATGGAAAAAGTGCTTATTTCATTAAATATTAATGGATTTTCAGAGAATCTATGCTAAATTGAGATGAGGACAAAAAGGTAGCATGTTATTTTCTTTTTACCTTAGGAAATGCTTTGATATTTCCATCACCCACTCCAAAACATTGGTTTTCTTTCCTCCAAAGATGTGAACACTCAAGCATGAAATTCTCTTATTAAAGTCTTCATCATTTCTTTCAAATAACACGTGAGACCTGAAAATATAGTTTAATTACTTAAACGGATCACGTTATAAGACATGATTGATTAGCACATGGCTAACTTAGAAAAGGAAATCATATTGGTGAATTTAATTCTGCTGAGTGCTGAATATGGCTTCTGGTTGATGAATGGTTTCCCTGTGAGTACTTTCCATTAAAAAATTCGAAACAATAAAGATTAGGTACAATTAAAACAACCCTCACTTTTCAAATTAGAGAACTCTCTTGACCTGGCTATACATCTGTGTTACTGTATTTCAAAAGCTGTAGCTTACAAAGGCATGCCATCAAAAAAGGTACTGTAATATGTTCAAGGATTCCTGGATAAAATCAGATACCATGCATTTTCCTTTTGTTAATGTATTAGTTACTTTTCTGTTGTGATAAAACACCATGACTGAGGCAACTTATGGAAGGAAGGGTTTTATTTTGTGTTAGAGTTCCAGGAGGAGTCCATTATGACCGGGGAGGCATGGTGGGAGGTTTCCAGGGCACAAAGTTGAGAACTCGCCTCTTCAACAATAAACAGGAAGTAGAGATGACAAACTAGAAGTGAGGCAAGTCTATCAACTTTCACAGCCTGCCATCAGTGACTCCAGCAAGACTCTACTCCCTAAAAATTGCATGACCACCCCAAACGGCATCACCTACTGAGGACCTTATCAAGTGTTCAAATACTTGAGCCTATGGAGGGCATTTCTCATTTAAATCACCACCTTTACCACGCAGAGGTCATTTAATAGATGTTCCTGGCTTTGCCTCAATCTGTCTGTTGAGCATGTGATGTTTTATCTTTGGGCACACCTGTGAAGGAGATTCTAGATTAGATTAATTGAGGTGGGAAGCCCTCCGTAAACATGGTGGGTACCATTCCAAGGGTGGGTTCCATGATGGAATAAAAAGCTGAAAGAGAGCTGAGTGTCACCGTTTCTAGCTCGCTGCTCCTGGCTGTGGACGCGGCCTGACCAGCCGCTTCCAGCTCTAGCTGCCTTGCCTTCCCCTCCATGACAGACTCTAACCCCCAAGACCATGAGCCAAAATAAACCCTTTCTCCCTTAAGTTGCTTCTTGTTAAGTATTTGGTCACAGCAATATAAAACAGTAACGCCAAAGCCAAGGATACTATACATGATAAGCTAGCTACTGAATTGTTATCATAAGAAACTTAAGCTTGATTACAGGGAAACCTCCCAATTTACTCTCCAGAAGGTTATGTTAAACCAATGCCTGAACTCAGTGAAAAACTGGAAAATGATGATTGTTATTGTTTTTTTTTCAGAGCCTTCTTCTTTTTTGTTTTTTTGAGACAGGGTCTCCCCATAGCCCCGGCTGTCCTGGAACTTACTTTGTAGACCAGGCTGTCCTTGAACTCACAGAGATCTGCCTGCCTCTGCCTCCTGAATGCTGGGATTAGAGCCTTCTTCTTACTGGAACATTGAATGAGAACATTCTAGAAAACAGAAATGACATGCCTAGTGATACACCAGTATCCCTCTAGTTTAGAGACTTGCATGTTCTTAGGAGTTAAAAATTCACCCACTTGTGTTGACAGTTCTTCTGCAGTCTGATGAGAGCTACATCTCATTTTGAAAGGTAATTTGTTGAGAAGGCAGAATATACTTCATCTCCTTCACAATTTCAACATACCTTGCCACAGAGATAAAGTCTGGACAGCTAGTTTCTTCTAAGAATCCTAGGAATTTCTTTGCGTTCTGAAGTGTCAGGAAGACCAGGAAGTAGAGAACACTCAGCAACTGTAACACTCATCCATAATTTTTTTCCTTTCTGTCACCTTAATGCTTGCATCCACCTGAGTCTGTCTGAACTCTGCTTGAGTTCTTCAGCTGCTACCCAGACCCCCACCCCTCTCCAGTGGGAAGTCTAAAGAAGACTTGACAGGTTTTTTGACTGGCCATCTTTCCCTTTCCTTACTAGAAGGAACAGAATCCACAACACCCTTGCCATCTCGCAATAAACCATCTGGCAGAGCACAGTAGAGCTGGAAGGAGGTGGGAAGGCTTACTAAACAATTTATTGTACTAGGATGAAGCAATAGGTGTTCCCTCTCTCTAAGATTACTTTTGATGAATAGAGTTTTGGCTTCTCTTCATGTTTCCATACACTATTTGAGTGATATGCTGTGATCATAGAAAACCGATGGGTTTTAGAATTGAACCAATCTGGTCTTAAATTTTAGATTATTTACTTGTAAACATCAGTCATCTTGACAGTGAGTGGCTATCAGTAAGGTAGGTACAGACATGAAATCCCTAGGAAGAAGATGGTGGGAACTTCCTCCTCCTCCTCTTCCTCCTCCTCCTCCTCCTCCTCCTCTTCCTCCTCCTCCTGTTCCTTCTGCTCTTCCTCTTTTCTTTGTTGAGCCAGTCTTGCTTTAAGTAATTCAGACAGGCCCATGCTGACCTTAAACTTCTGGGGAGCCTCCTGCCTCCTGAGTGTGGGCATACATCATCAGCCCCTTTCTTTTCTTTGTGTGTTATTGATCTGGCTTCTGGAATTAGGATACGTTTGATATCTTGAAAAGGACTTGAAATATACTTTTGAAAGAGCCAGAAAAGTGAATCTCAAATAACAAAACTGAGTTGCAAGTGATTATTTGAAGAGGTGTTTCACCAAGATATAGCCTTGCACCCTGTGCACATGATGACTGCTCATTATTTCTGAACTCACAGTGGTGTATATATGCATCAGCATCCTTGGGCTTCTGGGAAAAGCTATGAAAACAAAGGAGAATCAGGTGAAGATGGGAGACTGGTACATGTGGGAGAGAGAGAGAGAGAGAGAGAGAGAGAGAGAGAGAGAGAGAGAGAGAAAACAATGAAAGCTTAGTGGGGTTATTGTTTTGAGATTCAAAGCAATTATAACCTCTGTCTAACTTCAGTCTTCAGCCATATATATCTTCCCTTCTGTAGATAAGCAGTCTCCCCAGACCTTAACCCCTCTGCAGAGTAATTTTTGTAGTTAGTTGCTTCCTGCCTTAATGCTTAAATACTCTTGAGTGCTCCCTATTGTAAAACCCAATGAAATATCTCAGCTGTTTTCCTAACTAAATCTCTGAGTGAGTTTAATGAATGTTGATTTCATTTATAGAGAGATATTTTTCAATCACCCCCAAGCCTATAAAACCCTGAGAAGGAAATACTTCCCAGGCAGATAGCGGAGTGCAAATGCAGCTCTCTACCCCACCTGTGGTCATTTGCTCTCAGGTCGTTGGCCTCATTTTGCTCTTTGTTAGGAAATGGAAATGTCTAGTGCTGGGTTGTGGTGATAGCTTGGTTGGTAAAGTGCTAGCCTTGCAAACCTGAGGACCCAAGTCAAATCTGAAGAACCTGCATAAAAATACCAGGTATGGTGGCACATTTACAATCCCATGCCGGAGAGGCAGAGATAAGCGGATCCCTGGGGCTCATTAAGCAACCAGCCTAGCCTAATGGGCGTATTCCAGGCTAATGAGAGACCTGGTCGGAGGAAGATGCCACCCAAGGGAATTGCCTTCTGGCCCATAAACACCCATCCCCCACATGCATGCCCTCCATCTCCCCCCATACGGCCCCTGAGAAATATGTGCACTTGCGTATACACAAACACACATATATGAACACATACATTTATGCACACACTAAAGAAAGGGAGGGAGGAAAGAGAGAGAGAAAGAGAGAGAAAGAGAGAGAGAGAGAGAGAGAGAGAGAGAGAGAGAGAGAGAGAGAGAGAGAGAATTCCCAGTGACACTGGGAAAGGTCAACTAGACTGTAAACTTTCAGTGCTTAAATCTCTCCTCAGCTGGTTAGAAAAGAAATTCAATATATTTCTTTCTTGTTTAGAATTTGTTCACAGATTTTATGTCTTTCGTGCTAAACATTTTACAGATCTCAGTTTGGTTTCTGACCTCCTTTTTGGTTAGGAAAAGTGAATGTAAACAATTATTTATAAGATACTTTTTCTTTCCTGGATCTTTTCAAACTCTAGCCTATATGTTGCCCTTTCCTCTTCTAGTCCCAGGAAGGACAAAATTCAAAAAGAGACAGAGAAGGAAAAATAGTAAAGAAGATTTAGAGACAGTCTGCATATCATCTCAAAGGCCCCTGGTTTCTCTGATCCAGTCAATCTGAGTATACTTTTAATGAGCTGTGTGATTAAACTTCATTGTCAGCCTGAGTGGATTTTCAGTCACCTAAGAGACACACCTCTGAGTGTGTCTGTGAGGGTCGAAGGCTCATCATGAATGTGGGTTGTACCAGCCCACAGGCTGGGATCCTGCACTGAATAAAAATGGAAAAAGGAGAAAGCAAGATGAGAACCCAAACTGATGTCTTTATCCATGTTTCTTGATCCAAAATGATGCCGGCAATAAACTCAGCATTCTTGCTGCCTCAGCCCCAAGGGCTCCCTCTACCATGCCTTCCCCACCATGGTTGACTAGATCCCTTCAAACCATAAGCCAAAGCAAATTCTTCCTCCGTGAAGCTGTTCCTTGTCAATTGTTTCTTGTTTGGTCACATAACAGAAAATTAACCAACACGCAAGGCTTTTAAAGAGATAAAGTAGACCAGCTTATGCAGTGTAATTGTTTTCTGCTAACTTTATTAATTCACTTCATTGAACTAGGTTTGTTTAATGGTTCTTCCTTTATTTCTCTTTTGGTTTTCTTGTGTTGGGATATCTGTTTGTTGGACTATCTGCAGCTCCTTATGCCACTCAGGCTAGCTTTGAATTTGCAGTGAATTTCCTGACTCAACCTCTCAAGTGCTGGCCTTTCAGGTATAAACTCCCATAACTGGCTCATGTAACCTCTTACTTGTGTTATTTTCTAATAATAACACCCTTTTAGCCATGAAATAACTCTGAACACATGCTATATGTACATACATGTGTTTTCTAAATTTTAATGTTTCTAAAATATTGCGATGTTCCTTGGATATTCTTTCTGGACTTAAAGTTTGGTTAGAAGAGGCAGAATCGGTAACCTTACTTCACTTCCTGCCGAGCATCTGTGGGACTGAGGAAGTAGTATTGAAAGATGAGATGGTTTCAATTTATAAATTGCTTTGAGTACAACTGGAAGAGGGCATGGTGGGGCTTGCACCCCACACGTGGTCATAACCCTGGTAGTTGCTGTTGCCCCCCCCTCAATCCTATTACAGAATCTGAGTCCTCTGAAAGAGCAGTAGGTGCTCTTAACAGCTGAGCCATCTCTCCAGCCCAGAATTTACCTTTGAGTCTAACAGCACTTGTATTTAAAGTATTTCACAAATTATTTCCTTTTTAATTTAGAAGGAAATCATTAAATAGAAAGGAAGAAAAAACTGTGTTGCCATGATGCTGAAGTCAACAAGCCTTTATCTGGCCATGCCTGTGAGGTGTATCCAGGAAACTCTAAGTGAAATTGTGACATTGAAGTCACTGTTCAGAGGTCATCTTTCCTTCTGAAGCACTTTGCCTTGTACACTTCTTCTTTGTCCTCAAACTGTTTACTGTGTTTTCCTCTTCGCATACACTTTATACACTTCCCATATAAAGGAGAGTACAAACTCCAATCAGCAATAATTGGCAAATAACCATTGTTGGAGGAAGGGGTGTCATGTTCAGTGGTGTAGCCACTGATAAAATGTCCTTGCTCAGGTAAACTACTTCCAGCAAGAAACGCTAATTAAACTCACTGGGCCACACACAAAAAGAAGATATGAAATTAAAAGGGGGAGAGCTTGTTGGGAAGAGGGGCTCTAGTAGGAGAGGGAGGTAGATGGGGAACTAAAATTTATTACACAATTGTGTGAAACTGTCACAAAAGAAAAAGTTTTTCAGTAATCTTTAAGGTGAATTGAGATGGGTCTATAGTTTTCTTTTGGTTGCATCTTTGCCTAGTTTTGGTATTAGAGTGATTCTGGCCTCATGGAAGGAATTTGGGAGATTTCCCTCTGTTTGTATCCTTCTAAACAGTTTGAGTAGTAATGGTTGTTAAGTCCTCTTTAAATGTTTTACAGAATTCAGCCATAAAACCACAAGACTCATCCTGCCGCAGACATACATGCACGTCCATGTTTATTGCAGCTCTCTTCACAATAGCCAAGAGCTGGAACCAACCCAAGGGCCCCTCAACCAACAAGTAGATAAAGAAATGTGGTAATGTACACAATGTGGTTCTATGCAGCAGTAAAGAAAGATGACATCATGAACTTTGCAGGTAAATGGATGGAATTAGAAGCTATCATGCTAAGTGAAGTAACACAGTCCCAGAGAAACAAACAACGAATGATATCCCTCATTTGTGACTGCTAGCACCAAATCCCTATTTGTAAGGCAAACTGAGCCATGTTAATGTAATATTTCTTTTTATCTGAAAGCAATTGTGCTCTAATAATGTGAATCACTTAATGGGTTCTAGAATTAACTTACCACTTATTTTCAGACTTTGTAATTTTGGTATATGGGCAGAGGATATGTACGCATGTTTTAGAATAATATAAAATTTAAAATGTGAATTCTGAAATACAATTTGGACTTAACATGCAGTTTATTTTCAGACATCATAATTTTGATATATATATATAATATATATGCATACTTTGGAGCAATACAAATTGGAGGAAGCAACAACAACAAAAAGACTGGGACAAAGAACTGACTGAAACAGTAAACTTCTCCCCAAACAATAAACCTCTGCATAGAAAAGCTTTAAAAAGACTCAGAAAAAGATACAAGACATGTATGGCAGAATGCATGAACACACATGGGGTGGGGGGCATGGAAAGGGGAATGAGTCTAAATTGGACTGAGAAATATTGTATGAAATGCACAAAACTTCAATAAAACATTTTTAAAAAAATGCAAATTTGATTGTAAGATACCATATTTTAAAGTCTGTAACCTATGTAACACTGGCTCAAAATTCAAACATTTAGGCTTCTATATACTTCTTTGACAAAGATCTATTATTTTTACCTTTATTTTTCATATTATTTAATTCACAATACCCTTAAGTCTCTCAGATTTACCCTTTAGAAATTTTATTTGTGTTGCTTTTAAATATAATACTTATTCTGATATAACATCAAATGAGCCTTACATCCCTTTCCAAATATATACAACATAAGCTAGGACAGACAGACAGACAGACACACACACACACATATTCTTGATAGAGTTAGGTGCAGCCTAATAATCTAGTCTCAGCTTAGGTTTTATTTCACATTTCATCAGTATTTCCTCTCATAGCACCTAAATCAGAATCGTTTTTTACATGGACTCTGCTGTAGAAGGTATTTCAGAGTACGTGACACTGTTGTGTTTATGGTGTACTTTCATGCATTGTGTGGACACTACGATTTTTAGGAAAAAAGAAGTGATCTTAAGAAGAGTTAAAGATTCATTCTTGGCTTCAAAATTTTGTGCTTGCCCTCACTGGAACTTTGAGTGATTTGGAAACAAAAAATTCTTATGTTTTGTAAGAATCTATGAAAACTGTTTTATGGTGTGTGTGTGTGCGTGCATGAGTTTATATGTACCATGTGTATGATGGAGCATGGTCGTTTCCATGTGGCTTCTAGAAACCAAACTTGGGACTTTGGCAAAGGCAGATGAGTCTGCTTAGCCACTGAACTCTCTCTCCATCCCTACCTTGTAAATTATCATTAAATATACTTTTAGGACAATAATTTTATAGCAGTTAAAATGCTCTATATGATTTATACAAAATGTCTTCTATGTTAGAAAGGAATTATGGTAATCTTTAGTGATATGGGATTATATATGGAAAAAGTTTGAGTAACTGGGAAGAAAGCTGGATTTAAGTGTTTTTTCAATAAGAAAAATCTGTTGACAGATGAAATTTTTTGATCTGGCATTGTTCTATTAAATAATGACATGAATTTTTATCTTTGGCTGTGGAGGAACTTATTTTTTTCAAAGACTAAAGAGAAACCATTATGACCAGTTTATAATTACCAAAAAGTGAAAATTAAGCATTTTTATACTCCCCATTATAATACTCAATGTGGATAAAGTGTTTTTATGTGAAAAATGCCCAAGTCTTTATAAATGTATATTGTCTATAAGTCTGTGAATGGAATCTTCTGTTTTCTTTTAGTATTTTACATTGCATCAGGCCCACACATTGCTTACTGACACTCCATTTTGCACATATGTGGAATGCCTCACTTTCCAGATGGAGTGTATAGTCTGCTTTATATCTATGACCCTGACTTCATCCAATCGAGCTGACTATGACACTCTGTCATCTAAATTATGATAGTTCAACCTTCAAAAAATAAAGTGAATTAAGATTCTTCATGGCTGGGCATGGTGGTGCATGCCTTCAATCTTAGCACTTGGGAGGCAGAGGCAGGTGGATCTTTGTGAGTTCAAGACCAGCCTGGTCTACATAGTAAGTTCCAGGACAGCTGGAGCTACAGGGAGACCCTGTCTCAAAAAGATCAGAAAGACCAAAAAAAAAAAAAAGATTCTTCTTAGCCTGCATGGTTTTCAAGGATTAGGACTATTGATAGATACAAAGAATATTTGGAATTGAGTCTGTCCTCAGCAATATATGATACATGTTCCACGTAACCAGAGATAATTTAGCTTCACCCTCCTCTGTACAAATAAGGTTGACCAGAGCCTCGAGCAGTCCCAGAACAATCTTCCACACTGGCCCTCGCAATTTATCAGATGGTATTAAGAAGTTTAAAACAGGTTTTTCCATCAATATTTCTGAGAGAACTGTACAACCAAATACAATTTAGAGTTGTAAGAGAAAAACATGTCTATCTAATGGTTAAAATAAGCATAAAGTAAGAGGGAATGACATGTGTAATCGCAAGCACATTATTACATCATGAATTCCACATGATAAAGATAAGAAAACAGACTGATGTCCCAATAGTTTGTTCAGAAGCTCAGACTGGAAGAGAAATTGCACAAAACCAGTTTTGGCTTTCAAGTGGCTAATTGTGGTGGTACCTTCAAGGAGATACTTCTTGTCATTAGGAGAAGACCTGAACTTTTCCTTTTTCCATGAAATAAATAGCAAGTATTGTGTGTGGTTATGAAAGTGGTGGTGATGGCTTGTTTAGTACACAGGTGATGCTCGAGATGCTGTAAGTGAAGATTAAAATTAAAAGAGCTGACAAGAAAGTGGAGTTGTGGCTAATCTATAGGCTTTCCTTGGTTAACTGCAGTTAGCATCAAACTGCAAATAGTTTTATTTGCAGTCACTTTTTGGGAGCTGCACACCCAGCCTTATAACCAATAAGAATAGCATTAAATACCCCACCCCAGCAAGCACCTTCTCCTAGCACTTTGCTTTCTTTGTACTGTCTGTGAAATTGTTTCCTTGCATTTTTCTTTGTACAGTTAGGATTGGAAAATTACATGGTAAAATTCAATTACCAATTACATAATAGGCATGGTGAAATATACTATTTCACATCATCATCAAACAACTGTCAGTAAAACCCATGTCCCCAGCTATAACATAGACAGTGAGTCAAAGGGACTTTAAGCGTTCAGTGATAATAATGGGTATATGTCGTGTTCTAACAGAACACACTGCTGCATCCCCGACAGGCTGTTTTGGGGAAGAGGAGGGACATCAGTGTGCCAATAGGCAGGACTTCCACTTCACAAACTCAGGTGTGCAAGAAACACAACTTTAGTTTTCCATACAAATCACAATTTCATTAACTTCCCATCTAGCCTCCGAACCTTTGGCTTTGTTAATTTTGCCCTCTCACCTGATGCTTGGAGTGGTATCCAAGTTGTGATGGGTTTCCATGGCAGCATTAAGGCCACCGGGAGTGCAGACAGGCAGGGTCATCAGCTGTCTGTGCTGACAGTCACTGAAGTGTCCTCATTCTTATCCGTCTTTGGGCACTGTTCCATGAAGTCCTTCCTCGGCTCTTCCTAGTAATAGATCTTCAACTCGGGCTCCTTCTGTTCATTCTCTAGATTTGGACCACGCTGTGCTTAGCAAACAAGTCCCTTTCAGCTCTTCACCATTTCTCTGCCCTTGTTGGATGCAAGTTTACATCTGACACTACATCATCCTAGGGTGGTAGGAAATCATGAGCCCCTGACGCCCATTTTCCTGAACAATCCTTTCTACTCTCAACTCTTGCCAGTTCCCTGGGTGATCCCTGGAGGGGAGCACAGAAGTTGCTCTTGCATAAATTGCTTTTGTCCTGGCTATGAGAAAATACCTGACAAAAGCGGCTCACAGAAGGGGGTTGTTTTAGCTTATAGTTTAAGGGGTTACAGTCCGTCATGGTGGCTGGAGTGGGTGGCTTCAGCTTACATGGCATCTGCAGTCAGGAAGCAGAGTATAAGTAGAGCCAGGCTAGAAGACCTCAAGGCCCACCTCCGCTGGCTGAGCCACTTCTAGCAGTGGGAGTCCACTTTCTGAAGGGTCTATGACCTTCCAATATAGTGCCACCACCTTTGAACCAACTGTTCAAACACATTCAATTGTGGAAGATGTTTCCCACTCAAACCACACACTCTTGCACTGGAGTTCAGTGAACAATCGATCCGAGGTTTAGGTCCAGGGCCAAGCTGCTCCCAGGGTGGCAGTTTCCAGAACAGCCTGTACCTCACTTTCCCCTTCTGAACCCCCAGGTCCTCACCCTGCCCTCATTGAATTGATGTTATTTTGTGGAAACATTGTGTTCTTCTTATTCTTAAAGGATAAATTTCTTCTCCCAATTCTATTGTGTACTTTGTAGACATTACCCCCCTGCCACCTTAAACATGGAAATTTTTGAAAGAAAAAAAAAGAGACAACATGCACCTTTAATTTTTTTTTTTCTTTCAATGATCCCATCTTTCCCTTGAGGGAAGGAGCATCGTGTTCTGTAAACATCTGGCTGCAGAGAAAGCTCCTGAGGCAGCAGGAAGTACTTTAGACAGAGAGCATGTTGGCTGATTTTCAAAGATGTGATTCTGCCACATCCCAGCATAGCCAGAAGGAGCGGGAACTGGATTGTACTGGAGAGGAGAGGAAGGCACGGATGACACGGATGACACATAGATTTGACCTGTAGATTAAATCAATACAGGCTGTCGAGAAGGGATCAGCAGTGTAATGTAAACCTACATAAGTCAAAGAGCAGGGAAAACACAATCCAGGGGCAGATGGCCAATCTCTATCAAGTATTTTGGGTCAGGTTCAGGTTAATTAAAAATTTTTTTTTATTAATTTTTTATTTATTTCTGTATGTGTATGAATGTACTATCTGCATGCAAGTCTGTGCACCCGTGTCGTGCAACGCCGCGGAGTTCAGAAGAGGGTCTCGGATTCCCCTGGAACTGGAGTTCTCCTGGAATTGGAGCTTCAGACGGTTCTCAGCCGCCATGTGGGTGCTGGGGAACGAACCCAGGTCCTCTGCAAGAGCGGTCGGCGCTCTTAACCGCTAGGCCATCTCTCCAGCCCGAGGTTCAGGTTAATTTTTAAAAATTACCTTTCCATATAGGCACGAGCTAGGTTTCATTATTTATATTTTGAAGATGGGGAAAATGGAGATTGTGTGAGATAGAAGTGGTTTGTTCAAACCCACACTTGTTAGAAATACTTATTTTCTGGCTGGAGAGATGGCTCAGTGGTTAAGAGCACCATCTGATCTTGCAGAGGATCTGGTTGGATTCCCAGCGCCCACCTGGTGGCTAACAACCATCTGTAACTCCAGTTCTGGGAATCCAATGCTCTCTTCTGACCACTGGCATTGCATTGAAAGGGTGCACTTACATACATACAGGCAATACACTCATGCACATAACATAAGGGTGCGCTTACATACATGCAGGCAATACACTCATGCACATAACATAAAATAATCTACATAAATAATAAAATATTTTAAAAATATTTATTTTCATTTTATATGTATGAATGTTTACTTCCATGTATGTATAAGCACCATATGTTTACAGTACCTGTGGAGACCAGAGGATGGCATTAGCTACCTTGGGAGTACAATTATAAACAATTGTTTAAGTTGCCATGTGGGTTCTGGGAACAGAACTCCAGTCCTCTGCAAAAGCAGCCAGTGCTCTTACTTGCTTGTTTTGCTGTTTCTCCAGCCCTTCAAACCCACTCTTGCTTAGGGTCTAGAAAGTTGTAGAGCTGCTAGTTAATATCTGTTGTGCACAAGGTTTCAGAAAATCAAAATGAACAGCATTCTCTTCTTATCTAATTTATGAGGATTTCATAACTAATGAGTACTGCAAAGGCAAGGAAACATGCTTTGCTTATGATGATTTCTGAAAAATGTTTTAATAAAATAAGAACTGAGAGCCAGTTAGGCAAACCAGTGGATAAAGACACTTGTTACTAAGCCTGATGACTTGAGTTCAGTTTCCCAAACCTACATAGTGGAACTGAGTTATTTTTAAATTTTAGAATATATCATCAACTAGGACTTATTCAGAGAACAGAAGGAAAGTTGAAGATTGACACCATTAGTGTTTGTATGTTAATCTCCCTGGGTGGGGTCTAGAGTGAGACATGTGGTGCCCCTGAGGTGCCATCTGTGAGGTCAGAGTCCTTAGGACAAGCCCTCCCTCTCTTTGGTTTCCATACATAGCTCTTGATATGCTCTAGTACAGATCCTGGTCATCATAGTACAGACTGAAGGGGTCGGGGGGATTTGCATTCATAGTTCATCTCCTACATAAAATGCTTTAAACTTTGGTACCTATTTATCTTGAAGCCTCGTAGAAAACCAGAATGCTTTATGAAAGGTGTACAACAGAAACTTAGGGTGATCATCAAACATCAAGAGAAACTTCATCTCTATTTTTCTTAGAATCCTGAAAAAGATAGGGAACTCTTCTGTCCCTAAATTGTTCAACATGGGCTTGGAGTCTCTGTCCAATTAAAGAACCACATAAATGTTGTACCACAGGGTGTGGAAAGACAAAAGTATTATTACAGCAATTTACTCATCTACACTGAGTTTCTCAAAAATCAAGAAAAAACAAGAAATGATTAGAATTAATAAGAGAGATTTTTTTAAAATAATGTTAAGATTTCAGAAGATAAGCTAAACAGAAACATTTTTCCTTTTGCAGCAGTAATAAATTGGAAATTATAAACAAAAAAAAATAGGATGCTACTTCCCAAAAGTAGGCCTTGGTTCTTATAAAAACTACACTGTATTTGAAATTTAAATTTAGTTCAAAGAATGGAGGAGAAGCCTTTAAGCTCTGCTTTTTGAATTGTGGCAAGGGATAAAACAGATGAGGGATGATACATTTCAAAATATATCTGCAATGATTTAACAGCCCAAAGGTTTGACCCTCTAGAAATTAGTTTAGAAATTAAAAAAGAAAGTTTTTTTTAAAGAAAAAGACAAAGTTATTTAAAAAATTTGTATGGGAGGATTAAGGCACAGTCAATTTGAAAAATAAGAATGTAGAGGAGGTCTCCCTAAGGTCTTTGTAAGAGTGTAATGGGAAAAGATTGTTTTTAATCAAGCCACACTCTCTCATTAAAATTCATAAGGCAAAAAGCAATGAACTTGTCTACACCAAAATTAGAGTTGGGTTCAATGAAGGACGCCATAAAGTTGACATTCGGGCACTCTTGGAGATGAAATTTGCAAGCAGAAATGAAAAGGACAATTAATGTACAGAATATATCAGGAACATCTGCAATCAACAAGAAAAAGAAAGAAAACATTTATTCAAAAAATTACTATTGGCAATTACCCAAAGGGTGAAATCGGGGTTAAAAAATTAATATTGTAAGAGGGAACTGCATTTAGTGGAAAAGTCTAAGACAAAAGAATCCAGCCTCAACTACATTGTTTTCAAACTGTGAATTATGGTGAAAGTACAGGTGTCTTTCATTTTGCTTATTATTTATCTTTTTATTTGTTTTTTTTTTCTGTGATGAAATCATATTGTTATCTGAGACTGGGGTGGGAGAAGGGTGTTTCCAGGTTATTGGTCTCTTGAAAACAAAGGTCCACACATGTATATAAAAATAGCAAGGTAGGGAGGTCTTAGAGATCCACTAATGGGACTTCAGCCAGTGTCCAGTCTATAAAGACGAAAGTCTGCTCATGCTTCAAAAAGGGAAGCCTGGTCTAGCAAGACCTGACTTTGTCCTGGAGAGGATGGAACTGGTAAATGAAAAGCCAAAAGGAGCCAGGGACTTCCTCCCTCACCCCAAACCTGAGTGACCCTGAGGACCAGATCCTTAACTGACCTTGAGAAAACAAAAACCTTGGTTAATCTGGGCTGTGTGGCCTTAAACATCCAAAAGGAAATTATAACCATAAACGAAACCTAATTAGTAAAGTCTGAGAAATTGTACTTCAGATATAAAACTTGAGAGCTTAGTAAAAAAAAAAAAAAAAAGGAGCACATTTGTTCTGCTTGTCTTCCTGGAAGGTGCAGATACCCTGTGGTTGCAACTGCTTTTGCCATCCTTCGAGGACATGGGACACAGCTTTTCAACCTTCCAGTGTGGACTGGGGACTCATGTCTCTCCAAGAATCCTCCAGGCCTTCAGTGCCAGGTGGGGACTGCTGTGATATCCAGCTTGTGGACTGAGCTACTACTGGGGTTTCAGTCTCTTCAGAGTGTGGACTGCCATTGTTGGACTACCCAGGCTGTATCACGGAGACCAGTACAAGAAGATCAAGAAGGACGCGGTGCTTGCTGGACATCATTTGGTGACCATAGGAAGGGAAAACCCCAGTGTGGAGCACAAGGACAGGACTGATGATGGTTTGGGCTTGCCAAGGAGGAGCCTTCAAACATGACATCTTTCAGCCTAATAAAGAAAAAAAATCATAAGCCAAAGACGCTAAAACCTATGATATATGTGGCATGCATATATGCAAACTTTGGATTGATGCAAATTGGAAGGAATAACAACAACAACAACAACAATAACAACAAAAAGACTGGGTCAAAGAACTGACTGAAATGGTGAACTTCTGCTTGAAACAAACTTTTGCATCAAAAACTTTAAAAGAGACTGAGAAAAAGATGAAAAACATGTTTGGCAGAATGCATGAGCTCTGGTGGGGTGGGGGGGGTCAAGGAAGGGGAAATGGGTCTAGATTTGACTGGATGAAATTTTGTATGAAATGGACAAAGGTTCAATAAAAATTGGCTTTAAAAATAGCAAAGAGACTTTATTCAGAGCAAAGCAACAGAAGAGGTCAGAATGTACTGCAGGAGAACTGTGGACCACGTGAGGGAAGACAGCACTCAAAGGCCCCAGTTATTGGATGGGGTTTCACTTTATGAGGTTCGAGAGAAGTGGGTTTCTATGTGGCATGTGTAGTTTGGGTGGCTCTCTATTTTAATCGATAGATTAGATAGTTATTAATTTTCATACTGCATATGTCCCTTTCCATAATGCATCTGATATTAATCATAGACACACCCAATTATGCACAAGCATAAAGTGGTAAATAGGGACAGTCTCTCTTCAAGTTTGCTTGAGAACACAATTTTCCCTTACTTTGCATGTACCTGAAACCACTTCAGGTCAGATTGGCCAGCTCTTCTATTCTTCATACCTGGACATATTGGGAATACATTTGAATAAAAACTGTCTAAAAATGATACTTACTAGGGGTGGAGAAATCTGTACTATGGTTCAGTGATCAGGGTGGGGGCTCCAGGGAGTAGTAAGTTTTCTAGTGCATTAATTGGAGAGTGACGGGCATAGTATGTGGAGGTACAGAGGAAGCTAAGCTGCCAAGTGCATGAATATGGGGTCTGTGTGTGCATAACTAAAATCAAATAGTGTCCCAGGCTAAACTATCTCCCAGGGTCTTGCTATGTAGCCAGACTGGCTTGGATTTATCTTCCTGCCTCTGCTTCTTGGTGTCACAAGTCTGCCCCAACATGCCCAACTGAGTTTTTATGGTGTCTTAATAATAGATGATGGAAGTCACTTCCTCAGGCATGTGCTACTGAGACAGGATTTGAAAATAGCTCCTGCTGCAAGAAGAAGGTTACGTTTGGAATAGATCAGGCAGAGTGGCAGTCAGTGTCCGTACCTACTCCCAGGACTAACTCCTTTATTCTGGTCTTACCATTTGGATCATAGGCCCTGCTGGCTGGGCATGTGAGGGAAGCTGTGTCCATAGGATTATCCTGTGGCCCCAGAAGAGCATTTGGGACATTATTTGTGACAGTAATTGAAAAATAATAGTAGTTATTGGACTGGGTGTGGTGGCACAGGTCTTTGATCCCAGCACTAAGGAAGCAGTAGCAAGTGGATCTCTATGAGTTTGAGGTCAGCCTAGTTTATGTAGCAAGTTCCAGTCCAGATAGGGCCTGCCCTCTCCCTCTCTATAGCTGGTTTCATCCTGCAACATATATATATATATATATATATATATAGTATATATAATATATATAGCCAAATAAATATTCATCTCCCTAGTTGGCTTGTAGGTAGAACATAGCTATTCCACAACATTACCTTTTGAACTGAAAATACATCTTCTTTTTTTTAGATTTTTAAAAATTTTTAAATTTATTTTTGTATGTTGTATGAATGTTTGTTTTGTGCACCCGTGTCGTGCAATGCCGCGGAGGTCAGAAGAGGGTTCGTAATTCCCTGGAATGGAGTTCTCCTGAATTGAAGTTACAGACGGTTCTCAGCCGCCATGTGGGTGCTGGGGATCGAACCTGGGTCCTCTGTAAGAGCAGTCAGCGCTCTTAACCACTAAGCCATCTCTCCAGCCCCCAAAATACATCTTCTTAAAAGCTACAGATTAGTGTTAACATTCACAAGAGCACTCAATAATTAATGAAATGTCTAGTTAACTTGTACCGTTTACTTAGCTTTTGAAGTAGTATAAGAGGTGGCTAATTGCATCACAGACTATTAAAATGGAAATCTAAGGAAGATATATGGCATTTAAAATCATTTTATATTTTAAAACATGTATATATTACAGACCAACTGAAAAAAATATTATATAAAGAATGTTTATGAATCATTATCTATTTTTTTTTTTGGCAATGGTTACGTCTTTAATTGCTTGGGTGGGACATCAGGCAAAAAAGAAGTGAGGTTATTGATTGACATTTCTGGAGGGAGTAGACAATCCATGTGCCCTTGGGTGCTGGGAAGTCCAGCTGTTGGGAGACCCAAACCTAACACACACCACAGCCTAAAAGAACTTTCTACATCTACCTCACCTAGGTGAAACGAGGTTGTTTTAGCTTTTTTTTTTAATTTAATTTTTATTGATGGTTTGTGCATTTTATACATCATTTTCCAATTCAGATCAGGCATATTTCCCTTTCCCTTCCCCCCCACCCCCACCCCATCCCAGATCATGTATTCTGCCATAACTGTCCTGCATCTTTCAGGTTTATTTTTTTTCATTTTTTAGCTATAAGTGATAATCCATGAGTATAAGCATCCTTCGTGCAAAACCAATCTATAGACTGTTGTGCCCAAACCCCCACAGTCCCACCATCCAGTGGGGGTTGACAGGTTGTTTGTTCAATCAAGTTGATCAAATGAGTGTCCAGACTACATCGCTGTAGTTTCACCGTTCACCCCAATCGCAGCCTTTACATTCTACCACGCCCCCTCTTCCGCAGATTGTTCCCTAGGCTTAGAAAAGGGGCACAGGTGGATGAGAAGTAAAACTGTCCTCTCTCTCTGGAGCTGTTGACTTGGATTCTGGTCAATTCTGGCTGTTTCCTTTCATGGGCTGACAGTAATCTATCTTTTATGGCAACTTTCCTCTCCCTCAACTCGCAATATAGTAATAAAGTTGAAAATGGTAAACATATAGGTTTTTCTAGTCAGGGTAAAATATTAACAAAATATTAACTGGATCCCAACTCCCCACAATTCCATTCATTCAAATAATGTGTAACTACCTGTTATATAGATATATATTTAAAACCATATCCTTTTTTGGACTTTGAATGGTCTTAGAGAAGGTGGTTTTCTTATTTACCATGTCTCTGTAATGACTGTTATTGCCATGAGTATTATTACAATCTGTTCCTTTGTCAGGAAAATTCAATGCTGAGTGATACTTTTCCTATTTACGACACAAGATTAAGTCCTGCCCAGGACATGTTTGCCTAATAGCATCAAGTTGAAGTAAGTTCCCTTAAATGAAGTGATCATTAGCACAAGTCAAAATTCAATGAGAATTTTAAAAAGAAACGCTGGAGGAGAGGCAGGCATGTAGATAGGTGTAAAATGCTTAGATAAGTCACTACAGTTAAGCAATACTGGTTTATCTTCTATAGCCACAAAACCATCTCTAACAATGTCCTGGATTACCATTTAGGATCTGTGTGATTTATTGCTAAGTATTCTGAGAAAAGGAACCATTCCTTGAAAAAAAAAAAAAGTAACCCGGACATGTAAATGATAAACTAATTGCTGTGTGGTTTGTAACTAGTTGTAGCAGGCTGCAAGATGGATTGCTGACAGTGATGGAGCCTGTGAGCTCCAGAGAGTGTTAAATACAGCACAGCTTCTGGAAGATAGCATCCTGACTCTTCTCAAGCAGCAGAGGGAGCAGCGATGGCAGGGAGGCATACCTGATCACGGGGAATGAGCTGCTATGGGACGTTCAGATTAAAGCTTCAGGGACCATCGCAGAAGAGGGGGTAGAAAGAATGGAAGAGCTGGGGGAAGGAGTGGAGCTCTGTGGAACTCTGTCTTCCAGGCAGGGCATGACATGGGGATGCACTCCCAGCAGCCTTCAGAAGACTGGACCAGTGGACCAATACACACTCGTGAAGGAAGAATGGTTCACAAGGCCCCTCCTCTTACTGAAAATTTCTAAACAGTTAAGGATTGCTGGGGAAAGGAGAGATGTTTTCTTCACTGTTGTAACCAGTGGTAAGGTGCTCATGTTCCTGTAAATAATCCCTTATCTATACTTCTGTAAGGAAACCTAATTAAAGTCCCATACCCAAAAAGAAATGAAAGTCGATAGGGGGTGTTAGTGGGTAAGAAGCAGGGACGATAGGGCTGAATATGATTAAAGCACATTAGATACATTTACGAGCAGGTCACAATTAAACACATTACCAGGTATAATTAATATATGCTAATAAAACTTTTAAAAATCGAAGTAAATAAGTCAAGTTAAAGATTCCTCTCCAGCAGACAATTAAGACGCTGGACACCATTTAATTTTCAGTTTAGAAAAGTGTATTTTTAAAGTGTGTTTTTTCTTTTTTCTTTTTTTTTTTTTAATTTTTTTTTATTATTATTTATTTTTGTATGTGTATGAATGTACTGTCTGCATGCAGGTCTGTGCACCCGTGTCGTGCAATGCCGCGGAGGTCAGAAGAGGGTCTCGGATTCCCCTGGAACTGGAGTTCTCCTTCTCAGCCGCCATGTGGGTGCTGGGGATCGAACCCGGGTCCTCTGCAAGAGCGTCAGTGCTCTTAACCGCTAGGCTATCTCTCCAGCCCTAAAGTGTGTTTTTTCAACGACTCCTAAGACCCCAGAGGTTTGTCTTCCTACAGTTAATATTTTTCAACTAAAATATAACATCATATTGAAAATGTACAAGTAAGTATACAACTCATTAAACTGATAGAAGTTCAACATACCTTTGTAGCCAGCACCAGATAAAAATTCAAATAATTTGCATTCCAAATCTACTTCTCAACTCCCAGAAAAGCTAGTACCTATCAGGAGTTCTAGTATCTTTTATTGCTTTTATTAAATATTGAATTCCATAATAGCAGCATCATAAAGCACATGCCTGATTCACATAGTTCCCTTTCCACATGATTCTATTTGAAAGATTCAGCCATAGTTTCAAGTGTAGTTGTTTAAGCATTTGTATTGCTCAATAGTATTTTATTGCACAAATATGACTCAGTGTATTTATCTATTCCACTGTTGCTGGCACAGGAATATTTAAAATAGTATTTTTATAAATATTCTCGTCCTTTTTTCTTGCTTTCTGCTTTTGTGCTTGCTTGGAAGCTTTCTTCTCAGGACCTCTGTGCTCATAATGTTTTCTCAGAGGTTGTTTCTCATTTGTTTAGAGTCATGCCAATGCATTAGCTCTGGTTACATGTGATTTCCCTTGGGGCAGAGGTGCCTCGGGCTGTAGATGTTCTTTCTTCTGCCTGCTCTTGCTCTTCTGGATGGGCCCCTCTGCTGATTCATGTAAAGCCTTCCTTTGATATCTGACCCTCTCTCTCCTGGCGACTGGCTGTCTGTGTTGCACTAAGGCGATTTTGGGGTCGTCACTAGTGCTCTTTCCTCGGTCTCATTGCCTTTGTTCTTCCCACCTTGCCTGGCAGAGCTCTGGTCAATCACTCAAACTTACTTGCTTAGACTTCAGCCTGCTCAAAGCTTACCCATGAACATGACTCTCATGTCGTGGCCAGCCCTGTGGAAGACTGCAGGACAGATAGGCTCAGAGAGCAGACTACGAAGCCACAGTTGCTGGGTCCAATTCTGATTTGTCAGTTGCCATCTATGTAGTAGTAGACAATCAGCTATGTCTGTGATGAAGAGCACTTACTGCTCTTCTAGAGACCCAAGTTCAGTTACCAGAACTCAAACTGTAGTTAACTCCACATGAGGGGTATCTCCAGTCCCAGCATATCTGATACCTTCTTCTGGCCTTCATTGGCACAGCCCATATAGGGTGTCCCTACATGCATGAAGGCAAATCATTCATATACATAAGAATATATAAATGTTGAAAAAAATGAACATATTATTCTGATGCCTGAAGTGCTTGCTGGTCATTGAACTGTCTTGCATTAGACTCTGGCAGGTGAGCACCAGGGAACATGGGGAGCACTCCTGTCCTGGCTCCTCCTATCATCTGGAAAATACCAGCAAGCCTCCAGACGCCATCAATCACCAAGTACCAAATCATATTTGGCACAGTTCAGCACACAGGGATGTGCCACGTAAGGATGATTTCATCACATCTCTTGTAGCCTTTACTTAGTTATCACTGAGAAAATGCCAATGGCTGAAGGAGACAGGGCTGGGTCCGCATGCAGCCAGTACTGTTAGGAATCGCTTCTAGGAAACTTGATGCCCTGGGGCACAGGATGGGTTCCCTTCCCCCCTTTTTCTACTGGTGTTTGCATGTGTGTGCACCCTAATTAAAATAGGGGAAGTGTTATGGTTTGAATGTGGAATATTCCCTACAGTCTCTTTTTTGAATGTTTGTTCTACACCTCTGTGTGTGTATTTATGTGCATGCATGTATGTAAGTATATATATACAGTTTTACATATATGTATATATGTATGTGTATATGCGTATACTCATATATGCACATGCATGTGTATATATTTGTGTATTTACATATATGTGTATATATAAGTTCATATATGTGTGTACATATATACATGTGTGTATATATATGCATGTGTGTATGTGTATATATGATTACTCCTTAAATTTATGTCTGCTTCATCTATGACTAGATTTTTTCTCAAGTTTTTATTTTTTAATTGCTTAAAATTAAAAAATATACTTTTATTTTATGTGCATGAATGCATTGCCTGAATGTTTGTAAGTGCACCTGTGTTCTGCAGTATCCATGGAAGACACAAGAGGGCATTGGGTTTACAGATGGTTATTAGCTGCCATGTGGATGCTGAGGTTTGAACCTGGGTCTTCTATAAGAGCAACTGATGCTCTTAACAGCTGAGGCTTCTCTCTAGCCCCATTTATGAGTAGATGTATTCTTACTGCCACTATTTGATAAAGCTCTAAAAGGTTCTTAGACTGTTGTGTTGAACTGACTGCACAATGCACATCCTATGTCTTGTAGAGAATTTAGTGGTGTAGATCTAGTGAATTAATGATTCACTGTGGGCTGTGGACTTGGCGAACACAGAGGAATCTCTTTCCTTCTTGAGGCCTGTTTATGTTTATGCATAAAACTTTCCCTGTAAAAATGTAATTCATGGATTAACATATCATCCAAACATATGTGTCTATGCCAAAGTAACCTACCATAACTATTAGTGCTGCTTAAATACCTATATATCTAATTGCTTGTGCTTCATTAGTAGGATCGAAAGGTTTTTTTTTTTTCCTGAACAAACTGTCAGCCCATGAAAGGAAACAGCCAGAATTGACCAGAGTCCAAGTCAACAGCTCCAGAGAGAGTGGACTGTTTTACTTCTCATCCACCTGTGCCCCTTTTCTAAGCCTAGGGAACAATCTGCGGAAGAGGGGGCGTGGTAGAATGTAAAGGCTGCGATTGGGGTGAACGGTGAAACTACAGCGATGTAGTCTGGACACTCATTTGATCAACTTGATTGAACAAACAACCTGTCACCCCCCACTGGATGGTGGGGCTGTGGGTGTTTGGGCACAACAGCCTGCAGATTGGTTTTGCACGAAGGATGCTTGTACTCATGGATTATCACTTATAGCTAAAAAATGAAAAAAAAAACAAACCTGAAAGATGCAGGACAGTTGTGGCGGAATGCATGATCTGGGATGGGGTGGGGGTGGGGGGGAAGGGAAGGGGAGATGTGCCTGATCTGAATTGGAGAATGATGTACGAATTGCACAAAGCATCAATAAAAATTAAATAATAAAAAAAAAACTTTTCCCTGAATTTGTGGAGATTGTTTTTAGGCTCTTACAGATGATTCAGTGGCATGGTATATTGTAGGAGACTACGGGTGCTGGTCTTATCAGCACTGACCCTCTGCAATTGATCTTTGCCCCAGGCTATCAACACAGTCTTAGTATCTATCACTTCTGATGGCAGAGTACCCACACAGCTACCTTAACTGCCATCTCTGGGTGATTCACTCAATAACACAATTGCTGCTGATGTGAACAGTGGCAAATTTACTAGCTGTCACCAATTTGAAAACTTTCCTCTTATTGAATCGGGCTTTGCCAAGTCTATAGAGAAAAATGGGTTTCTTCCTTTGCCATACTAAATTACAACCACTTGTACATATCTTCCTCCTCTCTCCCCCCTCTCTCCCTCCCCTCCCTCCCCTCCCCCTCCTTCCTTCCTTCCTTCCTTCCTTCCTTCCTTCCTTTCTTCTTCCTAGTAGATTTTTTTCAGTGTTTTCTTCAAAGACCATCGTATCATCTGTGAATAAAGGCAGTTTTATTTCTTCCTTTAATTTATGTTTGTGCTTTACATTTGATCTACAAAACAATGATAAGTGGAAATGTGTATAGCAGATATCCTTTCTTTGTTTCTGATCGTAGAGAAATGCCTTTAGAATTTTACCTTCAAGTATAAAGTTATATGTGTTTCCCTGTCTTAGAGATTTGACAGGCTGATATCCAGAATCTCATTCCAGATTCCTTGTCAATATTAAATTAAAGTTTAATAATATGTCCCTACTATCTTAAATCTATTTACAAGCAGGACAGTAAGAAGTGGTAAAAACATATGGTGAACCTAGATTGGAGATCCCATTTTGTCTTTTTTACTAGTATTGCCCGACTTTTCCCAGGATGATGTTCTGGAGCATCTGTTAACCCCTGACACTTGTAACAGATCAAAGAAAGGATTCCTTCCAAGTTTAGTCTGGTGAACTCATGAGTTTATTGGGGTTAAAAGAGCACTAGTGACTCAAAAACAACCCCATCACCACCTGGACCATTTTAGCTTGGGTGAAGAGTCATGAAATCTGTCCAACTTCCAGGCAGCTCCTGCCTTCCTTGCCTAGTAATTTTATATTGATTACATAACCTTGGACATGTAACTCTGATAACTTTCTGAGCTTCTTGAGCCTTGTAAGAGTCATGATGTTCCAGAGTCTAGTGAGTTTCATTTCTCCTTCCTTCCCAGTGCAGGATGTCTTCTGTTCTTGAAGGACATAGTGATACAGTTCTTGTCCTAGAAATCCGTCCCCTCTTCATCCAATGATTTTCAACTAATTTTCATCTGAATTTTCCATGTTGTTGTCATTTGAATCTCGACTGTCCCTCAAACACTCCTGTGTTAAAGGCGTAGTCTTCAGGCTGGAGCTATATGGAAGATGCAGACTGTTGAAGAGGCAGGGCTTAGTGGAGGTCATTGGGGGCATGCCTTCCAAAACCATCACTGGACACAGTCTCTTTCTCTATCACTTCCTGGTGACAAGATGAGTGATTGCGTTTTTTTCACCCTCTGTGTTATGCTACCTCACATTAGTCTAAAAACAATAGGGCCAAGAAATCCAGGTCTGGAATCAGTGAAACCACAAGAAAAGATAAACTTTGGGCTTCATATATTAATTAGCTGATTTTTTTCAAGTATTTGTTACAGTAATGGAAAGTTGAGTTATAATGATGTGTCCAATTCTGCAAAGACTGCTGAATTCTTTAGGTATGGGAAGTTTTCTTCTCTCATTTGTAACTCATAAAGCTACATCTTTTTTTTTTTTTTTTGGAATTAACATACAGTTTATTCTCAGACATCATAATTTTGGTATATGTGTGATATATTTTGGAGCAATACAAATTAGAGGGAACAACAACAACAACAAAAGGACTGGGTCAAAGAACTGACCGAAACAGTAACCTTTCTTTTTGCTTATTCAGTTGGGCTCACCTCTCATTAAACCATGTTGAGACAAGCCACTCAAAGCGTAAGTCAGTGATTCAGCACTGTCTTATATTCTGTTTCACGTGTCAGTACTTATTACAAGCCAGGAACTTCCCTACAGTGTCTGATGAATATGATGAATAAGAGCTTCCCTACAGTGTCTGATGAATATGGAGCTGGAGCACTCTGTTCTTTGAGTCATTGGAGAAATGGGATAAGGAGAAGTCAGATGCTATATCTGAAGATGGTAGAAAAAATATTAGAATGAATAAAGAAATAGGAATATATATTTTTGAGAACTGCTCATGGAAACAACTAAGGAAATTGATGGCTATTCATAGCTATATTAAAATTCTGTCTTACCTGACCCAGTCATACCACTCCTGGGCATGTACCCACAAGACTCATCTTACGGCAGACATACATGCACGGCCATGTTTATTGCAGCTCTCTTCAAAATAGCAAGGAGCTGGAACCAACCCAAGTGCCCCTCAACTGACGTATGGATAGAGAAAATGTGCTACATCTACACAATGGAGTTCTATGCAGCAGTAAAGAAAGATGACATCATGAGCTTTGCAGGTAAATGGCTGTAGCTAGAAGATATCATGCTGAGTGAAGTAACACAGTCCCAGAAAAACAAACGACGAATGGCATCCCTCATCTGTGGATGCTAGCGCCAATTACCTAGTTGTATGGCAAACTGAGCAACGTCAATGTGATCTGAAAACAGCTGTGCTCCTATATTGTGAATCCCTTAGAAAATAATAAATAAATAAAAAATTAAAAAAAAAACAAAATAAAATTCTGTCATGATGTAAAACTAATTAGTTTGCTTAATGACATCTGATTCCTCCTCCGCTTACTTTAATTAGGCTCCACATTCTGCTGGTTCTGGATATTGCTAAGATAGCTGCTCTTTAGACTAGAGATAAAAACCTTGTATTAGTTACTTTTTTGTTGCTGTGATAAAACATCATAATGAAGGCAACTTATAGAAGGGAGAGTTGGTCCCAGTGAGAGAGTGTCTATAATGGCAGGGGAGGCATTGCAAAAGCAAGAAGCCAGAACAGAAAACTGAGAGCTCACACCTTCAAACAAACATGGGAAGAAGCAGAGAAAAGGTTAACATGAAGTGGGGCAGGACTATGAACTCTAAAGCCTGTCCTCAGTGACATACTTCCTCTGGCAAGGCTCACCCCCTGAACCTCTGCAAACAGTGCAACCCCCTGGGACCAAGGACTCAAATACTGAGGACATTCCTCACTCAACTCCCTACCCCCCACCATAGGCTCCATGGCTGGCCAAACGCTGGAGCACATTTCTAGGCAGGGTACCACCATTCTGTCATTCCAATGAGGATGGGCTTTGCTCTTTCAACTCCAAGACTCCTTCATTTCAACTCCAAAATTCCATTCATTTAGAGATGGACAACATGGAACCAATAAAAAGAGGATGAAACATCAGGAGAAAGGCCAGACAGTCGTGTGGATCGGAGAGCCAATGGCCACGGTTGTCCTGCCGAGTGATGACGGTAGAAGCCTGTTCTCAGCATCCTCCCACCCCATCTAGTGACCCCTGCCATGATTTCAAAACCACCATCACTTTCTTCTATCTCTGAATTTAAAAACTTATGTTCCGGGAATTGAATTAGAAATTTGAATTGGAAAATTCCAATGCAGGACTTGGGGGTGTATATGTCAGTTTTCAGCAATATTTTGAACCTCCTCCCATCTGGAATTGTGATCAGAGGCTGGGTAAATAATCTCAGTGGATAAGAGCCCTTGTTGTATAAACATGAAGACCCGAGTTTGAATCCCCAGTACTCATGCAAAAGCCAGGCAACGTGGAGTGTCCCCATAACTCCAGCACTCTTGTGAGAAGAGGCAGATAGATCGTGGGAGCTCATCAGGCACACGTGCTGCAGAAACAGTGAACTCTGGGTTCAGGGAGAGATCTGCTTTCAAGGAAATAAGGCAGACGGTGATAGCGCAGGGCATTTTATGTTTTTCTCTGACCTTTACATGTGTGAATGGGTATGTGCACAAGCATGCACAAACATTAACTAATTAAAAGTTAATTGAAAAAGAATTGTGATTTGTGTTCTTGCCTCTCAAGTCTGGAGAGGTTCTTTTAGCGCTGTTGATCTTTGGGGCCACAAAGTTTATTGCTGTGGAGGGTTTCGTGTGCAATGTGGAAAACTTAGAAGTCTTCCTGGGCTCAACCTATGAGACACAAATAGCTCTAGTTGCACAAACCAAAAGTGTTTTCAGACAGTGCCAGTTGTTCCCGGGCAGGGTGTGTGGGCAAAAGCTTGACCCTGGTTGAGAACCACTGCCATAGAGGAAGGCTGCATTGAGGTGACATGGCCTCTGGAGCTTGGTTCTAAGTGATCATTCACTCAGCATATTTCCAGGCCTGTGAGGAAGTCACTCTGGAAGAAACCAACTGGGACAGACATTTGGCTACCTGAAATGCTATGCTGGAGAGATC
This sequence comes from Rhizomys pruinosus, assembly GCA_009823505.1. Taxonomy (NCBI): domain Eukaryota; kingdom Metazoa; phylum Chordata; class Mammalia; order Rodentia; family Spalacidae; genus Rhizomys; species Rhizomys pruinosus. The sequence continues at coordinate 1,000,615 of VZQC01000543.1, forward strand.
ATACTATATATTCTGAGAAGAAATCTCAGCTGAGGCCAACTGACTCCCTTGATTCTTACTCAAATATCCAACCCATATATTTTGAGAGCTAATAAACTTATCTGATTCACAACAGTCAGTGTGGTATATAAATGGGAATGTTTCCCATGGTGTTCTTTCACAGTTTCCAGTGGTAACTGACACCGAATCACCAAGGAGTGGGAAGAATATCATGTACTTAAGAAACAACGTTTACAAGAATTAATGTGTTCCTTATCAAGTGAGTACCAGAAACGTACAAGCTCGTAAGCATGAATTGCCAGATATCTGGGTGTGTGCTCATGGTATGCTGAGAAAATAAGATTTAGCTGCCTGCACTCTTGCTAATCTTTCTTCAGAGACACTATTTTGAAGATGTAAGAGTTGAAGAAAACATCTGGTTTATGAGAAAAATATAAGAACATGTTTTTCTCTTCCCACCCTTTGCCATTCCTCCTACAGTTGAATATTAGCAGATTTGTAGGCCCTAGCAACAAAATCAATAACAACAAGATGACATAATTACCCGTGGAGAGGGCAGAATGCGTCAGCTCCTACTTTGTTAAGCAAGAACAATGTGTGTGGAAGGACAGTCAGTGTCTTGCAGGATGCAGGGACTACAGGAATGAAGAAAGAGCACAAGACAGTTGGTAAATATGCTGAATGCAAGGAATTAGGCTCACACTCCAGAGCGGCAGGAAAATGAATGTTCTCTTTAGCTTATTATGTGCTTAGTGATACTTGAGCTTTATAAAAGATAGATGCCTTGGTTGTGGCCCTGTCAGTCTTTCTGCTTTATTTAATTTTCCAAAGAGGAATGTTCCGACGTTAAAAATATTTGTTTTCTTCTTGCTGGTGATTTGCTTCATGTTGAACTCGACATGGGATGAACCCTTGAGGGAAAGTCTGAAGCACAGAAATTACTTTGTTTACCTGGTCCTCGACCTGTGACATGTTCTTGGCATATTTTCATTATTTCACAAAACGCTCTGGGAGATGTTTTGAAATAAAATGATTCAGTTCCTATTCATCCTGCTCAAGAAAGTCAAGACCAAACAAAGATTTGTAACCTCAAAACCGTTTTTTTTTTTTTTTTTTTTCCCCACATAGTTGTCGACAACTGAGGGCCAAGAAGTATGTTCTATGGAGTGGACAGCCATTTCCTGTTTGTTCTCAGACCCATTTCCTGGCCAGTTTATGGCACACAAAGTTCCACCAAGGCTTGTCTTCCCTTTGCGCCACCTGGCGCCAATGGTAGGCCAGATGATGTGGAAGACAGCTTAGGCTAGACACTGTTCCCTCTTCTCTGTTATTCCTAAGAGCAGCCTCTTCTGCATAGTCCCAGCTCCCACCAGGCAATTCCAGTCACAGGCAAAGTTCCAATCTACCATTCTTTCCTCCTTCTGTCATTCCTACCCTAAGGTAACTGGCTAATATTCCCAGTACAGCCACCCTACCACCACCCAAATATTCTTAGGCATATCATTTTCAAACCATAACAAATCAAAGGTTAAAAAGCATATACTGAAGGAAGCCTGAGAAGGAAAAATAAACCAATACACTGGAGAACAGAGGTAAAAATGATGCCTAGCTTTTCTGAAGAAATCGTCCAAATGAGAAAAGAATGGAATGAAGTCAATTTTTGAGAAGAAAAAATTATTACTAATCTATAACTTGGTGCACTGCAAAATTAGCCCTAGACATACAAGAATAGAATCTTTGGCCTATAAACTCATCTTGGTAGATACACCACAACAATTTCTTTATGGAGAAAGAAAATGATATACATCAGTAATAGCATCTACTTAAAGAAGAAAACTCACCAAAAAGAAGGAATAAATAAGGTAAAACAAAATCTTTCATTTCCTTATTCTTTTTTTTAAATTTATTTATTTATTATTTATTTTTATGTGTATGAATGTACTGTCTGCATGCAGGTCCGTGCACCTGTGTGGAGGTCAGAAGAGGGTGTTGGATTCCCCTGGAACTGGAGTTCTCCTGGAATCGGAGTTTCAGACTGTTCTCGGCCGCCATGTGGGTGCCGGGGATAGAACCCGGGTCCTCTGTAAGAGCGGTCGGCTCTCTTAACCGCCAGGCCATCCCTCCAGCCCCATTTCCTTATTCTTATTTGGCACAAAAGTTTGTCCAAAATAATAATAGCATAATAAAATTAGAGGCAATTATGCATACAAGGTAAAAGACTCAACTGAATCTTTTTAAATTTTTTTTTATTAATTTTATTATTTCTGTATGGGTATCAATGTACTGTCTGCTTGCAAGTTTGTGCACCCGTGTTGTTCAATGCTGCGGAGGTCAGAAGAGGGTGTTGGATTCCCCTGGAACTGGAGTTCTTCTGGAATTGGAGTTACAGACAGTCCTCAGCCACCATGTTGGTGCTGGGAATCGAACCCGGGTCCTTTGTAAGAGCGGTCTTTAAATATAAAGACAGGTCTATTATTTGTAAGTGAATGTAGTAGGGTATGTTAGCCCAAGGATTATAAACCTAGCATTTCGAAGGTAGAGACAAGAGGGTCATGAGTTCAAAGTCATCCTCTGTTACAAAGCAAATTTGAGTCTAGTGTTTCAAAAATGAAAAACGAAAGTAAACAAACAAAAGGGCTTGAAAAAATGTGCCATACAATCAACAATCAAAAGGACATAAAGGTTGCTGTGTAAATTACAGACAGATTAGATTTCAAGAGAGAGAATGCCATTGGGGATAACGAGAGCAGTATGTAATGATAAAAGTCGATTCTACCAGGGAAGTGAGTTATTCCTAACAACAGGCGTCTGCAACTGAACAACGGAGCATCACGAGGGAGAACTGATAGAACTGCTGGGAGAAACCGGTGCTCAGGGGCTCTTGGACCCTTCTCTCCATCTCCTGCATCCTGAGGTCCCACCAGACCCTGCCTGGGACCCACTCCCGCCTCACAGCCTACATCCTCTCCCAGGGCAGGAAGACAAAGCAGGAAACTTCACCCCATGGTTTTCATTTCTTGGGAATCACTGTTCCCCTTTGTCCCATGTTTCTTACCTTGAGAACTTGTGTTTCATACATTTATCCTTTCATTGTTTTAACCAGGAGAGCAAACCTCTGTTATCTCAATCAGAAGGGAAATGCACATCTCTGCTTTTGTAAAAATAATTGTTTTATTTTTGAATTTCAAGCTCTAGTTGTTTATTACTAATATATACAAATGCATTTTGTAAGCTGCGTGTCCTTTGAAATTGTTAAACTCATTTATTAGTTGTAATAATGTTTTGTTTTTGTTCTAGTAGTTTTTTTAGGGCTTTGTGCAAAGGCCATCATTGTCTGTGAATAAAGGCAGTTTTATTTCTTCCTTTCATTTACTTTCTTGCTCTATCTGTGATCTAGAATACAATGATGAATGGAAATGTCGATAATGGACATCCTTTCTTTGTTCTTGATCCTAAGGAGAAAGCCTCTAGCATTTTACCTTTAAGCACAAAGCTATCTGTGGTTTCTTGTCTTAGATTTTCTTTCTTAGCTTAAGCGCTCTTTTAAATTCTTCTTTTCTCTTATAGACAAGGTCCCATGAATACAGGCTGGCCTCCTGACACCTGTATAGGTTGAAGATGACCTTGACTTCTTCATCCTCCCAGCTCCATTTCAAAATGTTGGGATTATAGGCAAACAATGGCAAGTATTTTAATTTCATGAGTTCTGGAAATAAAACACTTGGGTAATGCTTTTACTTGCTGAGCTATGTTCCCAGCCCACCTCTTACTCTTTTATAGACCAGGTCTTATTCCAGACATGATTACACATGGCAATATCATACAATCATGAAGGTTAATTCCAGCACTTAGGAGACAGAGGTAGGCAGATGCGGATCTCTGTGAGTTCAAGGCCAGCCTGGCCAACATAGTGAACTCCATGACAGCTGGGACTAAAGGGAGACCCTGTCTCAAAATAGATCAAAAAAAAAAAAAAAAAAAGAAAAAAAAGAGAAAAAACGGAGTTAAAGGCAAGTGGGGATGGGATGAAAATTGAGAGCTCCTCTGCCTGGGGTGTAAACTTGCCTGTGACTAGTCCTGGAACTCACTCTGTAGACCAGGCTGGCCTTGAACTCACAGTGATCCGCCTGCCTCTGCCTCCCGAGTGCTGGGATTAAAGGCATGTGCTAATACACAGGGCTGCCTGTGAATATTTGAGAGCCATATATGAGGTGGACACTTTTCAGCTCCTTAAGATAAAGAAAGATCAATTGTTTCAGAATAGAAAGGCTTCTTAAGGTTTTTTAGTTTTAAAGAAGACATCTTGAGGCACCAATTACTTCTTTGTTAAGGGATACCACAGGGGCGGGTAAAGTACCTGCACTGTATGCAGAAAGACCAGCACCTGGGTCCTCAGAACTGACATATGGCATGGGCCAGGCATGGGTGGCACATGCCTTTAATCTCAGCACTCATAAGGCAGAAGCAGGTGAATCTCTACAAAATTTAGGCCAGCCTGCTCTATGTAGTAAGTTCCAGGCTAGATGGGGCTACAGGGAGACCATTTCTCAAAAACAAAAACAGAATCAAAATGGACTCCTCCTGCTTTCACATATAAATGATACCTGAAATTTGGAGGTGTCCCTTTGTGGTTGACAGATGATACCAGGAAAGTTGGAGACTCCTCTTAAGGTACGTAGTCTCATAAATAAAATAATCTAGGAACAGACTCAAATAGAAGACTGAAGACAATTGTATTAGTTTAGAAGAAAAGCACCCAGCTGTAATCTCAGCATCTGTCCAGAAGACAAGGGAGGAGAAAAGGGGTGGGGGGACCCATGATGCTTGAGTTAAATCAGCACAGAGGGAGACACACAGCAGCCGGCAACCCCATGGGGAGGAGGGGGTTTTAGAGAAGAGTGAAGCCCTAAGTGCCATGGAAAGCATGCTTAGAAAGAGACGGAAACCGGAAACGAACATCGTGCCTCTTCTGGTTAAGCCCCCAAAGCAGGCAGATTTGAAAAGCTGCATGTCTATGTCTCTGTAAGAGTCTGTGATAGAGGGTAAGAATTCTCAGAAGGACAAGTGCATCAGCTCATTAAAGGGCTTATTATTTTGCTTATTTAGATCACAGTTGATTGGCAAATGTCCTCTTGGGAGAAGAGCTGGCCTCGTGAGGAATCACTCACACTGGTCATATGATGGGGAAAGAGCTGCTGCTGAGCTGCAAGGAGTTCTCTTGCTAGGTGGAAGGAGAGTTCAGTTTTGGAAATAAATTTGTTGCCAGGCGTGGTGTCACACGCCTTGAATCCTAGCACTTGGGAGGCAGAGGCAGGCGGATCTTTGTGAGTTCAAGGCCAGCCTGGTCTACATAGCAAGCTCCAGCCCAGCTAGGACTAAAGGGAGTCTCTGTCTCAAAAAGACACACAAAAACATTTTGTCTTAAATTGTGAACAGGGTCATCAGCACGACTTAGGCCTTTCAAAAGAGCTACTAAGTTCATCAGTAAAAAGTAATTGATTTGTAGTCTAAACTATTTCACATAACTTATAAAATAACTTCACAGCCTAAAAAATTAAAATTCAGGTTAATGTTAAGTTTGAGGTGGGTTCTGTGTCCGTGAGTGTGTGTGTGTGTGTGTGTGTGTATGTACATACATGTACATATGAGTTCACGTGGAGTCCAGTCTTCAGTTACACTAAACATTATTATTATTATTATTATTATTATTATTATTATTGGTCTTTTTGAGACAGGATCTCCCTGTAGCTCCAGCTGGGCTGGAACTCACTCTGTAGACCAGGCTGGCCTTGAGCTCACAGAGATGCGCCTGCCTCTGCCTCCTGAGTGCTAAGATTAAAGGCATGTGCCACCACACAGGGCTACATTATAATTATTTTAACGTATATTTTTAATGGATTTTTTGTGCATCTCATACAAATCTTTTTTTTTGTTGATTTTAATGTGTAGGAGTATTTTTCCTGCATGCATGTAAATGCACCTGTACATGCAGTGCCTGTGGTGGCCAGAAGACAGGTTGGATCTCCTGGAACTGGAGTTAAGGATGGTTGTTAGCTGAAATGTAGAAGTTGGGAACTGAACCCAGGTCCTCTGTAAGAGCAGCCAGTGCTCTTAATCACTGAGCCATCTCTTCAGCCCTACAAAACATCTTAATCATTTTAATAATCCCTTCCCCACCTGGACTCCCCCCCACAGCCTGCCCACCAGATTTTATGCATTCTGTCATATATATTAATGCTTATCTGTTGAATCAAGTTCATATACCCAGAGGTCCTTCAGTGCAAGTGCATCCACTGGGATCTAGTCAGCCTATCTAGAGTCACTTCCTTAAAGATCAACTCTTCCTCACCCAGCAGTAATTAGTTGCTAATAGTTCTTTGGCAAGACATAAGGCCTACTACCCATTTCCCCATGTCTATGCTGGGTTTTTGTCTGCTTGAATTTGCATGGGTCTTGTGCATGATGACACCATTACTGTAGGTTCATATGAGCAGGGTCCCAGGACGCTGTAGGACTCTCTTTTCTTTTTTCTTTTTTCTTTTTTTTTTTTTTGGTGTTTTTGAAACAAGGTCACCCTGTAGCCCCAGTTGGTCTGGAACTTGCTTTGTAGGTAGACCAGACTGGCCTTGAACTCACAGAGATCCACCTGCCTCTGCCTCCTGAGTGGTGGGATTAAAAGCGAGCACAACCACACCCTGCTGGACTCTTTCCTTATGGTCGTGGACCTCCTCTCCTGCTTCTTACAATCTTCCTCCTGCCTCTTCTACAATGGTCCCTGAGCTCTGGGTGGGTGGAGTTTAATATAGGAACCCTGTCCAGGGGCCTACACTCTGCAGACTTTTATTCTTTGTGCTTTGGCCATTTGTGGCTGTTTGTGTTCATTGCACTCTGTTGCATAAGGGAGCTCTTTTGATGAGAGCTGAGAGAAGCATTAATATTCTCTCCAGCCCTTGTTCCACTCAGTTATGTGAGCCCTATATAGGTATAGAGGTTCCATTGTAGATGTATCATTTAGGGTTGGGCACTTCCCAGACACTTATTCTCTGTGTGTAACCAGTGTTAGAATTCTGTAATAGTCTTGGTTGCAAAAGAAGCTGCTTTGATGAGTGGTGCCTGGCAAACTTGTCTGTAACTATAAGGATTTATGTTTAGCATATAATAAGGAATTACATTTTTCTAGTGATGTGAAAGCCTTGGGGTTTTCTCTAAGATCTATGACCTCTCCAGCCATATATATTTGGCTATATTTACAGTACTGCACATGAGTTTCCTCCCACTGAAGGCTTTAAGTCCAATTAGGCAGCTGTTGATTACCCCCCAAGATAAAAGTGCCACTACTGCTCCAAGGTAGTTTTCTGTGCCTGTAATTTTTGTGCTTATTAGGCCTTAAAGCTAGGGTTGGAGAATCAATTTATATTCTCCCTTAGCAATGTGCATAATGCCCTTCAAAACTAGAGAGCCAGCCATGAGGAAAGTGGCTTCTAGGTTAGTTCCAGCTCCATTTTTTCAAGTCCTGTGTCCAAAGTATGTCCTTTCTTCAGCAATGTCTTACCTTCGAGTTCTAGGAGACAATCAAGGTCTGTGACAATAGCTTATGTAATTTGAGGAGTCTCTTGGAGTACTCTGACCAACAATTCTAAGGGAGGTTTCTCCTGTCTAGTACTATTTCCTGTTATATAGCCTTCAGCTATACACACGGACTCATGTAGAGAAATTGTTTATTATTAGTGAAATTTTCAGTAGGGTTTTGAACTAATACATTTCCCTCTGGTTTTTCAAACCAGCTAAGAATTATTTATCTTTCCTCTCTCCCCCTGACTAATCCTCCCTCCTTTCTCCTTAGTTAAAGTACCCACACTTTCCCTTTGTTACCACTCCCTACTGTTTCTCTCTCTCAGGCTCCTTCTTTCCATTTAACTTCATGGTTTCTTTCCATCTTCCTGGCCCCTGCAGTTACATCAGGATACATACTCACATATAAGCATTTGGTGCTAAGCTCTATAAAGGAGGGAGCACATATGTCATTTGTTTTTCTGAGTCTCTGTTACTTCACATAGTGTAACAGTTTCTAGTTGCATCCATCTACTTGAAAATTTCATGATGTTCTTTTTCTTTACCACTGTTTAAATGTATCACAATTTCATCAACTGGTCAGTTGAGGGACACTTAGTTTTCTTCCATTTTTTTAGCTACTGGGAAAAGAACAGCAACAAACATGGATGTACTAGTATCTCTGCAGTAGGATGAGTCCTTTGGGTATTTGCCAAGGGGTGGTATAACCAGATCATATGGTAGATTCATTTTTAGTTTTTAATAGTTTTCCGCACTGGTTTTCATAGTTACTGCATGAGTTTGCAACCCCACCAGCAGTGAATGAATGTTCCTCTTTTCCCGCATCCTGTTCAGCATTCGTTCTCAATTTTAGTCACTCTGACTGGGATAAGATGAAATCGAAAAGATTTTGATTTGCATTTCCAAACTACTAAGGATGTTGAGCAATTTAAAAGTATTTCTTAGCCATTTTTATTTCTTCTTTTGAGAACTCTGTTCAGATCCTTAGCCCATCTTTTAAATGGGTCATTTGTTTTCTTCATTCTTTGTTTTTTGAGTTCTTTTTTTAAAATTATTTTTGTATGTGTATGAATGTACTGTCTACATGTAGGTCTGTGCACCCATGTTGTGCAATGCCACGGAGGTCAGAAGAGGGCATCAGTTTCCCCTGGAACTGGAGTTAAAGAAGGTTCTCAGCCACCATGTGGGTGCTGGGGATCAAACCCGGGTCCTCTGCAAGAGCAGTCAGTGCTCTTAACTTCTAGGCCATCTCTCCAGCCCTTGAGTTCTTTATATATTCTGAATATTAATGCTCTGTTTGATGTGTAGCTGGTAAAGACTTTCTTCCACCTTGGGTTTTCTATTCACTTCCTTTGTTGTTTCTTTTGCTGTACAGAGGTTTTTAGTTTTATAAGGTCCCACTTGTTGATAGATGCCCTTAATTCCTGAGCAACTGATATCAGTTTTAAAAAGTCTTTTACTGTACCTCTACCTTTTAGGGTACTGTTTGTTTGTTGGGCATGATTTCCCTCAGCCTATTCATGTCATGAAAGATTTTTTCCCCCTTCAACAGTTTTTCTGATTAAAATATTCTGGGTTGGCATCTATAATTACTTAGAACATGATATACTTTGGTGTAGACTCCTGTGGATTTAATAGTTTGCATTAAAAAGTTAGCTGTAATTCTGATGGGTTTTCTTTATATGTGATTTGCTGTTTTACTCTTGCAGCTTTCAGTATCTCTTTTTGTTCTGTACATTTAGTGTTTTTATTAGAATATGCCTTGGGGAGTTTATTTTCTGGTCCTGTCTCTTTGGTGTTCTATGTACTTCTTGTACTTGTATGTGTGTATGTGTGTCTGCATGTGTGCATTCCATGTGTGTATGATGCCTCAGAGGCCAGAAGAGGGTGTCAGAGTCCCTTGAGCCTTGAGCTGGAGTTACAGGCAGTTGTGAGATGCTCAGCATGGTTGGTCAGAAGCAAACTTGGGTCCTCTGGAAGAGCTCCAGGTGCTCTTAACTGCTGAGCCATTTCTCTAGCCCCCCAAACACATTTCTGAATTGAAGACAATGCTTCATTTCGAATTGAAGGCAATGCTTCCAATGTCCTACAGACAACTGCAGTTATTCTTAACTATTGAACTGAAACTGAGACAATATTCTACAAAATACTCTCCTTACTTAAGAAATTATGGCCGGATGTGGTGGTGCATGCCTTTAATCTTAGCACTCGGGAAGCAGAGGCAGGTGGATCTTTGTGAATTCAAGGCCAGCCTGGTCAACAGAGTGAGTTCCAGGACAGCTGGGGTTACAGGGAGACCCTGTTTCGAAAAGACCGAAAAAAAAAATAAAAGAAATTATGAATGGAAGGTTATCGCCAAATCATTTCCAAGTATTAACTGAGTAACCCAGGGTCAATTATGTAATTTTATGTGTTTTTAAAAATTCTATAAGGGGAAACTGGAGACATTTATCAGCATAATATCGTATGAGGTATGTTTAAGGGCCTTCATGAAGGACTGAGTTTTAGTGGCTGCCTTCTGCTGTCTCCAGTGCCTATGACACCACATGTCTTTCCTTACTTAGGGGAAATTTTCTTTTATAATCCTATTAATACCATTTACCTGGAATTCTTCTCTTTCCTCTGGCCCTACGATCCATAAATTTGCTCTTTTCATAGGTCCCGTATTTCCTGCATATTCCATCACTATTTTTAAAACTTATCATATTATTTTAAAAATATTTGTTATCTTTAGTCATACAGGTGTATGACTATATTGCCTGCATACAGATAATACTGTAAGTGCACCCATGCTGTGCCATGGAAGTCAGAAAAAGGTGTTAGATTCCCTGGAACTGGAGTTACAGATGGCTGCTAGCTGCCACGTGGAGCTAGGAATTTAACCCAAGTCCTCTTCAAGAGCATCTAGTGCTCTTAATCATTGAGCTATCTCTCCAACTCCAAATTTTTCATATTCTTTGCTTGAGTGTCCAATTCTTCAGACAGCAGATAGGTAGAACAGTAGCTGATTGGAGGAACTACATAAATATTTACTGATGACTGAGAGAAACTGTAAATGAGTTTAAGAGTATTTACTTATAGAAAAGAAGATATATATTCTTTGAAATATATTTTATTTATTGTTTTTATATTATGTGTATAAGTATAGTGCCTGCATGTTTGTAAGTGCATCTGTGTGGTACAATGCCCATGAAGATCAGAAGAGGGGATTGGTTTTCCCTGGAACTGGAGTTACAGACAGACGTTAACCAGCATGTGGGCTCTGGGAATCGAATCCAGGTCTTCCACAAGAGCAGCCAGTGTTGTTGTTGTTGTTTTTTAGTACTGCATTCTTTTTTGTGATTTTTATTTTTTAATATATATATTTTGTACAAGATTATCATATCTAGACCCATGTCCCCCACCCTATTCCCCCACCCCACCAGAGCTCATGTATTCTGCCAAGCATGCTTTTCATCTCTTTCTCAGTCTTTCTCAATATTCTCCATGTGGAAGTTGACTGTTTTGAGCAGAAGTTCACTGTTTCCATCAGTTCTTTGATGCAGTCCTTTCTGTTGTTGTTTCCAATATGCATCACTCCTCACTGCTTGGACAAAAGCTCAAGGAGCAGTCAGTGTTTTTAACCACTGAGCCATCTCTCTAGCCCAAGAAGATATATTCTTCTTAGTATATGGCTAAGATTCTTACTTCTCATCTGTTTTAGGTAGAATTTCAACAGTAAATTAATCTTAGCCCTCTGAGTGTTTTTGCCACTTGAGTTGCCTTGGCAATGAAGACTTAGGCTGGGGACAGCCAGAGGGTCTGTGGGAAGGATGAGTCAGTAGTTCCTCAGGCTGAAGGGCTAGGGAGTCTGGTGTTAACACAGGCAATGGTGGAGAGCATGTTGGAACTATTGGTAAGACTGGATAATATTGGCTCCCAAGATATGGCTTTGCAATGTTTGTTTGACCTCCCCCAAAGGTACAGTGAAGCTGGCGACATGACCTGGCCCCATGGAAATGTCTGCTCCGTTTGCCCCAGGTCAGTGTCAACACTCTAGACTATGCCTGGAAGCAAGGTACAAACTGACGAACTACAGTTGTGGCTTTTATACAGTAATAAATGCTTGCAAGATTGGCTTAAACTTTCAACCATTTACAGTGGACAAGCTTCTGTGTCGGTTATTGTCTGAAAACTGAAAGATCCTCTAGGGTGTCAGCATCAGACTTCAGATTTCTTCAAATTTCCAGGCCTTGTAATTGCTCTATGTTTGGACTGGCTGAACAGTCTTCTTTGTGAGTGTGACACCTATTAAAAATGCCACTCAGGGGCTGGAGAGATGGCTCAGTGGATAAGTACTTGTGGTGAAAACATGGAAAGACCTGTTAAGGTCCCCAGCACCCACATAAAAAGTCAGTCATGGCAGTGCCCACTGGAACCCCAGCATTAGGGAAGGGGAATCAGGACAACCCCAAGGGCTCACTCACCAGCCAGTCGAGTGGAATTGGTGAGTGCCTGGTTCAGTGAGAGACTGTGTCTCACAAAACTAAAGTAGGGAGTCGTAGATGAAAACATATGCATGTAGATATATGATCTGTGACTGGTCCTCAGTATCACAAAAGAAAAAATTAGCCAGGGAGCCAAAGAATTATTCTTGGTGTGCCTTAATTTTAAGCACAATATTGAAATGAATCATGTACAATTAATCAATGGAGGGTCTTGAAAATGTAGAGCATGCCATACAAGGCCAAATGGTCTTTCTTCCACAGAGCAGAGCTGAAGGTAGTGTTATGTTCTGAGCAACAGGCATTCACAAATCAAGCACAACACTCATGAGAAAACAGTCTTCTAATTAAATGAAAGGAGAACCAGTATTTCTTATCTCAGGGATTATTGGTGGGATTAAAGGATTGTTTTGGAGCCCAGCACATTTAATGGGAGGCCTGGCTGGCTGCCTGGGACTTCAACTCCCACATGCCTACACTGGCCCAAGCTCTGAGACCAATGCATTCAATTGGAGGATTACCATTGGCTTTCATCATCCATCTCCCTGTGTGCTGACCTTATCAGGGTGTGCACTGTGTGCACAACGGGGCTGAGTGGAATGGGAGAGCAGTCACAAAAATCCAGCTCCTGCTCAGGTCCAATTTTGGGCAGGAGCATGCCTGCCAGAGAAGCACCTGCTTGAAAAAGCTCTCTTTAACCCTAAGGACGTGCTTCTCCATTGTACCCAATGCTCTCTGAAGTTAGGGATCCTCAAGTTTAATCCCAGGTTACAGCTTCAAACACAGGATGCCAGGGACCCCTGGGGTAGAAATCTTTTTAAGACAAGTACCCTACATCTTTTCATTGATTATCTCCGTATGACAAACCCCTTCTCTTTTTGGTACTAGGGGCCTACAGTGCTGCAAAGTTCCTGCCTAGTCTTAGAGTCCCCGCAAGCTTCACTGGGCACATTCCCCTTCTATATGGCCACCGACTAAACGGTTTCACCTTGGTGAGGTGCAGTGGACTCTATCATGTGAGATTTTGAGACAGAACTGCCAGAAGTCAATAAAGAAAAGGGAGACGAGATAATCAAGTTAATGTCACTGGTCACTGCCCTGAGTAGGTGTGAGCTCTTGGGAGAGTGCTCTTCCTGTAGTGTAACAGCTTGGTGTTCTACTCAGGATCTTAATGTTAAAAATAAGACATAGATTTATGTATAACTTTGCCTATCAATGCAATCCAAGGATTTCTCTGATTATCCTCTAAAGAAAGGATACTTTCATTCAATGATGGGGAAGAGGGCCGGGGAGAAAGCCAAGCAGACCGACCAGAGGCAATGGGAAAATAGGGGACTTTCAGAGGCTATTTTTACAGCAAGCTATTTTTGTCTTGCAGTATAGAATGGAATCTTCTGTGCATATTTTTAGGTTTTTACTTCCCCAATCTCACTATAGCTTCCTTACTCATTCCTCATTCTGCTGGCTGTGGGCTGGGGAAGAGCACGATTCTTCCTCCCACTCAGAATCATCCTCACTGCCCACCTGCTGGTGGTCTGATGAAAACTCAGTTCCGGAGCTGTGGAACTTGTACAGGCTCCTGGTCAAACAGGAGTGTATATGGACTGTATGATTCAACCATCCTGGTCCTAATTGTATATCCACCAGAAATGAAGCCACCATACAAAAGAGGCCTCCAAAATGAGTGTGGTATGGTGGGATTATTTACAATAGCCAAGAAATGAGAGCAGTCCATGTCCTCATGCACAGATGCATACTAGAAGTATTAGATAGACATAATAGACTGTTACTTACCATAAGGAAAAATGGAATCCTGCCATTTCCAGCAAATTACTGGAACTGGAGGAAACTGCATTAAGCAAAACAAAAACAAAATGACATAGAAAAAACCAAAAACACACAAAAAAATCACCAGGCACAGAAAGGCATATATTGCATCTCATAGGTAGAAACAAACAAAAAAGTTGAGGACAGGTAAAAGCTACTGTTTGTACTGTTCTTGCAGAGGAACTGAATTCAGTTCCCAGCACCCATGTCTGAAGGCTCACAATTCCCTGTAACTTTAGCTCTAGAGGATCTGACACCCTCTTCTGGCCTCTGTAGGCACCTGCATTCATGTGCACATAGCTACAGATGCAGACACACACACACACACACACACACACACATACACACACGCACACATAGAGATAAAATATTAAAACAATTACATATAAAATAAAGTTTTTTAAAGGAGCATCAATACCCTCCCTCCATGCCTGTCTGCAAGTATGCTCATCAACTTTTTTTCCTTGAACTCAAAATCATTGCTTTGTTTGGAGTTCTGCATTTGTGATCAAGCAGGCATATGGTGAACTGGGGCTGCAGTAGATTACACATGGGAAGTCAAAGAAGCCAAAAGCAGAAGGAATGCATTTGATCCTGCATAAGGCTCAAATAAAAGAACCCTCTCTTGCAGCCTAAGTTGTTCCAGGAACAATGGGTGACCAGCACTAGGAAATTAGAGCTACGTAAATTTCAAGTGAGAACAACAAATGAAAGGTACTATGTAAATGCTGTGGAGGCTTGGATGAGCAATGATCCCCATAGGCTCAAGCATTTGAACACTTGGTTCAGTTGATGGTATTGTTTGGGGGAAGGTCTTGGAAACTTTAAGAGGTGTGGCCTAACTGAGGAACTATGTCACTGAAAGTGGGCTTTGCTTTGAGAGTTCATATTCTTGCCCCACTAGTAGCTTGCTCTGTCTGCTTCCTGTTTGCTGTGGGGGATGTGAGTTCTGAGCATCCTGCTCCAGCCACCATGCCTGGAGTTTGCTGAGACACCTCTTTCAACATGATCCACTCTTCTTTTTTTTAATTGGATAATTTTTCTTTTTTTATTATTAATATAATACTTTTTGGCATTTTATCTATTTCATACACCATTTTTTGGTTCAGTTTAGACATATTCCCCTTTCCCTTCCCCCACCCCACCCCAGTTCCTACATTTTGCCATACATGTCCTGTATCTTTCTCTCAGTCTTTTTAAAGTTTTCCTCTGCAAAGGTTTATTGTTTTGGGCAGAATTTGACTATATAATTCCATTATCTGACCCAGTCCTTATGTTGTTGTGGTTCCCTCCCAATTGTATTGCTCCAAAATATGCCTATATAAACATAATATACGTACCAGAATTATGTCCTCCAGGAATAAACTGTATGTTAACTCCAATATATGTTTAGAAGTTCAAATTCTTTCCCTTTAATTTTATATTACTCTAAAATATGAAGATATACCTTCTGCCCATATACATTAATTACCATGTCTGAAAGTAAATGGTAAGTTAATTCTAGGGCTCATCAAGAGATTCACATTATGACATCACAGTTGCTTTCAGATAGAAAGAAATATAACAATAACCTTGCTCAGTTTGCCTTTCAATTGGGGGATTTGATACTAGCATCCACAAATGAGGGAAACCATTCCTGTTTGGTTTTGGGGACTGTGTTACTTCACTTAGCATAATGGCTTTGAATTCCATCCATTTACCTCCAAAGTTCATGATATCATCTTTCTTTACTGCTGCATAGAACTCCATTGTGTAGATATACCACATTTTTGTTATCCACCTGTCAGTTGAGGGGTGTTTGGGTTGGTTCCAGATCTTGGTTATTGTGAAGAGAGTTGCAATAAACATAGATGTGCATTTATCTTTGCAGTAGGATGCCTCTTGTGGGTATATACCCAGGAGTGGTATGGCTGGGTCAGGTGGTAGGCTCATTTTGAGTCTTTTAAGGGTTCTCCATACTGCTTTCCACAGTGGTTGTAAGAGTTTACATTACCACCAGCAGTGGATGAGTGATCCTCTTTCCTCACAACCTCTCCAGCATTTGGTGTCTTTTGTTTTCTTGATCTTAGCCAGTATTATCAGAGTGAGATGATATCTTAGAGTGGTTTTAATTTGCACTTCCTTAGTATTGACGATGTTGAACACTTTTTAAGATGTTTCTCAGACATCTTTACTTCCTCATTGGTGAAGACTCTGTTCAGTTTTTTACTCCATCTTTTGAGTGAGCCATTTGTTTTCTTCTTTGTTTTTTTGAGTAGTTTATATATTCTGGAAGTTAATGCTCTGTCAGATTTATCAGTAGTGAAGGTTTCCTCCCACTCTGTGGGTTTTCTCTTCACTTCCTTGATTGTTTCTTTTGCTGTACAGAAGCTTTTGAGTTTGATGAGGTCCCATTTGTCAGCTGTTGACCTTATTTCCTGCGTGGCTGTTTGATTTAGAAAATCTTTTCCTACTCCTTTGTCTTGTAGATTGCTACCAACTTTTTCTTCTATCACTTTCAGAGTGTCAGGTTTCATGTTGAGATCTTTGATCCACTTGGAGTTGATTTTTGTACAGGGTGAGAGGTAGGGGTTTAATTTTGTTCTTATACATTTGGTGATCTAGTTTTGCCAACACCATTTGCTGAAGATGCTATCTTTCCTCCAATGAGCTTTTTTGCCCCCTTTATTGAATACGAGGTGGCTGAAATTGTATGAGCTAAAGTTTGGATCTTCAATTTTATTCAGAAGGATACAAATGGAGGGAAATCTCCCAAACTCCTTCTATGAAGCCAGCATCACTCTAACATCAAAACCAGGCAAAGACACAACCAAAAAAGAAAACTACAGACCCATCTCACTAATGAATACAGATGCAAAAATTCTCAAAATACTTGCAAATCGCATACAGACCCACATCAAAAAGATCATCCATCATGATCAAGTTGGATTCATACCAGGGATGCAGGGATGGTTCAACATACCTAAATCAATAAATATCATAAAACACATAAATGGACTAAAAGACAAAAAAAAAATCACACAATCATCTCAATTGATGCAGAAAAAGTTTTTGACAACATACAGCATCCCTTCATATTTAAAGTTCTAGAGGGAATTGGACTGAAGGGAATATTCCTAAATCTAATCAAAGCCATATACAACAAACCTACAGCCAACATCATGCTAAATGGAGAAAAATTAGAAGCGTTCTCCTTAAAGGTGGGAACCTGGAAAGGCTGCCCCCTATTGCCACTCCTCTTCAATATAATGCTTGAAACTCTCACTAGGGCAATAAGGCAAGAAAGGGAAATTAAAGGAATACTAATTGGAAAAGAGGAAGTCAAACTATCCCCTGTTTGCAGATGATATGATAGTTTACCTGAGGAATGTTAAAAACTCCACCAGAAAACTCCTAGAAACAATTAAGAGTTTCAGTAAAGTGGCAGGATACAAAATTAACCTATAAAAACCAGCACACCAACAACAAGCAGCTGGAGAAGGAATATAAGGAGAACTTCCCAGTCATAATAGCCTCATAAAAAGAAAAATACCAGGGAACAAACCTAACCAAAGACACCAAAGACCTCTACAATAAAAAATTTAAACCCCTGAAGAAGGAGATTAAAGAAGACGTCAACAGACAGAAAAACCTCCCATGCTCATGGATTGGAAAAAATTAATATAGTACAAATGTCCATTCTACCCAAATTAATAAACAGATTCAGTGCAATCCCAATTAAAATGCCCATGAGTTTCTTCACAGACTTGGAAAACAATCATTAAATTCATATGGAAAAACAAAAGACCCCAAATAGCTAAAGCAACCCTGAGCAAAAAATGCAATATGGGGGGATCACCTTAACAGACTTCAAACTATATTACAGGGCTATAGTCAAAAAGACAGCCTTGTACTTCCAAAAAAGCAGATCCATTGACCAATGGAACAAAATTGAAGGACTCTTCTTTTTAAAATTAGTTTATTGTTCTTTTACGTGTATGAATGTTTGTCTGCCTGTATGTAAGTACACCACATGACATGATAAACTTTATCCTTTTGGAACTGTAAGCCCAAATAAACTCCTCCTTCTATAAGTTCTCTTAGTGATGGAGTTTTACCACAGCTACAGAAAAGTAATTAATTCAAATGCCTACTGTATGGTTGGCATTCTTTAGGTTTTACACACATATAGAGAGGCTTGTTCTATGTTGCTGGGGTATTGGAAGCTGGGGTATTAAAGTCCAAGAAGGCCCAAACTTATCCAACTCCACATCAGATACTGGTGACTGGAGGTACAGATTAATCTCAAAAGAATTTTATACTTCTCCCTTGAGACATCGTTGGTTTTATGACAAATTAATATCAATTGTTTCCTCCAACCTATCTTTGAAAAAGTCTTACATAGCAAGGTAAACGGTTTTAGTGTTTAGCATGATGTAAAGTGACAAAATTTTTCATCTAATTCACCCAGAATCTCAGTTTTACGGCTGACCTATGTAAATAAACTCTTGCTGAATTTGCATAATGGTCAAAACAGTGGAAATTAGTGGATGAGCATTCCGCTGCCCCTGGTGGCCACATATGTAAGTACTTTTAAAAGCACTGTGCTTTCTTTAGCATTGCTACTGGGAACATTTTCTCATACACAAGGAATGTCATCCAATGCCTTTTCATTGTTGTTTTCTGGTATGTGTGTGTGTGTCAGAGGGTACAGGCATGTGTACACATGTGGAGGCCAGAGGACAACCTTGAGTGCCATTTCTCAGGCACCATCTACTTTGTATTTTGAAATAGTTTCTCACTGGAACTTGGGGCTTGCCAATTAGACTGGGAGTTTTAGCCACCAAAGACCCAGGAGTCTGCCTGCCTCTGCCTCTCCAATGAGTGCTGGGATTGCAAGCATCCCACCGCACTTGGTTCACTTGTGTGTGTGTGTGTGTGTGTGTGTGTGTGTGTATCTAATTAAAGTCTTCATGTTTTCAATGCAAGCACTGTACAGACTATGCTAATCCTCCAGCCCCAGATCTTTGCTCTAAGTATAACTTACTCCCTGCCCTAGCAAGTTAATGAGAATTTCTCTGTTATGTAGGAGCCAAATCAACCTCATATACATAAATTAAACTCCAGCTTTTTATCTTAAGGTCCTTTAAGACTTGGAAACTAAACACCCTTTTGAGACGCATCAGAAGGGCCTTTGGTTTTCATGAAGTCAGTCTGCTGCTGAGTGATAGAGAAGCTGGCTTCACAACTGCACAGAGAGGAACTCCAGGGCTTTGGGGGTCAGAAGGAGCCCTCAGAAGCAAAGCTGAGTCTGGCTTGGGGGACATGTCAATTTTCTGGTTACTGTGGGAGGGAGGTCAGGCTCACCTTGGGAAGTAGAAATCTGCCTGTGTAGAGGCTGTTCCGTTGGGGGTTATAGTCCTCAGGGAGGGCTATTCTGGGGGGAGAATGCATAGCTGTAGCATCCAGGTGACAGGACCAGAGTGTTGGTTGATATTGTGGGAACAGCAAGCCCAAGCATGGTGCCCTATTTTCTCTAAGTCTCCCAGGCATGTCACCTAGTGCCTAGTGAACAAGACCTGAGCCAGCGAGTGACCTGTGACCAAATGAGCAAACTCAGTTAATCCCCAACCAAAAGGAGCCACCTCTTAGAAATTCACTATCTTCCTTTGCTGAGAGTTCTTAAGACAGAGGCAAGGTACCCTTCTTTGTTCCAGATATTATTAGCATGCCTTCTAACCTGTCACAAGGCACAACTCAACTGATAACTTCTGGGAAATCAGGGGCCTGCTGATTCACATATCACAGAGATGTGTGTGTGTTGTGTGGGGGGGGGTCATTGGGATGTGGCCTCTCTATTTTCTTTTTCTAAGTAGGTTTTAAAAATTTTTTATATAAATTTATTAACATTAAATTAAATTATATATTTTAAAAATAAATTGGGCTGGGCATGGTGGCACACGCCTTTACTCCTAGCACTCGGGAGGCAGAGGCAGGCCGATCTTTGTGAGTTCAAGGCCAGTCTGGTCTACAGAGTGAGTTCCAGGACAGCTGGGGCTACAGGGAACACTGTCTCAAAAAACAAAAAAAAATTTATATATATATATATATATATATATATATATATATATATGTATATTGCTAATAATCTTAATTCTCTTTCTTACTCCCATGGGGATAATAGTCTGAGATTTGCATCTGGGAATAAAATTATATCGTATTGTCACTGAGGTCAAAGCTATAAAAGTAAATGTGGGTTTAGGAAGTTGTTTTCATAAATAGACCAAGGAAGGGTGTTCAGACAGGTAAACATGTTAATGCAGGCACACTCAGTCTGGAAAGCATGCTATCTGTGTATAAGATGCAGAGCTTAACAATTTTTATAATAGATCTAATGTGCTTTCCTGATAGTTTTCTGGTCTAATTCTTGGTTCAGAGTCAGTATAGACTTCCTTAGATCAGAGGTTGGCAAACATTTTTTCTAGAAAGGGTTTGATAGTCAATATTTCATGCTTTGCATGTTATAGAGGGACTAAACTACTCTGTGACCTAGAGCCACTATAGGCAATGTGCAAGTGAACGATAATGTTTGTGTTCTCTGTGTGTGTGTGTGTGTGTGTGTGTTTGTGTACCTTGTTTTTTCTCGAGGTACATATAATTTGTATGGAATATTATAAAATAAAATACTTTAAAATATGCTCTTTCCTTGGATACTTTTCTTTCTTATTCTTTCTTTTTACTTATTTTTTAGGTAGTGTCTCAGTATGTACCCTAGCTGGCCTGGAACTTGTTATGTAGACCAGGCTGGCCATGAAGTCACAGAGATCCACCAGCCTATGCCTCCTGAGTGTGGGATGAAACAGCTGTATTATCTTTCTATTCACCCTCTGTTATGATTTCTTATCCCTCTTCTAATCCTGCAGTCTCTCTTCTTCTTCCCAAGTCTCCCTGCTTATCCCCTCGTGTCTTTGTGTGTGTGCATGCAGGTCTTGTGCAGGTAAGCACAGCTGCTTCCCTTCAGGTGGCTACGCCATGTCCAGAAGACAGTGTTTCCCAGCGCTCGTTTCTATCTGCCAGGACTGAGCAACCTTTCCACCTCCTCTTTCATGATTTTCCCAGACCTTGGTGGGGGCAGGGCGATAAAAATGTCCCATTTCAAGCTGAGCCCACGACGTCAACTATTCTTGGCATTCTGACCAGTTAAGAGTGTATATTACCCCTTGCCCTCTGCAGAAAGAAGCTTCTCTGACCCAGTCTGAGAACAGCACTAAACTATCAGTACAAACATAAATACTGAGGAGATAATTTGGCAACATGCACATTTGGCAAAATATCATGGTCCATCTTCTCCTAGGCCCTGTGACTTCCCCAGCTGTATGCTTGTGCTTTCGGTTTGTTTGTTTGCTTGTTTGTTTGTTTGTTTGTTTGTTTGAGACATATCTTCAGTATATATTTCAGGATAGCATTGAATACAATGTATAACCCAGGCTGGCAGCAAATCACAGTAATCCTGCCTCAGCCTCACAGATAAACAACAGGTAAATGAAACAAGTGGCAGGTCAGATGTGTGAGCGAGAGTTGGCCTATGTCCACTGCAGACCTCAGAAACACTACCAGTGGCTCCAATGCACAGGCTTGCTCTGCCACAGAACCTAGATGACTCACTTCAGGTCTATTTGTTCTAATTCTGCTCTGTGAACCAAGCCCCTGTTTGGCTACTGTTCCCTGTTCATCAGTCACACATCTGGAACTTGCCTTTTCACTACCTGACAAAAAAGGTGAAAACTGCATTTTTGGTTGTAGAATAAAAGCTCCACCCAGGGGTATAGATATGAACTCTCATTGGGGCGTAAGATACTGGGAGACAGGTAAAAAAGTCCCTTTTTTTCTTTTTCTTTTTCTTTCTTTCTTTCTCTCTCTCTCTTTCATTCATTCATTCTCTCTTTCTTTCTTGGTTTCTTTCCTTCCTTCCATTCTCCTTTCTTTCTTTTTTATTTTTGTGTGTTGGCTGGTATGTTTTGGTATGCATATTGGATGTGCAGTGTGTATTCATGTTCATGTGTGTATGTATGTGGAGGCAAGAGGTCAACTTTGGATGAGTGTCTTTCTTCAGTGGCATCCATCTTAATTTTTGAGACAGTGTCTCATTGACCTGGAGCACTCTGATTTGGTTAGCCTCACTGTCAAGCAAGGCCTAGGGATCTGCCAGTTTTCTCCTCTCCAGTGTTGGTATTACTACACCCTGATTTTTACGTAAGTGCTGAGAATCAAACTCAGGTCTTCACGCTTGCACAGCAAACACCTTTCTGACTCAGCTATCTCCAGCTCCTGTAACAGCTCTGGGATACCCCACCTGGCTGATGGTCTTTACTTGCTGAGTTGAGTGCTATACTCTGCCCCATTACACAGATCCTAGTGATACTTCCCTATTGTTTTGCCTTACATCCTCATCCCTGTACTCATATTGTCCTCTTCTTTCATTCACAGGCACCATTCACTAGGCCCCGAGCTAAGAGACTTCTCTGAACACATAAACGAATTCACTACAAATGACCTAATAAAAAAGAAAATCTGACAGTCACCATGCTCAAAACACATAGCAAGTGTTCCAAATTAATCCAAGCCAGATAAGGAACTGAAAGTGCTAACTCCAGCTAAAGATGGAAGACTGTTTTGCTTCTCATCCACCTGTGCCCCTTGTCTAAGCCTAGGGAAAAATCTGCGGAAGAGGGGGCATGGTAGAATGTAAGGGCTGTGATTGGGGTGAACGGTGAACCTACAGCAATATAGCCTGGACACTCATTTGATCAACTTGATTGAACATACAAGCCCCCACTGCTGGATGGTGGGACCAAGGGGCTGTGTGGGTTTGGGTACAACAGCTTGCAAATTGGTTTTACATGAAGGATGCTTGTACTCATAAATTATCACCTATTGCTAAAAAATGGGAAAAAAAACTGAGAGAAAGATGTAGGACAGTTATGGCAGAATGAATGATCTGGGATGGGGTGGGGTGGGATGGGGGAAGGGAAGGGGAAATATGCCTGAACTGAATTGGAAAATGATGTATGAAATACACAAAGCATCAATAAAAAAAAAAAAAAAGATGGGAGACACACCTAGCTGGGTCCCTTGACAGCACTGCCATTCAGGACTGAGGACTTGCTTTTCCCAGTTCATTGTACTTATCAAGAACAGTTGTTAATCCAGAATTTTTTATGAGTTTTCCTTTTATTTCTGTTTTGATGTTTCATAAACTTATTTTAAAACCTTAAATTTGGGGCTGGAAAGATGGTCCAGTTGTTAAGAATATATACTGCCTGTGCAGAGGACCTGAGTTCAGTTCCCAGCACCCACACTGAGTGGCTCATAACTGCCTGTAACTTCAGCTCCATTGGATCTTACGCCCTCTTCTGGCCTTCGTGGGTACCTGCACATAGCCACACACACAAGCACACATACACACATAAAAACATAGATAAAGCCTGGGGACTGGAGAGACGGCTCAGCAGTAAAGAGCACTGGTTGCTCTTAAAGAAGAGTAGATTCTGTTCCCAGCACTCCCATGGGGGCTAACAACCACCTGTAACTCCAGATCCAGGGGCTCTAACACTCTCTTCTGGCCTCTGTGGGCATTGCTTGCACAGGCACATTTACAGACATGCAGATAAAACTCTCATGCATGTAAACTAAAAAAAAAAATAATAAAGTTAATAAAACGTGAAAGAGAGAGAGAGAGAGAGAGGAGAGAGAGAGAGAGAGAGAGAGAGCAAGAGAGACTGTGTCTGTGTGTCTGTGTATTTAATTTTTTGTGGACATGCTTATATGCTGTTTCCCAAGCAACATCCACCTTGTTTATGAGACAAGGTTTCTCAATGGCTTAGGAGCTACCAGTAGGCTAGGTCAACTGGTCAGTGAACTCCAGAGATGTAACTGCCTCTACTCCCCAGATCTGGGATTATAAACCCATGTCCCAATACCTGGCTTTCTATGTATATTCTTGGGGTCAAACTTAATCCTTATAGTTTCACAAAATCTCTTTATGACCCAAGCTACCTCCCTAATCTCAAACTTGAACTTTTGTAGAGTTCATGTACTTACCTAAAATCTGGAAGTGGTTCTGGATCATCTTATACTCTTGTACAGAGGGGAAGTATTCATTGTCATGAATCTAGCACGAAGGAGAAACAGTCAGAGAACTGTCCCAGAGCAACAGAGCTGTTCCGGATACAGCTCCCTGGGAAACCATTCAAAGAATAACTTTATTCAGAGCTCAAGAGTCTTGTTCTTTTCTCAAACTGCAGACTTGGTCTGTCATTTTGGGAAAGAGTGTGCAATTTTGTCATGGAATGGTGTTTACGATAAGGACTAAAACAGGAAGCGAACACTGACATCATCTTTTTCCAGTCTCACAGAGCTTCGGTTCTCTCTGAAAAATCCACAGAAGGAATCTTACTGGACTGAAGATTGTTACTTTGAATGGTACTCTAGCTCTGTCCTCTTGCTCTTTGCCTTCTGGCTATGAGGTAAGCAGTTTCTGCCATACTGCAAGCTTCTACCATGATGTCCTGCCTCAACTAGGCCAGAAAATCCGGACATTCATTCATGGATTAGAACCTTCAAAGCTCTGTGACAAAATTAAAAAACAAAAGGTCTTTTTGAGACAGCGGTAGCCCCAGCTTCCCTGGAACTCACTATGTAGATTAGGCTGGCCTTGAACTCACAGAGATCTGCCTGCATTTGCCTCCTGACTGCTTGGTTAAAGGCATGTGCCACCACACTAGCTGATTATATATATAAATAAATATATAATATATATATATATATATATATTTATATATATATTATAATATATAATATATATTGATATAATATATATTATAAATATAAATAAAAATATATATTTTAAAGAGTTCTTTTTTTATGTGTATGAATGTACTGTCTGCATGTAAGTTTGTGCACCCATGTCGTACAGTCCCACAGAGGTCAGAAGAGGGTGTTGGATTCCCCTGGAACTGGAATTAAAGATGATTCTCAGCCGCCATGTGGGTGCCGGGGATAGAACCCGGGTCCTCTGCAAGAGCAGTCGGAGCTCTTAACTGCTAAGCCATCTCTCCAGCCCTCAATATATATATATATTTTTAAACAAGGTGTTTGAATACATCTGAGTAACAGATAAATCTAACATAGGAAGCTTTGCTCAAAAGCACCAAAGTATGTTATCTTGCACATATGATGTCATGAATATGGCGTGACCTTTGATTTACAGGTTACTACTTCGATTTTCAAGTCTTTACATTATGCCCTTGTGCTTTCTCAGATCAGATTGGCCTGTAGCCATGTCTGTGAGGAATTGTTTTCATAGATGTTTGATAGGTTAGCCTGGGCTGTCTAAGAAGCATGAAGGAGGGTGAGAGCCAGTAAGTAGTAAGTAGCCTTCCACCATGGTCTCTACTTCAGCTCCTGCCTCCATGTTCCTACCTTGAGCTCCTTCCTGACTTCCCTCAGTGATAGACTGTTACCTGGAAGAGTAAGATGAAATACCCTCCCATCCCAAGTTGCTTTGATGCTGGGGTTTGTCACAAAAACCAATGAACGTAGACATCCAAGGCAAAGTATTTCAAACTGTCCCATTTAGAAGATCTTTAATATTGAAAAGAGATATCCTGTATTGTAATATCATCTGTTCATGTCAAACATCTTTGATTTCTTCCCAAAACACAAATCCAAATCTTTCCATTATGTTGTTAATCTTGAACATGCTCCTAATTGTCTAAATCTATTTGGGCCTGGAACTATAAAACAAAGAAATATGGCAGGTCAGATTTGATTACTCTAAATTTGAACAATCCATTTCTGCACTTAAAATATGAAATATTGACTACTGTAGGCTAAACTTGAGCTAGTCCTTCAGGCTGACACCTCATACTGCTCTACCTATTGCATTTAACAACACAGGAATGGGTGCTAAGGATTCTTTAGAATTTGTTTGCTTCAGAAATTTTGCCCCAGTTTATATTTCCTTTATTTTCAATTTTCATCAAAGTTATTATTAATTAATTAGGTATGTAAGTCATTTAATGTGTACATGTATGTGATGTTCAAAGGGCAACTTGCAAGAATCACTTCTCTCTTACCATGTGATTCCTAGGGTTTGAACTTAGATAGTCAGACTTTGCAGCAAACACATTACCCACTGAGCCATCTCGCCAGCCCTCCTCTCACTTTCTGTCTCTGGTTGTGCTTTCTCCGTGCTCCTCTTGCATCATCTCGTCACGTCGCTTTTATGGGCATATTTCAACAGCTAGGCTGTACATGGTGGAAGGAGAAAACCGAGTCTCACAAATTGTCCTCTAAACTGCACACATGTAGGAATGTACATGTGCATGCACACAAACATATATAAATAAATGTAGTTAAACAAATAAGTCCATGGAGATGACTGTTGGCTTGCCTAACTCCATGTGTATATAAATATACACATCTAAACAGAGAAAGTGAACATGCATTCCTTGAAACACTTAATTTAGGATTTTAAATGATTTCAACTTCCACCTTCACTTCAGAAGGACTGTCAATTGCCATCCTGCCTCGTTTTTTTGGAATTACAATTGTATTTTACTGAACTAATCTTGTCAAATCTCAAAAGCTCTATCTTTCTTCAATCAAATCATATGGTGGGGAACCAGGTCAACTCCAGTTATTTGAACACCAGCAGATTCTCATCTAGTCAGATGGCATCGGTGGGTTTGACCATATACCCAGACCAGCGGCAGTGATAAGGAGTATGCTATTTCTTACAGAGATTTGCCTTTTCCTGGTACTGGGAGGTAATTAAGCAGATTCTATTCTATTGTTGCTACATCTGTCCTGGAACATAACATTAGCAGGGAAAGGACATAAGAAGGAAGGATAGAGGTGAGTGTGGAGCATCAAGAGGTCCAGGAGGATGGCCCAGAGCCTGCAAGGACAAATTGGAGATCCATGAGCCTCTGCTTGATGCTTCTAACCTCAAAGGTGGGATTGACTTACAGGAGAAACTGCTCTACTGGATTAGGTCCCTAAATTAGCCACATGACCAGGGCCGGCAGACATGTGAAGAAGGAAGAGTGCTGGTGAGAACCCAAGTTGTTGAGTGCCTAACTTTTGTCCTTTGTCACAAGGGAGCTGGATAGCAGTGGTCACTGGTGTGACTTACAGCAGACCCAGGCACCCTGCACTGATCAGGGCATTGATGAATGAATCTTTAGCAGGGTATAGTTGGGCTGGGGGCAGCTCAGTGTGCAACATGCCTGCCTACCATGCAACTCCCCCCTGAGTGCCATCCCCAGTACTACATTACTGGGTGTGGTGTCCTATGCCAGTAATCTCAGCACTCTGGAGATAGAGGTAGGAGTTCAAGGTCATCCTTGGATATATAGTGGCTTTGAGGCCAGCTTGGGCCAAATGAATCCCTGTCTCAAAACAGAACAAAGCGAAAGAACAACAAAAAGATCATGGCTGATGCTTAACTTTGGCCTTTCAAAGCCCACCTTGTAGATAGATTCCTCTGGGCCCATGCTGACCTGAATTATATAGGGATGGGAATCCTGGGAAGCAGAGTTCTTCTTTAGCTCAATTAACACATGGGTAATAATCAACCATGCAAACTCTGTTTCCCCCTAGAACAAACAAATGAATAGTTTTACAGATTTTGTAAGATCTTGTAAGATTCTTGGGCAGAGCAGACCATCCTTGGTACCACACATGCAGATTTAGAAACTGATAGTGCCACAGAAGATGAGAAGAGGGGAGCCTGCAGAAGTCACAGCTTCCTCAGATGGGGGTGCGTCTGCCTCCACCCCCAGATCCATAGCAGGCTTCTCATGGGAGCCCCAAGTCTAACAGGCCTGGCTTCCTGCCTTTCTCTAATCAGGGTGGCAGGGGCTGTGTCCGCCTCACACAGCCTTCCTGTGTTGACAACAGTGTTTGTTCTTCCCTCTCCCTAGGGAAGACATTGCCTTATCTTTTCTAGGCAACATATTTGGGAAAAACACTTTTTTTTTTTTTTTTTGCTTTTTAAAGGAATTGATTATCATCCTTCACAAGACTCAAAAGAAAAGCCTTCTGGCTCCAGAGAGGGACTTTAAAACAAACAAGGAATGGAAATTGCTTTTATAATAACAAAAGAAAGGGTTACTTTAGGAGTGATTTGGGCATTTTGAATCAATATATTCCCAAAAATGTGGTGTCTGAGCATGTGTGTGTGTGTGTGTGTGTGTGTGTGTGTGTGTGTGTGGAGAGAGAGAGAAAGAGAGAGAGATAGAGACCATAAAAGCCCAACCAAAGTTGAAATACGCCTTCATCTCCTAACATCTATGTTGTAGTCTGCTTGCATCTGCTTTTAAAAGATTTATTTTGATTTTAACTGTGTGTATGTGTGTGTGTGTGTGTGTGTGTGTGTGTGCGCGCGCGTGTGCGTGCACATGTGTGTGGATATGTATGGAGGCTACAGGAAGGTTTCAGATCCCCTGGGGCTGAAGGCAGCTGTGAGCTGCTTGTGGGTGCTGGGAACACAATTTGGGCTTTTTGCATGAGCAATATGCATCCTGAACCACTGAGCCATCTTTCCAGCCCTAGATTGCTTTTTATAAATTTTATTATGCCAGCAAGAAAGACTGAATGTCTGTATATGAATATTTTAAAATAGTAGCCTGGAAATCTGAAGGTGTTGGTGATAAACTTTAGCTTGCACTTGATCTAGACTAAAACTCAAAATGATTTATGCATCAAAGACACACACACACACACACACACACACACACACACACACACACACACACGTGCGCGCATGCGCTCAGACTCCACAGTCTTAGACACAGGCCTATATGTTATACAACTTCTAAGAAATAAGTTTTTAAAACATGCATTTGTGATTGCAAGGAAATTTGTCATCAGCACATGGCCCTTGCAAGGTGTGGCCCCACCACCTTCCCGTTCATTCATAGCTCAGAGCTCCGGAACTTCCTCTCAGTAATATAGTTCTATGACTTTATACGCCTGGCTCTTTCTTCCTTGTTCCTTTCTGGAGGTTAACTGAGGAGAGGGCAGGGCTAACTCTAGATCTTTCACTGATTAGAATACTGTATTGTTTCCTCCAAAACTTGCATTGTGAAGTGAGATTTTCACTGCCGAAAGTCATATGTCTGTACTTGTGTGTTTTTGTGTTTAGTACCTTATTGCCCATAAAAATATTTTCTTGAGGTTTGACAGATGGCTCAGTGGCAAATAACACATACTGCTCTTGCACAGCACTCGAGTTTGGTTTCTAGCACCCATGTTGGGTGGGTGATTCACATCCAACTGTAACTCCAGCTTCGGGATTTCTGACGCCACCTTCTGGCCTCCTTGGGCATCCACACACATGTACATATGCAGACATATACACAGAAATAAAAATAAAATTAAATATTTTATAAAAGGAAAGGATATTGCCTTAAGAAAATATTTTCTGATCTCAATGTTAAAAAAATTTATAGAACTGTTTATTATTTTAAAAAGCATTGGTCTCTCACTTGGAATTAAAAATGAGTCCTTAAGATTTTTTAATAAATTAGCTGATGAGAGATTCCTGGGCTTACCCAAAGAACCAAGCCAAGGGGAAAAAAAAAAAAAAAGAACAGCACGTTACAAATAAAGGTGAACACAGTGCACCTAAGCAACATAGCGAAAAGAAAAATTCAGTTTCCAGTTTGAGTTATTAGAGGAAACTTTATCAAGGCAGGGTAAGTTGGGCTGGGATTTGAAGGCTGCGTGAGAGGAGACAAGGGATGTTTAAAGCTAAGCCACATCAGGAACTCTGGTTTTCCTTCCCCTAGTTTTTTCTTCATCACCCTTGCTCAGAGCACCCAGGACTGTGACTTGGGGATGCTTTCTTATGCTAAGTCATGGAGAAGTACACAGGCCAGTA
This sequence comes from Rhizomys pruinosus, assembly GCA_009823505.1. NCBI lineage: Eukaryota > Metazoa > Chordata > Mammalia > Rodentia > Spalacidae > Rhizomys > Rhizomys pruinosus. Next base: position 1,030,426 of record VZQC01000543.1, read on the forward strand.
AAGATGTCAAAGATTCACCATACAAGGCGGTCACATGAGTGGTGATGAGTACCAACTTTGTCATGAACTTCCAATGGAATTTAATATCTAACCTTTGTAATGATCCTGGGAGGAAAATAACATAATTATGACCTTTTGAAGCTTCAGGGGGTCAGTAACTTGGGAAGGTCATAGTAAGTGATGGAAGAAGGTTTCTGATATCCAAATATGGAGGCTGCTCTCTTATGTAAGTGATAACAGACAGGCCTGGAATTTCTTCTCCAGACTACAATTCTATGATTTTATGTGCATGCCTTTCTGTTCGCTGTTCTTTTCTGGGTGCCTGATGGACCATGCTACTGCAGATAAAACAGAAATGAGCCCTGGCTGTGTTCAGCGTTCAGCTGTTACCTGGAGCACCCCTGGGTGTGGTAGTATCATAATGATTTGCGTTGCCCTTACTCATCCTCTCTGTGGTCTTCCTCACACCAGTAACCCTTTCTTTCAAATTACTATTGTGCTGAGAAATTTTAATTCTTGCCTTCACTACTTTCCTCAAAGCCTCCTGGTCTTTTCTTCCATTTTATACTAGGAAGCCCTTGAGGTTAAAATTCCAATTTTTATTTCAAGGATTTATAGCAGAGGATTGAAATGCTGGTGAAAAATTTACCTTTTAGTCTTTATTTGTCTTTCCTTTGAGACAGGGTCTCCCTGTAGCCCTAGCTGACATGGAACATACATGTAGACCAGGCTGGCCTTGACCTCACAAATATGCACCTGCCTCTGCCTCCTTAGTGATTAAAGGTGTGCACCACCACACCTGGCCCTAAAATTACCCTTTAGATCAGCGTAGTAGGAAAATTAGCTTGTTCAGTGCAGTGCAGGGAGCTTATCTGATGCGTCAATGGCGAAAGAACTATGTAAAACCTAGACACCCATATACTTTCCATTTTGAAGTATCTCTCCTTCATTTAGGGACACGATAGCCACACAATTTCCCAGAATGCAGTTTCAACCATGTAAACTAGGGTAATCCTGATTAGTCATTGTTCTATCCTGGGAGAAGGCTGGGTGTGTGTGAGGGTAGCTCTGTAGAATCCAGTTAGGTTAAGGTGGGGTCCTGTGTGAGGGAGCTTTCTGCATAGGATTGAGGACAGACCAGTTACCTTTGTGGCATCCCAATTATGGCCTTCCCTCTGGGGTTCTATTTTACAGCTAATAAAAGCATACCATCTCAGCCATCCATACCTGTGACGACACTTTGATGCTGTAGAGGAGACCACAGCTCAGGATACGGAGAGCAATCCTAGAGCCATCTTCAGAGATGTGCTTTCTGAATGGTATACCCTGCTTTTGTAAAGCTGCATTGCCTAGGCAGTTACTCACCTCAGATAGCAATTCGCCAATATCTTTTTTTGGTCTTTTTGAGACAGGGTCTCCCTGTAGCCCCAGCTGTTCTGGAATTCCCTATGTAGATCAGGCTGACCTTGAACTGACAGAGATCTGCCTACCTCTGCCTCCCAATTGCTGGGATTAAAGGTGTGAGCCACCACGACGCCCAGCTTAATTCACCAATATTTTAATCATCAATTTCCTATGACATAGCCTTCCTCTCACTGTGTGTCCTGGCCTCTACATGTATTAAGAAATATAATGAAATTAATACATAGTAATCCACATGCAAATACTGACACCACTATTTATCAGTGAAATCCTCAAATGTGAACAGAACATACGTTACTTTCATTCCAAACTCATGTTCCCTTCATGAACTATGAAACCATACTTTGCAGGAACAAAGCACTGTGTCTTGCAAAAATTCCATGCAGAAATAGGTTCTCTCTTTCTGTTGAGAAAAATGTTTGTTAACTAGCCCAAAATGATCCAAGCCCATTCGAACCTAATGGATCCAGGCTTCAATTCTTCTCTCTACTAAACAGCATTGGCTACCATGGCTTACGCACCTGGCTGTATATTTTACTTCTTTTGGCACGAACTGGCTCTTTTTTCTTACAGGTGGAAAATTACTAGTATTAATACAACCTTGGACCAGGTAATTAGGTACACTTGAGCCTTCCCAAATGATACAGCACCTAATTGCATTTGCAAGCAGCCACCTGCAGGCATAAATTGTTAGTTTAACACAGCGAAAGGTGGGGGACAGCCAGCCATCCAGTTGTTCTCATGGGTATTGAATTGTTCAGAATGCTGTAGGTACATGTGCAAGTTCTTGATTTAGGTTTACAAGATGAGGAGGGTGAAATAGAAGTAAAAGAAAACAGAAAAAAAGGCTGCCATATCTATTCTAGCCTATTACAATTGCATATGTCCCCTGTAGCTTCCAAATTATAACTTTGGAGAAAGGTTTGGGGCAAAGGTATGTGTGTAAAGGTTGACACCAATGCTCACAACACTGGACAATCCAGGACTGATGTAAGCAGTGTGTTTCTTGGCAAGGCAGTTGAATGAGGCTTGATAGATATGACCTATGACAAAAGAGAGCATCTGGAAACCTCATTCCTTTATGTTGAATTGTCCTTTGGTGAAATACTTTTTTGTGTTTTTGAGGTAAGTTCTCATGTATCCCAAGCTGACCCTGAACTTGCTATGTAGTCAAGGATGTCCTTGAACTTCTGATTCTCCTGCTTCCACCTCCTGGGTGTGATGGGATTACACACATGTACCCTCATTTCTGGTTCAAACAGTGCTGGAGATGAGATCCAGGCCTTCTTGCATGCTAGTCTACATAGCCTCTACTAAACTCTTTATAAAGGAAATTTGATCTACTTCAAACAGAGAAAAGTGAATTTCCTTTCAATTTATTTAGATGGATATTTATACAGTAATAACTAATGATATTAGGGTTTTGGGTGAATGAAACATCGTGGGCTAGTGTAAAACCAGAATTACAATTAATCAAGGGAAAATAACAGTGTTTCAATTAGTTAAACCCATAATAGACTCATGGTCTTAGGAATGGAAGCTAACCTATTAGACTTCTTTCCACATGATAGAAAAGATCTTTTGGAGTCCCAAATTGGCAGAAGTTGCTTCTCATAACACAGAGGACAGAAGAGAGAATTTTAGCTTGAGGTCGATGGCAGTTGTCCTCCCTCGTGGAAGACAGTACATTTGCTTCATGTTCATGCAGGAAAGCATTCACCATTTGCTCCCTTTGACTTGGCTTCATTTCTTGGGCTCCTTTTCAATAAACTGTCCAAGAGCTTCCTCTTCTTGCTTTCTGCAGCCCAGATATGTCAGAGCAGGGATAGCGGAACTAGGAAGCAGATCTGACCTGACAAGTAAACAGGAAACTCTTCAGCTGGGCAGAGCCTGGGCCTGATGACCAGGAACCATGGGTTAGTAGGTTATAGATTGGTTTGACATTGGGTGAAAATCCCCAGCTTGTCAGGAATACAGTGGGAGAGACTGCAGTTCTGGATTCAGAAAATTACTGATAGAATTCAGAAATCTGAATCTGTCAGTTCACTGGAATAGTACTGATACTCTGACCTCTTTATGCAAGGGCAAGAGTCAATCTTACAGCTTCACAGCAATCAAATGAACACTGTACTCCTTAATAACAGGGTAAACTCCTAACTATCCTGCATTTCTGGGCATTTCTGTTAGGGTAGATGTATGGTATGTGGTCTATAATTTTCTTTAGCTGGGGTATTGTTATAAACAGTTCTAAGTACACTTAAGTGCTCAGTCTGGTGTGTGGTGTGTGTGTGTGTGTGTGTGTGTGTGTGTGTGTTTGTGTGTGTTTGTGATGCTAGGGAGTGCAGAGTGCAGGTTCATACCTGCCACAACACAAAGGTGAAACTTAAACCACTTTGGGTACCAGTCTTAACCCTTTACCTGATTTGAGACAGGCTCTCACCTTCACCACTGCCTAGACCAGGCTAGCTGCCCACTAGCTTCTGGAGAGTCTCCTGTATGTCTCCCATCGTATTAGCACTGAGATCACAGATTTATACTACCATAGTCAGCTTTATGTGGGTTTAGGGAATTGAACTCAGGTCCTAGCACTTGTATGGTAAGAAAGTTACTCACTAAATCCTTTCTTAGCATGTATTCTGGCTTATTGTGCACAGTTTGTTTTGTAATTTTATCCACGTTGTGTGCAGATGTCAGTGAGTTATTTCTTTTCATTTGTGGGCTATCCCACTATGAGATATATTATAGGTTGTTTGTACATTCCTTTATTGCTGGCTATTTGTGATGGTTCTTGTGTTTTTGTAGTTTACTTAACTACTTGAATAGACATGATTTGGCCTATGTATCTTGATTAACTGGTATCTATCCTTACTTTAGCTATGGTGCTGAGCTTCCCTACTGTTATACGGATGGGCCACAAGAATCTAATAAGCCTACATTATAGACTTCAGAATGGACCATAGATATAGATTCAAAAGTGGCCCAGGCATAGCCCCAGATTCTTGGAATTCCTTATCATCTACAAAGATGGCTGACTCCTGCCTGTAAAATTTCATTTTTTTTCCCTGAGGACATATGTTCTGTAATGACCTGTCAGAACATGTTAAAGAATCTGGAAGCTTGTGTTTCTGGATTTACTCACAAGATTACAAACTGTTGTTATACGCACCTGTAACAATGCTTGGTGATGCAACATAGGGCTGACTGAGACAGAGACCACCAGCCCTCACTGATGGTCATCACTAAAGCAGGATAATTGCAAATGACACTTGGCTCATACATGCTTATCAGCTCTCCAGAGAAACAGTATATATTTTTTGAAATGAACATGTGAAACAAAATCATCATGGAGAAAATGCCCTTTTTCCATTCACAGAATCATCCTCTGACATATCTGGTGAAGATTTTTCTCTAGCAATGCTTGTGCTTATACCCACTACTGTGTGTTAAAAGTTATCTTCCCATTTCCAATTCAAAGAAACACAGTTGCCTTACAGTCAGTACATGTTGAGAAAGATGTGTCTGTGTTCATGTGTGTGCAGGTGCACATGTGTGCATGTGCTGATGGAACTCAGAGCAGGGAAGCTGTCCTTCCTCAGACATCATTCACCTCTTTTTTTTTTTTTTTTCATCTTGAGACATGATTTCTCACTGGCCTGGAACTCAACTTTGCTAGCCTGGCTGGCCAGGGAGTCCCAGGGGTGTGCTCATCTCCACCTCCCCAGGGCTGGGATTATAAATGCATGCCACTGTGCCCTGCTTTTTCTTACATGGGTTCTAGAAATCAGAACTCACACAAGTTCATGTTTACAAGGCAAGCACATTGGTCCCCGAGCCATCTCCCCAGCTCTAGACAAATGTTTATATCTTAAAAATAACTTTATACATCAGATATTGTAGGCCCAGGATTACCTTCTCCATGAATTTGTTCCTTTGTTTTCTATCTTAAGAATGAAGGGAGGATATCTTTATCCTATTATATGTTTAGAACCATAACATTTTTATTGATTTGACATTTTATCGTTTATTTTTATTCTCTCGAGTGTTGAAGAACCAGTGAGGCCGTTCAATGAACTCTGTAGGCGCTATAGTCTTCTAAGCCATCTCTGTCTTTCTTTCAAATGAAAGTGCCGTTTCCTACCCTGTCTCTTCCTGAATGACCTCACTCGGGCCCACTGGAACCCAGTGGCTGAGGCCCAGACTTCTCTCTGATTCAGTTTCCTGTGCTCTGAAAAAAAGCACTTGCCTTATACTAATCGTCATTCTTCTTTTGTTAAGACTGAAGTGGTGTTAAGGTAAATTCTTATGTTATCCTCTCATGGTAACTGGAGGGCTTTTAGTGTACTGGAAAGACTCCTGCAAGTGTGCTGTGTTCTCACAATTTCCCAGCACTGTTCCTTGCTCTCCCCTCACAGATGCAAACACAAAATCACATCCTCTCATAAAGAACAATCATAGCTACTTTCCCAAGGTCAGGGATACTTGTGTCAGGAAAGCCTTATTTTACCAAAGAACAGGATGTCCCGATAAACTCAATATTCTCAGGCATCACCATGTCTACCTTCCAAGGTTCCCCGTGGGGAGCCTCTACTCTCTCCTCTGAACACCTGCACTCTTCGTGTGCCCTCATATCCTTGAGTTTATCTCTCCTTAACGCATTCAAAGATTAGTTCAGTGGCTCAAACATCGTAAGAGACAGAGATTTACTTTAGTAGGGCAGAAAGCCTCTCTATGCCTGAAGAATTTTAAGTTGTCTCCCTATACCAATCTCAGGTTAATTTCAGCTTTGATGCTACCCTTCTTCTGGTTTATTTTTGTTTTGGATTTTCATCTCGATGTTTACATGTGTCTATTTTAGAATTTCTGCTTTTCATTACAGCTCAACTTCTGGGTGACTCAGTTTTTTGTTTACTTTCCATCCATCTTTTCCTCCTTGCTTCTATCCTTCTCTCTATCCCTGTATCCTTCTCTTACTCTTCCTTCCAGCCCCATTCCTTCCTTTCCCTTCCCTTCCTTTCATTCATCCACCCTTTACCCTTCCTTTCCCTCCCCTCCCTCCCCTCCCTCCCCTCCACTCCCCTCCTCTCCTTCCCTTTTCTCTTTCCTTCCCTGTCTTTCCCTTCCCTCTTCTTTTTCTCATCTCCTCTTCTTCCCTTCTCTTCATTCCTCATGTTCCCTATCTTTTTTCTTTCCTTCTTGGACAAATGTAATCTGATGTCATATGCCAAAGTTGTTTCTGACACAAGGAACTACCCATTTGCCATTCCTTCATACTTTTTATGAGTGATATTGGTTTTTGAGAAGGGCTGAGGAGATGGCTCAGTTGGCAAAGTGCCTGTGTTATGAGAACAAGATCTGATTTTGAGCCCCAGAATTCACATAAAGAATGTTGGGCATGGTGGCAAGGACTTGTAACCCAGTATTGAGGAGGTGGTGGGCACAGATGTATTTCTGGAATGCATTAGCCAGCCAAGTCTGCTCCAGGCCAGGGGGAGACCCTCTATAAAAAAAGGAAAGATGAGGACCCTCCTACAGCCTTAGCCACTCCAATTTCCCCATCCCCGCATTCTGTTCTCCTTCTAGCCATGGACACAGCCTGCTTTTGCTCTTAGCACCCTAGATTTCTGGATTACCCTATTAGCTCCACCCATGTGGCAGTGAGCTTTCTAAATCCCCCCATGCCCATCCTCCTATATTAGAACTATCTACAGCCCCTCTCACTGCTCCAGGGATAGGGTCCAGAACTTTGCCTATTGCTTGAGAATGCCTGAATCGAGTGTCTGCCTAGCAAGCTCCCCAAATTGTGCTATGTCAGGCTCAGACTTTAGGAGGAAGCCTGAAATCATCTGATTCTCAGAGGATTTGATCCTCTGTGTGAATTCCTGAGTAGCTGGACAAGAAAAAGAGGGAGAACTCCTGAATTCCTTCTATGAAGCCAGCATCATTCTAAAACTCCCAACAGGTAAAGAAACAACCAAAATAGATAACTATAGACCCATATCCTTAATGAATATAGATGCAAAATTTTTCAACAAAATACTTACAAACTGCATGCAGGCATGCATGAAAAAGGTCATTCACCATTATCGAATGTGGATTTATTACAAAGATTCAGGGATGGTTCAATATATGTAAGTCAATAAATTTCGTAAATCATATAAATGGACTCAAAGACAAAAATCACATGGTCATCTCATTAGATAAAGAAAAGGCCTTTGACAAAACTCAACAAGGATTTATGTTAAAAATCCTTCAGGGAATCAGACTGGAGGGAACACACCTCAACACAATGATTAACATTTTCAGTAAAGTGGCAGGTCATAAAATTAGTCTATAAAAATCAGTAACCTTTCAAATGAAATTATAAGAAATTGGAGAAAGAATGCATGGAAATGCTCCCATTCAAAATAGATTGAAAAGAATTAAAATATCCCAGAGTAAATATGACCAAAGACATTAAAATTCTCTACAATGGAAATTTTAAATCTTTAAAGAAAGAGATTTAGGAAGACACCAGAAAATGAGAGAAAGTCCTATGCTCATGGATTGGAAGAATTAATATTGTCAAAATGACCATTCTATCAAAAGCCATTTATAAGTTCAATGCAATTAAAATCCCCAAGACATTCTTTGCAGAATTAGAAAATATTATCATAAAAAATCATATAGAAGCACAAAAGACCCTGGAAGGCTAAAGCAACCCTGAACACAATGCTGAGAGGATAACTACACTGGATTTCAAACTGTATTACAGAGCTGTAGTCATAAAAACAGCATGGTACTGGCAGAAAAATAGACCCATAGTTCAATGGAACAAAATTGAGGACCCAAACTTGAGTATACATAATTTCAGTCACTTGATATTTGACAAAGGGGCCAAGAACACTCATTGTAAGAAAGATAATATTTTCAGCAAATGATGCTGGAAAACTGGATCTCCACTTGTAGAAGAATGAAACTAGACTCTTATCTTCACCTTGCACAAAAGTCAACTCCAAATGGATAAAAGATCTCAATGTGAAGGCTGGAACTCTGAAACTGTTAGAAGAAAACTTTGGCAATAACCTACAAGATATAGATGTAGGCTTCTAAATCAGACATCAATTGCTCAAGAATTAAGGCAAATAATCAACTACTGTGATCTCATGAAAGGGAAAGCTTCTGCACAGCAAAAGAAACAAACGAAGAAGTGACAAAACCCAGAGTGGGAGAAAATCTTCACCAGCAACACACTTGACAGAAGGTTAAAAATCCACAATATATAAAATTTTGAAAAAAGGTGACTCAATTAAAAGGTGAGCTAAGGACCTGAACAGTGTTCTCAAAAGAAGAAATAAAAATGGCTAAAACCATCCTCAAAAGTGTTCAATATTGTGAGTAATTAGGGAAATGCAAATCAAAATCACTTTAAGATTCCATCTTACTCTAGTCAGACTGGGTAAGACAAAGAGAACAAATGATACCAAATGCTGGAGAAGATTTGGGGAAGGGCAAACTGTCAGTGCTGGTGGGATTGCAAGCTCATGCAACTTGAAAAGAAGCAATGTGGAGAACTCTTAAAAAAACAAAAAACAAAAACTAAAAATGAACCTACCATTTGACCCAGTTATACAACTCCTTGGCATTATACACAAATCACCCTATTGCAGAGATACTTGTACATCCATGTTTGTGGCTGCTCTTTTCACAATAGCTAAGAGATGGAAGCAACTTAAGTGTCCCTCAACTGATGAGTGGATAATGAAAATGTGATATACTTACACAATGGAGTTTGACACAGATGTAAAAAAAAGAAAAAAAATCATGAAATTTGAAAGTAAATGGGTTGAGGTAGAAACTGTTTTACTAAGTGAAGTAGCACAGACTCAGAGAAACAAACGACATGTATTCTCCCTCATATGTGAACACTTGCTTCAAATCCTTATATGTGAGCAAGTATCCTGGTGTAACTACAGGAACCATGATAATGGAAAGTAACCAGGGAGATGAAAGGAAAGAAGGAAAATGAGAAAGAATAACAGTAGGTGGCAGGTTTTACTAAGGGAGAAATGGATAAAATGAGGGTGTGTAAATGGGAGACAAAGGGAAGGTTGTAGAAGGAATTTGGGGTGTAAAGGGAAAGAAGGAGCTCAAGAGAAGAGAGAACGTAGGAGACTGGTATTATCAAGGGAGACATGGGAAAAACGGAGAGATTTTAAATGAGGAAAGCATGGAGGCAAGGTTAGACAGAGAAAAGGGAGAGAGAAATAATGCCTAGCTAGTGTGAAAAAAACAGACGGACTCATATTATTTCAACAACCTAATGAAAAATTAAATATACGTTATTTCTATGTGAGTGCATGTGTATAGCTAAAGACTATATAACAAGAAATAGTGTCAGACAGGAGAAACCTTTCCTTTGAGTTGTTTCCAGGGTAGTCCAAGATGCTCCCAAAACTACAAAGGCTATTGCCACTACACTTGATTGCCTCTGAGAACTTGAAGGTAAAACCCTCTCGCTGAAGCAGAACCTACTTTGGACACAGGATTTGGAGCAATGGAGCTGGAACTGACCTGGAAGCCACCTCCCCTGAAGGCTAGCTCTCACAGCTTTGGAAAGCACTGTGAAAACTGCTAAGGGGGAAGAGCAATTGATTTTCCTTTAAAACACCAGCCTCAAAACCAGGTATCCACATCAATGATCAGTATGACATATCACATTGGTACAGTAGTAGCACTTTTATCCTGGGGGCAATCAACAGCTACCTAATTGGACTAAAAGCCCACTCAATGGGAAGAAACTCATGTGTAGTACTGTAAACATAGCCAAATACACATGGCTGGAGAAGTCACAGATCTTACAGAACACCCCAAACTGTCACATCCCTGGACTAATGTAATTTCTAACTATGTGCAAAATGCTTACAGAAAAATATCCCTGTCACCACTCATCAAAGAATCTTCTCTTGAACTTGAGACTATTATTATAGAGTACCACAACTTGTCACACACAGATGCTTTCTGTGAATTGCCCAAGCCTAAGTGGCACATCTACAATGTTATCTCTACACCTCAGGCCCAAGGAACATAGAATAAGTGTTAAAGAGGACAGTAATGAATATCTCAATTGTAATCAATGAAGCTCTCTCATGGAACAGAGCATACCCCATTCTTAGCTGCAGCAATATTAGCAAATGACTACTGCTAGGTGAGGAAGAACTGCTCTTCCTAAGGCAAAGGACTGTAGATGGGCTGACTAGACCTCAGTAGGTGATCTTGCACTGAGGAATTGGCCTCAACACAATAGGCTTTAACACAAATGAGAGAATGTATGAGTTCCAAGGGGGGGATATGGGAGTGTACCAGTGGGGGAGAGGGTATAAAGATAATTAAGATTCATTGAGATGTTTGTATGAAATACAAAAAATTCAATAATAAATAAAAGCAAAAGATGTGTTCTGATGAATGACACCGGCCACTGTCTTCTTGTCTCCAAACATGAGCACACACACACACACACACACACATTCACACACACAAATATATATACACACACACACACAATATAACCTCTTCTACAAACATCCAAATATGTGTATAATTTGGAAAACAGTTGAACACATGTATTTGACTCTTTGGGCTCTAATTAATATATAATCATTTGCTTTTCAAAATGGCAAGAAAACCAGGAAGTTGCACACACTTGATAGAATTATGACACTACCACTTCATTCTGCCCAGAATCTTCAAAATATGGAATTTCCATTCAGAATTTATCTCAGATGCTTGACTGTGTCATACTTCCAAGTGTGACTCCTCAGTGACTTGACCAGGATGATAATATAGAAGTTGGAGCCTATGGGTTTTGGAGTCCAACCCATTGTTCAAGGGTACAGCCCAGCTTAGATACCTCGTGCATGCTTATGAGGTCGTTACTTCCTTAAGAGATGAGGACTTATGACTTACATGTAAGAATTGAACTGTCTAATATTTGCACACATACAACAGGTAAGATAGAATTGAGGTGGCAGCTGTACTCATCCTGGGAATGACTCCAGCACAGCAGTTGCAAAAAGAGATATAGTCTAAGAGGCTTGCATAATGTGGATAAGCCAAATTGAAGATGCCAAATTATACTTAGAAGCTTTGTTGTATAAACATTGAAGAAGAGCAGAGGCAATCAAATCTATTATGCAAATTTTAAACAAGTCAAATTATGACAACTTAATGCTCTCATCTACACAAGATGAATCTACCTCCTCTGGGACTATGGACATATATAGTGTGAAAAAAGCTTCTCAGGTCTAAAATTGGAATCATCAGTCACTTTCTTGTCACTCTACACAGCACATAGACACACACAATCTTTTTTCTATTTAAACACACACAATCTTTAGTTATATTAAGTCTTTCAGAGCTGGACATGCTGGCTCACAGTTGTGGTCCCAGTACTTTGGAGGCTGAGCCAGGAAGACTCCCAAGAATTTGAGGTTAGTCTGGGCTACATAGTGAGTTCAAGGCCAGCCTACACTACAGTGTAAGACTCTGTCTCAGAAAACAACAAAAAGCAAAACACCATCAATGTGAGTCTGAATGAGTCTTGCTGGTCTTCAGCTTGTTTGCTCCTGAAGATAATGGAATATATATATTTAGGTATAAAGATTTTATATAATATATATATATATATATATATATAAAATCCATTTTAGGGGAAGAAAATTTGTTCACACTTATCTTCTCAAATAGCTGCACAATTTAAGATGACCACCATACTTCTTCTTACATTTCCAAAGGTTCAATGAATGAACTGAGTCTAAGACAGTTCTCAAAGCTTATCCACTTAGTAGGAAGGAGTAATGTACTTTGACAATTGGCTTATGAGGAGAAGGGATGGGGAAACTGAGTAAGATTTGGTGACTTTGTACCAATCCTATACTACAGCTTGGGTGCTTGAAAACATAAAAGTATATGCTTGAGAATTGTTTGCCTGAACTTATGGAAGTATATATGCACAATCTACAGCAATGCATTGAGTTTTTTCCATATATATATAATATATTTAATATATAATATATAATTATATATAGTACAAGAGCATTGAGGTTTTTGAACTTCCTTCTTAACTCCATAATTATTGGCTCTATATGCACATGCACAACCCAATAAACTCCTCAAAGTTAACTCACCAAATGACCATTTCATTAAAGGGGCATATAGTTAATAACCATTGCCCTGGCTACTTTTACTGTTGCTGTGATAAACACAATAAGCAAAAGCAACTTGAGTTGGGGGAGGATTTATTTGGCTTATGGCTGACAATCCATCATTAATAAAAATCAAGGCAGGGACTCAAGGCAGGAACTGAAGCAGAGACCATGGAGGAACACTGCTTACTTCCAGGGCCACAATTACCTACTTTAATTCTTTAATTTTTAAATTTTGGTTTGTATTTTATGTGTGTGAGCATTTTGTCTGCATGTATGTAAGTGCACCCATATTGTACAATGCATGTGGAGGGCAGAAGAAGGCATTGGATCCCCTGTGACAGGAGTCACAGACAGCTGTGGCCATGTGGGTGCTGGGAACTGAACCTGGCGACTTTGCAAGAGCAGCCAATGCTCTTAACTGCTGAGCCGTTTCTCCAGTCCCCTACCAACTTTTCTTACATTACTCAGGCCCAATGCCTAGGAATGACACTGCCCACAGGGGGCTGTGTAGTCCTACATACATCAATTAGCATTTAAGGAAATGTCACATGTCATGTCCACAGGCCAGTCTGAAGGAGGACATTCATCAACTGAGGTTCTCTGTTCCCAGATGTCTGTATTTTGTCTAAAGTTGACACAAACAAACCAGCTCAACAATTCACCAACTTTCTATCCTCAAAGACATTCTGTGATAGGCAGTTTTCCCTTTTGCTTTCCTAACCACATGGTAAGGAGTCCAACATGGCTTCCCCCTCACCTCTACTTTGTCTTGCTACTATTTAGGTTTTGAGAGGTGGGGAACTGGAGGTACAGATGATGTGGGACTGAGGGAAGACAGTTCACATGAGTAATTATTGAATATTAAATTGCCCATGAATATACTACTTTGCAGGAGGAAATTGTATCAGTAATAATTCTTCACAGACTTTCAATATGTTCAACAGCATTTTCTTGAATATCAATCATATAAAGTGTCTACTTGTGGCCGAAAGGATGTTCTTCAGCAGTAAACTATGAACATCCCATATTTGATAACACAGCACTGTAATTAGATCTCTTCTTTTTCCTATTTGCCTGCTTTCTCTTTGGTCTGCCATCTCATTTCTTTGCCTAGTAACTCCAGCTGGAATAATGGAGTTTAAACAAACTAGACACTCATTAAAGCACTATAGTGGGAACAAAATCAGAGGTCATGAACTTCAACTAAATAGTTGTAATGTAGAAGTACATTTGATGCATTGGTCACTGGGAGAATTGAACGTTTAACTGACTAATTGGCTTTGGGCAAGTTGCCCACTTGGCAAATTGATTTCTGGTGGGTTCTCTGAGGCCAGGTGCATTCTGGGAATGGTGGAGTGGTGAAAACACAAACCTTGAAAGGATTAATTTTTTATCTATTAAGTTGCTTTGGGGATCTGAGCCAGCAGATGTGACCCATCTAATATGTTATTAGTCTACAAATGTAGACATCATATTTATGCCTGGAAATAAAATTTGTATACAGATGCTAATCTGTAGGTCTGTTCTCTGGGAATGTCATTACTTTTATTGAATACAGAAAATAAGGAAAATGAGCCTAGAAATATTGATGAGAGGTGAATGACCAAATTAATTTTCAAAGTGATTACCTACAAGGATTATTAGAGTGCTTAATTAAGATGTGCAGCATCAAATGATTTGTGATTGTTTAGATGTCCTTGTCTGAGCCTGATGCTGTCACTCAACTTCAGAGGAACACTACAGGACAGACCCTGTCTTTGTTTCTCTTGTACCTATGCTAACCATCCTTTAAAAGCTACCACTGTGTTTGTTCCCAGACACTTTCACTGGCTATAGTGAAGTTACCCTATTAGGTAGGAATTCAGAACCTGAATTTTATGAAACTACCCCTAGGTAGAATTGAGCAGTAACTAACCAAAATTTAAGGGATATGAGCCTGGCGGTGGACACTTTTTATTTTCTAGCTGTCATATTTAAAAGTGAAAAGAAGAGAAATTAATTTACATCATATATCTTATTTAGCTTAATACAACCCAAATAGCACCAACCATCACCTTAGTGAAGAGCCAGAACAATAGACTGCTTTTCAATCAAAACTGTGTTTTCTTTAAGAGGACAAGGTAGAATATACCATGTGTATGAAAATTTGGAAAATAGTTGAAAATCTTGATTAAGATGTGTGTGTGTGTGTGTGTGTGTGTGTGTGTGTGTTTAAAAACCTGGACTTTACATGACTAAAATCCCAGATGTCCTCTTTATTTTCAAGGAAGCTTCAGACAGATTAATGGTGGTGTCCTTTGTAGAGCAGGGGTAAGTAGAGTCACACACCTCCGAGGGGACCACCTGTGTCAGAGGGTGATGAGTGATGCTCCTGGGTGTGACAAAGCACACAGACTGGTATGTTTGGGTAGCTTGCCCAGACATTGTAGAATGCTCTTCAGCACAGAGATGGGGAGCACAGAGAAGAATGGAATGGCAAGCATTTTACAGAGATAGGTGAAGTTTACCATTTTCTAATGTTGAATTGAGGAAAATGAACTTGCTTCCAGGTTGTGCTTTGGAAGACTAAGGGTATTAAGAATAGCAAAATGGGGGCTGGAGAAATGTCCTAGTGGTTAAGAGTGCCGACTTCTCTTGCAGAGGACCCAGGTTTGATCCCCAGCACCCACATGATGGCTGAGAACTGTCTTTAACTCCAGTTCCAAGGGAATCCGACACCCTCTTCTGACTTCTGAGACATTGCATGACACGGGTGCAGCAACCTACATGCAGACACTGCATTCATATACATAGAAAAATAAATAAATAAAATTAAAAAAATTAAAAAGAAATAGCAAATGCTCTCAGATTGGAGGTAAACTCCTTAACTGAATGAGAATGAAAAGGAGAACATAACCAAGGCAGCTGTGGTTACCAAAGAGAAGACAATGCCCTATCATCTGCCCATAGTGAGGACACAGCTAAGATGACCCAGAGGCTGTCCTGCAGAGTCAAGTGCTTTAGCTCAACTCAAAGTTTCCTTCTGCCGCCCCCAAGGATTGGCTGCAGGTCACTGGTGCCCTTTCCCAGCCTTGCATGTGATGTCTGGGCTGCTAGAAGTAGAGGGCCTCCAGTAGGACCCTCACCTCAGGATGGACCACCCCGGCACTGGGAAGCCCACTGGGTAAGTAAGCTCGACTGTAGACTATGGCGTTCCTGTAGGTCGTATGGAGCCTGGGGTGGCACTGAAACCAGTTCTTAGCCAAGTTTTTCCACTTCTCTGTCCAGCTGTGCCCTTCCCTAACCGGGTCTCCTGGGAACATTTTTACAAGCCATTTGTAAAAGGGTGGAAGATAGCTTGTTTGTGTAGTGCAGATGTTCCCTGGACCCTAGAGCCCTGGGAAACTGGGTTCAACCTGGCTTGAACTATGGGTCCTTGACCTGCGGTTATCGCTTTCTACATCTGGCTCCCCTTCAGTAGCGTCTCTACTTTGACCCCCCAGCCCATCGTGTACCTCTTCCTGTTGACAATTTCTGTCCTCTCCGTTGTTTTTGACTTACTGGAGGAAACGGACTAATAAACCTTGTGGAATGCCTCAGAAAGTAAGCAATACCACAGCAGAGATCTGAGGACTAAAAAAAGCAAAACCATAAAAGCACAACTGACAGAGAAAGGCTGTGGTGCAGACTAGAACATGGATTACGGAGCAGAGTGCTTTCACGGATGTGCGGGGGAGGGGGGCACAGCTGGCCTTATTTCTTCTGATCACTGCTTGTTACCCTGTTACTTCTAGAAATAGTTTTAAGTTGAAAGTTATTGGATGGATGTGATAATTGTCACCTGAGTAGAGAGTCTCAGTGGGAGATGGTACAGATCAGAGTGGCCTGTGGCCCTGTCTCTGGGGAACTGTCTTTTTTATTTTTATTTTATGTGTTTTTAATTTTATGCTTATGAGTGTTTCACCTGCATGAATGTAGGTGTACCACGTGCATGCAAACTTCAGGAGGCCAGACAAGGGCATCAGGAACTGTATTTACAGACCACTGTAAGTAGCCATGTGCGTACAGGGAATCCAACGTAGTCCTCTCTGCAATGGCAGCCAGTGCTGTTAACTAAACCATCTCCCCAGCTCTTGTGGGGGACTGTATCAATTACATTAAGTACATTAAGTATGTAGAAGACTGAGCCCACTGTGGGAGGTACCATTCCCTGGGGTTCGATCTTGGACTGCCTGAGAGTAAAGGACGCTAAGAACAAGAAGTGAGCACAGCCATTCATTCCCTCTGTGTTTATTTTATTTATTTATTTATTTTTTTGAGACAGGGTCTCCCTATAGCCCCAGCTGTCCTGGAACTCACTCTGTAGACCAGAATGGCCTGGAACTCACAGAGATCTGCCTGCCTCTGCCTCCCGAGTGTTAGGATTAAAGGCGTGAGCCACCACGCCCGGCTTAAAGACGGTTCTTAGCTGCCATATGGGTGCTGGGAATTGAACCCAGGTCCTCTGCAAGAGCAGGTCACACTCTTAACTGCTGAGCCAACTCTCCAGCCCCCTCTCTCTGTGTTCTTTACTGTGGGTATGGCTAGCTATGTCAAGATCCTGCTGCGAGTTCTCTGCGATGATAGAGTGTAACCCACAACTGTAAGCTAAATAAACCCTTTCTCTATTAATGTTGCTTTTGTCCGAGTGTTTTATTAACAGAAATGAAACTAATACAGTGGAGGACTATACTTTAAATAGAGTTTAAAGTAGGAAGAATCCCCAAAGCAGTTGATACATATAAAGCACTATTGCACATATTTTAGAATGTGCCTACATCATGGAAGATTCCCAGACATGAAGATGGTCTTGACTGTCATAGAAATCCACAGTTTAAATCACGATCACGTCTTCCATTTAACTGAAGAATGCAGCAATGGAGGTTATATCACTTACTTTTCTCGCTGTTGTGGTAAGATACCTGACAAGAGCCAACTCAGAAGAAGAAGGGTTTGTTTTGCCTGACAGCTTGAAGAGATAGAGTGGTGGGAAGGAATGGTGACAGGACAGAGAGACAACTGGTCACTTTGCATGGTGACAGGATGGAGAGACAACTGGTCATCTTGCATGGTGACAGGATGGAGAGACAACTGGTCACCTTGCATGGTGACAGGACGGAGAGACAACTGGTCACCTTGCATGGTGACAGGACGGAGAGACAACTGGTCACCTTGCATGGTGACAGGACGGAGAGACAACTGGTCACCTTGCATGGTGACAGGACGGAGAGACAACTGGTCACCTTGCATGGTGACAGGACGGAGAGACAACTGGTCACCTTGCATGGTGACAGGACGGAGAGACAACTGGTCACCTTGCATGGTGACAGGACGGAGAGACAACTGGTCACCTTGCATGGTGACAGGACGGAGAGACAACTGGTCACCTTGCATGGTGACAGGACGGAGAGACAACTGGTCACCTTGCATGGTGACAGGACGGAGAGACAACTGGTCACCTTGCATGGTGACAGGACGGAGAGACAACTGGTCACCTTGCATGGTGACAGGACGGAGAGACAACTGGTCACCTTGCATGGTGACAGGACGGAGAGACAACTGGTCACCTTGCATGGTGACAGGACGGAGAGACAACTGGTCACCTTGCATGGTGACAGGACGGAGAGACAACTGGTCACCTTGCATGGTGACAGGACGGAGAGACAACTGGTCACCTTGCATGGTGACAGGACGGAGAGACAACTGGTCACCTTGCATGGTGACAGGACGGAGAGACAACTGGTCACCTTGCATGGTGACAGGACGGAGAGACAACTGGTCACCTTGCATGGTGACAGGACGGAGAGACAACTGGTCACTTTGCATGTGCAGTCAGAAAGCAGAGAACAGACAGTAAGTTGAGGTAGGCTACAAAACCCCCAGAGGCACCCCAGTGAATCCCTTCCTCTAGTAATGCTCTTCCTCTGAAAGTCTCTACAACCTTGAAAACAGTACTATCCTCTGCGGACAAACAAATATCCACAGACAGGAGCCTGGGTAGGTGTTGACAGTCCCCCAGGCCTGCTGGGGGAATTTCAGGGTCCGACTGAAGAAGGAAAGGGGGTGAGAGGCGCAGAGTCAAAACAGACCCTGGGAGTTGGGTGAATTGCAGACAGAGGGTGAGCTGTCGCGGACTCATTTATTGGGGGCAAGGTTAGGGGTGATGTACTGTTCGCATTCCTGCTCTCCTCTTGTCGTCTTCTGATTGGCCCAGGTCTGCAACGCTGCTTGTATGGTCTCACCTGCCTAGGACAGGTTAGGTTGATGAGAGACAAGCTCTGCACATGTGTAATTCTCAGCATACTGGCTATACTACAGGTAAGTATTTCCCATTCAAACTACAATAGGTGTGACATGTATCTCCAATTCATTTGTGAAATATTTGATCCCTACATCACCCCATCCAGGTATAAGGCTATGGGTTGCAAATGGCTCTGGTATTGCCCTTTCCAGTCAGCCTTACCCCTTGGCTTGCTGCAACCCAGTTGAGGTGGTCACCCTTCTCACACAGGACAGTCTTGCCTCTATACACTTGTCTATATTTGCAACTTTTCTCCAGGGAGTCTGGGTTGTTTGCCCAATGACTAAATTAAGTGGAACAGTCAAAAGGCCAGCTTCAAACCCAAGAGTCTGTACCTCTCAAATAAATGGAATAGAAATGGAATTCCAAAGAAGAGTGTACCAGCAAAGAAGAACAGAAGGTGGCTTGGCCACTGCAGTAGCAGGGGTATTAGTGACTGTCTTATAACCCAAACTGACAAGAAGCAATTTAATGGAGGAGAGGTTTATCTTGGCCTACAGTTGAAGGGAACATAATTATTAATGGGGGAAAGCACAGTACCAAGTATCCAGACATATGAGCCTGAGGGGGATATTTCAAATTCAAATCACAACAGTGAATTGATGGACCCAGAAGTGTGTGGTGCTGGGGAGTTCCTGGATATTTGCTCCCTGCTGTTCACCCTGTGAACTGCCTGAGTGGGCAGTCAAGGTTGCATTTCTCCCACATGCCTTTACTTTATCAACACTAGAATCCAGTTGCCATTTTTCAGGATCAGATTCTCCTGAGTCTGTCTCAGGTGTGTGTTTTTCAAACCCATCATTACTCAACTGAGACTTTGACAATCCTGAGGAGAGGCAAATTACTGACTCTGAAGAGTTTTGCCAGCAGAAAGAATAGCAGGCCCTCACTCATGTGTTTCCAATCTCTGGTAGGTCTCAAGAGCAGGACTGAGGGAAACAACACACCCATCTTCCCTGCCATTTGGATGGAGTCTGATAATATGGTGGCACAGATCTTGCTGTGACTGGACTGAAATTGCTGTTCTTCAAAGAACCTGCTCTTCAAGGTCCACAGGTACAAAGGATTCCTAACATGATAAGAAGAAAATCTCAACATTGTCATTGAGACAGGCTCTCACTCTGTAGCCTACTCTGCCCTGTACCTTACTATGTGACCCAGGCTAGCTTTGAACTCATAGCAGTCCTCCTACTTCAGGTTTCTGTCTGCTGGGAATATCTTGCTAGGCTAAAGAATTCAATTTTACTGTGTAGTTGTGTCCTTAAAACTCTTTTGATAATTCTTATATGGAGGCACTTAGCTTTATATTTGTTCATTTGTCTTCATATGCTATGGGCAGAAGAGAAAAAGTGTATTTTCTAGGAGGATAAAAAAATTAATGAATATGTTCCCTGGGGGTGCCTCTGCATTATAAGCTGCAGGTGCTGTCCTCGTGGGAAGCAACAAGGAGCTGGGGTTCAAACAGGGCCACATTCAATTGAGAACATGGCTACTTCCTCATAATTAGCCAACATGACATTCAAACTCCTTATAATTATTTCTGAATGTTTAGGTCTATAATTGGTCCAGGGTCTGGCAGAGACGAGCACTAGAATGGGGAAAGGGTGATAGAGACAGTGGTTGCACCTTTCAATTCCCAGAACATTACCAACAATCTAGCCTTTCCTCTCTTGAAATGTTTTTAAGGAAAGTTCATTTGCTCATTCCTAATTATTCCTTGGGTTCAACTTTGGAGTTTGGGGGTACATCTAGTACATTATTTCTTATAATTCCATGGAAACATTCTCTTTTCACACAAATAAGTTCATCATCTGAAAGATGCACGTGTTACTGTTTTACCTGTATCATTTTGTTTTGCCTTAAACTATTGTTAGAGCAATTTTAGGTTCACAGCAAAATGAATGGAAAGTATGAAGTGTTCCCAACAAGACATTCATTGCCACCCACACTGCTTATCCATGAACAGAACCCCCCATTGTGTGTGAGCTATAGATCATGAGCTAAAGTGATATTTCACTATCACCTGGGATCCCACTGCATCTGTAGGAGTTCCTCTGGAACTGGAGTTACAGGCAGTTGTTAACCACCATGTGATTGTTGGGAATTGAATGGGAGTCCTTTGCAAGAACAGTTGTGCTCTTAACCACTCAGCCATCTCTCAAGCCCCATTTTTCATTATAATGAAATCTATATTATCAACAATTCTTCCAAGGGTCCTTAGTTTTGTAGCTAATCTTCACTGAATCATTATATCAAAGCCAACTAGATTCTTACCACATCATCTAGGAGGGTGAGGGTCCCTGTCATATGAATATGTAGATATCGTAATACCAACTACTGAAAAGACTTTATTCTGGAGCTAGAGAGATGGCTCATTGGCTAAGAACACATATGGCTCTTGCAAATAACCCAAGTTTGGTTTATAGCACCCATGTCAGGTAACTCACAATCACCTTTAAATCCAGCTCCAGGAGGATCCAACACCTCTAGCCTCTGTGGGTATCCCTGCCAAAACATGCACACATGAATATGCCTACATGCAGACACATACATATTCACATAATTACAATAAAATAAAAATAAAAGACTTTCTTTTATTATGTTGTTTTTGCACTGTTGTCAAAGATGAGTTAACTATATCTATGACACATTATTTCTGACCTCTCTACTTGATTTCAATCATCTATTTCTGTTTTACACTAATTATTCACTCTCTTGATTGCTATATCTTTTCAAAGTTGGCCATTCTATTTTTAGCTCCCTCCCTATAAATCTGAAAGTTAGTTTGCCCATGACAACAAATAGCTTGCTACAATTTTCATGGGATTATATTGAATCTGTAGATCACATTGAAAAAAATACTGAAATGGTAACAATGTTTTGTCTCTTGTTTTTTCAAATATTTTATTGAAGTTTTGTGCATTTCATACATCCTTTCTCAGTCCAATTTAGACTCATTTCCCTTTCCATGCTCCACACCCCACCTGAGTTCATGCATTCTGCCATACATGTATCTTTTTCTGAGTCTTTTTAAAGTTTTTCAATGCAGAGGATTATTGTTTTGGGGAGAACTTTACTGTTTCAGTACATCCTTTGTCCCAGTTCTTTTGTTGCTGTTGTTCCCTTCAATTTGTATTGCTTCAACATATGCGTATGTATGCCACAACTATACTAAAATTATTTCCAAGTCATATTTCAGGATTCACATCTTTCCCTTTAAATTTATATTATTCTAAAATATGCATACATACCCTCCACCCATATACCAAGGTACAAAGTCTGAAAATAGTGGTGGGTGAATTCTAGAGCCTGTTAAGGGATTCACATTATAAGAGCACAGTTGCTTTCACATAAAGAGGAATATAACAACATTGGTCAGTTTACCTTACAACTAGGTACTAGTTGGTTCTTTGAAAGGCTAGACAAGATAGACAGACCTCTAGCCCAGTTAACCAAAAGAAAGAAAGAGCAACTCCAAATCAATAAAATTCATGATGAAATGGGAAACATCACAAGAGACAATGAAAAGATCCAAATAATCGTATGAGAATACTTCAGAAAACTATAATAAATATGAAAACCTAAGAGAAATAGATGAATATATGAAATCCTGGAAATCAACAAAGCTTAACCAAGAAGAGATTGACTACTTAAACAGACCCATAATATTTGAGGAAATTGAAAATTTCATTAAAAAAACTCCCAACTAAAAAAATCCTAGGCCCAGATGGCTTCATCCCAGAATTCTATAGATCATTTAAAGAGGACTTACAACAATTACCACTCAAACTGTTCAGAAGGATACAAACAGAGGGGATTCTCCTAAATTCCTTCTATAAAGCCAGCATCAGTCTAATACCAAAACCAGGCAAAGATACAACCAAAAAAGAAAACTATAGACCCATCTCATTAATGAACATAGATAAAAAATTCTTAACAAAATACTTGCCAATCACATACAGACCCACATCAAAAAGATCATCCATCATGATCAAGTTGGCTTCATCCCAAAGATGCAGGGATGGTTCAACATATGTAAATCAATAAATATCATAAAACACATAAATGGTCTGAAAGACAAAATCCACAGGATCATCTTGATTGATGCAGAAAAAGCCTTTGACAAAATCCAGCATCCCTTCATGCTTAACATCCTAGAGGGAATTGGACTGGAGGGGCATTCTTCAATGTCATCAAAGCCATATACAACAAACCCACAGCCAACATCATCCCAAATGGAGAAAAGTTAGAAGCATTCCCCTTAAAGGCAGGAATCTGGCAAGACTGTCCTCTATCACCACTCCACTTCAAAATAGTGTTTGAAACGCTTGCTAGGGCAATAAGGCAAGAAAAGGAAATTAAAGGAGTACTAATTGGAAAAGAGGAAGTCAAGCTATCCCTTTTGGCAGATGATATGATAGTTTACCTAAGGGATGCAAGAACTCCACCAGAAAACTGCTAGAAACCATTAAGAGTTTCAGTAACATGGTGGGATACAAAATTAACCTAGAAAAATCAGTAGCCTTTCTTTACACCAACCAGAAGCAACTGAAGAAGGAATATAAGGAGAGCTTCCCATTCACAATAGCCTCAAAAACAATAAAATACCTAGGAACAAACCTAACCAAAGACACCAAAGATCTCTACAACAAAAATTTTAAACCCTTGAAGAAGGAGATTGAAGAAGACATCAGAAGATGGAAAGACCTCCCATGCTCATGGATTGAAAAAATTAATATAGTAAAAATGTCCATTCTATGCAAATTAATATACAGATTCAATGTAATCCCAATTAAAATCCCCAAGAGTTTCTTCACAGACTTGGAAAAAAAGTCCTTAAATTCCTATGGAAAAACAAAAGACCTCGAATAGCCAAAGCAATCCTGAGCAAAAAGAGCAATACAGGGGGGATCACTATACCAGATTTCAAACTATATTACAGGGCTATAGTCATAAAAACAGGCTGGTACTGGCACAAAAATAGACCTGTAGACCAATGGAACAAAATTGAAGATCCAAACTTAAGCACATACAATTTGATCCTTCTCATATTTGACAAAGGGGCCAAGAAGACACAATGGAGGAAAGACAGCATCTTCAGCAAATGGTGTTGGCAAAAGTGGATCACCACTTTAGAAGAATAAAATGAAACCCCTACCTCTTGCCCTGTACAAAAATCAACTCCAAATTGATCAAAGACCTCAACATGACGAGTGGATAGAGAAAATGTGGTACATCTACACAATGCAGTGGTAAAAAAAAGATGGCATCATGAACTTTGTGGGTAAATGGATGGAACTCCAAGCCATAGTGAAGTAACACAGTCCCAGAAAAACAAACGATGAATGGTATCCATCATTTGTGGATGCTAGTACCAAGTACCTAATGTTTTGTCTCTTAGTCTATAAAAATAACCTTGGGTCTTTATTTCTTCATTGGTTAGTTTCATGAGAATTTCACGGTCTTCCTCATGGAGGCCTTGTAAATATCTTGTTCTGTCAGTAACTAAATATTTCACTTTTCACAGTGACAACACAAAAGTTAATTGTTTTTGTTTCAAATTCTACTTGCTCTTGGCTGATATTTAGGAAATTAATGTTCTTAGAATTTGTCATCTTAGGACTGGAGAGTTGGTTCAGTGGTGAGAGCACTTGCTGCTCTTGCCTGTGACCTAAGTTAGGTTCTAAGAACCCAGGTGGGGCTGCTCACAACCACCTGTAACTTCATTTGCAGGTGAACCAATGCCCTGCTGGCTGCTGCAGGCTGCTGCACTCACGTGGCCCACTCCCTTACATGGGTACATAAACACAAATAAATTAAAAGAATCTATATCTTTAAAAACAATCTGCCATCTTTGTTTGGTTTTCATTTTCTAATTATTGGTTGCTATCACTACATTTTATCAATGCTTATATATATTCTGTTTCTCTATTTCCCGCATTTGTATATTCTGTGTTCATTATCCGTTTCCTTTTTACCACTCTTGTGTGGATTTAACTGCCCATTATTCTGTTTAAAGAAAAAGATTACCTGGTATCATGTTGCCAGATTCACTCTTATTTGAACACTTCTTTATGTAGACTGTTCCACTGTTCTACATAAAACAGTGTGACCAGCATTATACTCTGGGGTCAATTTCTTTGCCACCTTAAACCACTTTTGTATTTTTTTGTTTGGAAATTTTTGTGGCAACATATTTTATGTTGAACAGAGTCTCCCCTCCCTCCAGTGCTCTTCCTCTCCCCCATTCTCTACCATTCATCTGCTTTGTCTTCCTAGACAAATGTTCTTAAGTCATCACTATATGCAGTTTGCTATATCTATGCACAAATCTAGCAACCACAAATGAGAGAAAATATACTAAACTATATTTGTCTTTCTGAGATTGATTTAATTCACTTAATAGGAAAATCTCCAGTTGCAAAAGTAAATTTTATTATCATTGAACGTTGATTTGAATGTTGATTTGAAAAAACCTAAATGCAAATTAATTCTAGAGAATTCCTTGTTCTTGTCACTTAGAGACATGCTTGTGTAAAAGGTGTTTTTATATCAGTTGTTTATATCAATTTTCCTTTTGATCTGTCTCCCTAAGTTCATCTTAAATTATTACACTGATGACCTTTTCACCTTACGTTTGTTGTGATGTTCTTTAAACTCACCAGCTATCTCTTGAGGGAGATATTTACCACAGTATCTCTCTTCTTTTAAAAAAAAGAATTTTATTTACATGTCTGCATCTGTGTCTGGGTATTAGCACATGAGTGCAGTACATACAGAGGCCAAAAGAGGGCATCAGATGGCCTGGAGCTGAAACTACAGACAGTTGTGAGCCACCAAACCTAGATGCAAGGAATGGAACTTGGATCCTCTGTGAGAGCAGGGAAGGATAACAGCTGGACCATCTCCCCAGCCCTGCATCTTTTACTCTCTTGAATTATGCACCAGTCTTTCCCCTTGAAGTGTAGAAAATTGTCATTGGCTTTTCCTCCTTGTGAGAAGTTCTGTTGTCATCTTAAACAACTTATTTCTGTTGGTTTTAAAAGGTATTTCAATTGATTTTAATCATATGAAATTTGTCCTCCATTTATTTCTTTCAGATGGAAAAATCTTTGTTTTCATCTCATCTTGTTCTTCACCCTCAACATTCTTATCTTATCTTTGAGTCCTGTTTCGTAAATTCATGGTCTGAAGCTCTAGTGGAAACTGTTGATGTTTTCTGAAGGTTTATATTTTCTCCCAGAACAGACACTTCATGTATGTTGTCCACAGTGTAGGTCTCTTCCCTGCTCTTTTATTGCCTATGTTAAGAGAGACGCACTTTCCCTCTCCTCTTTTCCCTCTTTCATGTTTTGTACTCATCCTGAGTTCTGAGATTCTGATATCTACTTCACAATCCCAGGGGCCTGTCCTCACTAACTCCCTTGGCTAAGAGAGGTGGCTTGGTAGTTAAGTGCACTTACTGCTCTTCCAGAGAACCCTAGTTCAGTTCCAAGCACCCAGCTCACAACCACCTGTAACTCCAGCTCCAGGGTATCCAATGCCCTCTTCTGGACTCTGTGGGCACCTGAACTCGCATACACACACACACACACACACACACACACACACACACGCACACACACACACACACAAATAAAATAAATCTTTTTATTTTTATTTTTTATAATGCTTTTATTGATGTTTTGTGTATTTTGGACATCATTTAAATAAATCTTTTAAAACAAAAAAAATAATGAAGGTAATGTTTATTTAGCATATGGGGTGGGATAGATCAGAGAAGCACATGGTATTCTGTAGGGTGCTCTTACTAACTCATGAGAGTAGCTTATTGAAGTCTTATGTCAAAAATACATGGGAATATTAAAAATTAAATAATTTATAAATAAAATGTATTAAAAACAGATAGTGTATCCCCTAAACTCACCTGTTCTGATTACTATACTTTACTCTTATCTATCATATTAAATTATTTAGGCTGTCATGTGTATGCGTGTGCATGCTTGTGAATATGTGTATATGCATGTATCTGTGTATAGATGTACATGTCTATATGTGTACATGTGTGAGTGTCTATATGTACATGTTTATCTATGTATATGTGTATGTGTGCATATGTATGAGTATATGTGTACATGTGTATCTCTGTATATGTGCTTGTGTGCATGTGTATATGTGTACATGT
Organism: Rhizomys pruinosus; assembly: GCA_009823505.1. Classification (NCBI taxonomy): domain Eukaryota; kingdom Metazoa; phylum Chordata; class Mammalia; order Rodentia; family Spalacidae; genus Rhizomys; species Rhizomys pruinosus. The sequence goes on from VZQC01000543.1 coordinate 1,057,535, forward strand.
ATGTGTATATGTGTACATGTGTGGATGTCTATATGTACATGTTTATCTGTATATATGTGCATGTGTGAATGTGTATATGTGTATGTGTGACATTTATTTAGTGACATTCTATTTGTGCCTTAAATGAGACATTGCAAAAATTTTCGTATCACATAAATTGGTAGATACTGTGCATGTTGGCCAGTCAGGGGTTGGCACTGTTTTCCTGATGATCTAGGCTGAATAAAGTTGTTGGAGAGCATTAATGTGGCAGGATAATCTTACACATGTGTTATTCATGTGTCAGCATGCTGTGACTGGCTTGGGAAATTGAGAAAACATTTTCTCAGTATTTGGAAACTGCTATCTGATTCAGAAAGAAGTTACTCAATTTGTTAACAAATGACAAACATATCTCTGTGCTTTTTTTCTTATTTGATAAAATTCCAATGAATCTTCATGTTGGGACTACACTATCTAATTTCTTCAGCATAACTTGGTCTTGAGCATAAGAGTTCTGCAAAAATCCATAAGAATCATACAGTTCTATGGCATATATTGTATATATATTATTACTTGTAAATAGCATTTTAAATTTATTATTTTAAAATCTGTATTATCACTCATGCTTCATATCAGTAGACATTCTGTACACACATGCAAAGACACATATACAGATACACAAATGCATAATATAAATACATACACATAGCCTCTCTCTCTCTCTCTCTCTCTCTCTCTCTCTCTCTCTCTCCACTTGAATCAGTACCAAACATGTTTTGTTATCCCCTAGTGTGAAGGGTAGGATGGTGTACACATGCCTTTGTCAATGAACTATAGGCTAGAGCTGGGCTTACACCTTTTCACCAAGCTGATTCTTGTGCCTAAGGCCTAGTCAAAATATCAAATGATCCAAACCAAAAGGTTCACCATTTCAAAAAAAAAAATCAGTAACTGTCGACTGGGTGTGCTGGTTTCATGAAAGAATGCTTTGGGAGCTCAATAAATTTCCCAGTTTTATCCAAAGACATTGGAACTTTCTATTCAGTTGGTAAGGCAGCTAGATTGAGCCTGGTTTGAACTTCAACACTGTGCACACTGTAACTATCTACCACTATCCTGTCCTGTCCTTCTCTACTCAAAAATGTGGGAGGAAACCCATGGCTGATTCCTGTGAAGATCTTGCCTCACTTTTCAGTCTCTCTCTCTCTCTCTCTCTCTCTCTCTCTCTCTCTCTCTCCACACACACACACACACACACACATGCACACTTGGACTCTGCTTATTGAAAAACAAGCAGGTCTGGAAGTTAAGAGACACTTGCTGCTTTGTCTCTATGCCCCCCTACTTCCATCCTAAACTAAGGACTCCATGTGTTTCCCTCGGCCCTGCTGGAGAGGTCAGACTCAGGTATCTCTGTCAGTTGTTCTCCACCTTATGTGATTGAGGAGGGGTCTCTCACTGAACCTGGAAGTCATCTATGCAGCTAAGCTGAATGCTCATCAAGCCCCAGGGTTCTGGCTGTGCCTGCCCTTTTGCTCTGGGATTACAGGCAGGTGCCACCGCACCTTGCTGTATTTATGTGGGTTCTGGGATTGAACTCAGAGCCTCATGCTTGCACAGAAAGCATTTGACCACCTTAGGCATCTCTCCAGCTCCCTAAATCTATCTTTAGTTGAAAAATCTCCTTCTATGCTTTTACATATGACAAAATTCTAGCGGGTATCTGAATATACATGCACATTTACTATTCCAAACATAAACTTCACAATTACTAATACTTTTGAACTTGATGTTACATGTTTTAATGTTAAGAACTTTTAATTAACTGGATATGTGAATAAAGAGCAGCAAAATAGAGGCTGGAGAGACAAGTCAGGTCTTACAGAGGACCCAGGTTCAATTCCCAGCACCCACATGATGAGTAACAACCATCTATAATTCCAGTTCCAGGGGATCCAACACCCTTTTCTGACCTCCATGGTGTTTGCATGACATAGGTTTACTTACATATATGCAGGCAATGCACTCATATACATAAAACAAAGATAATAGTAAATAAAATAATTTAAAATAGGAACAAAATATTAATGTAATAACACTATGAGAGTGTTTTAGATAATTTTGGGAGATTCTTACAACCTTATTAATTAAAACTATACTCATAAAATTTAAATGATAGTTATATAGGCAGAAAAATAGAATTTAAATAACAGTATAACCTTAGTCAATATTGGAGTACCTGTGGTATTATCATTCATAAAATTAAACAAGACAGGGGCTGGAGAGATGGCCTAGCGGTTAAGAGCGCCGACCGCTCTTGCAGAGGACCCGGGTTCGATCCTCAGCACCCACATGGCGGCCGAGAGCCGTCTGAAACTCCAATTCCAGGAGGGCTCCAGTTCCAGGGGAGTCCGACACCCTCTTCTGACCTCCGCGGCTTTGCACTTCACGGGTGCACAGACTTGCATGCAGACAATACATTCATACACATATGGAAATAAATAAAAAAAAATTGAAAAAAAAAAATTAAACAAGACAGTACTTGAAAATTGTATTAAACTTTAAAAATGTTTTAGCTACATTTATATTTACTTATTGTGTATGTGGCATGTGAGTATGTGTCATGCACATATGTGTTTGTGAGTGTGTGTGTGTGTGTGCGTGTGTGTGTGCAGATGCCACAACCCCAAGAGGAGGTCAAAGGACAACTTGTGGCAGCTTCTCTTCTTTCCACCATCTGGGTCTTGGGGATGGACTTCAGGTTGCCTGTCTTGGTGACAGAATCCTTTCTGGACTGAGTCATGAGTCCATTTAATTTTTGTCCATTTAATTCCACTTGGATCATGAGTCTGGGTGGCGAAAAGACTCGTAGCGTCAGTGTTCACATTCCATGAGAATGAGTCAAAAGAAGAATTTCAGTTTTCACAACTTATAGAGTACAAATTCAGAACCGTGTCAGGCAATTATCTTTGACAAGGAAACAAACATGGATGCTCTGGATGGTTCAGAAAACACATGCATTTATTTGTTCACACCCTCCATTGTGCGATTGGATAACGCTGATAGCTCTGCAGAATGAACTACATTTGGAAGTTGCAAACAGAAAGGGTGGCTGCAGTGTTCACTCCGCTTAGCATAGACGAGCTCCACAAAATGTTGAAACTTCTCATTTATACTTTTATAAACTGTTCAAAATGGATGGATTAGCAACTTTTGCATGATTAAAGCCAAACTGTTGAAATAAATGAACCCTTCATGTGAGACTTTGCAAATAAGAACCCCAATTAGCAGCAGATTACTGTCTAGAGAGAAAATAGCTTTTTAAGAAAATTGAATTTCTGCCTTTTATTTTTCTCTTTTATTACTTAGTAAATTTTAATTAAATAAGTCAGATTGCTCTGGCACATTATCATATATTTTGGGGCAAAATGATTAAATGATTGGGTCAGAATAATGAATCTCAGCTTCTCACTTTTTCAACCATCTATTCTAAATATAATATTCTAAATGTAGCCCTGTTACATTTTTTAATGTTATTTATTATTTTTATTTTATGTGTATTAGTGTATTGCTTGCATGTAGGTAAGTGGGCCTATGTGGTGGAGTGTCCACAGATGTCAGAAGAGGGCGCCATATCTGCTCAAACAGGAGTTACAGATGGTTGTCAGCCACCATGTGGGTGCTGGGAATGGAAACCAGGTCCTCTGCAAGACCAGCCAGTGCTCTTAACCACTGAACCATTTCTCTAGCTCTCCTTGTTACAATTTCAGTAGTTCTTACCTTTTTCACACATATGAATATAAGCTTCATGTAAGTCACAATTTTTCCACTTAATATTTTTTGATGGAACTTACAGAATATAGGCAACTGCTGTTTCTTTTTTTTTTAAGTGTTTTATTTATTATTTCTATGCATGTATTGCCTGAATGTATGTAAGTACACCTGTGTCATGCAATGCCCATGGAGGACAGAAAAGGGCATCAGATTCCCTGAAATAGTTGTTAGTTGCTATGTGGGTGCTAGGATTCAAATCCAGATCTGCAAAAGCAGCGAGTGTTCATAACCACTGATCCATCTCCCCAGCTCCTGAAACTGGTATTTCTTGAGCACATATTTCTTATGTGTAACCTGTAGGAATGAAGGATAATCATTACATTAGTCTCTTCAAGGAAAGACACACAGATGGGGGCAGCTTCGCGGACAGCCAGTGTGGTCTGTCACAAGCAACAGACCAAGCTTTGCCCCGCTCCGCTCCTAATGGGTGCCTTCTAGACAGGCTTCTCCTTTCTGTTCTCGCAAAGCCATCCCTGATGATCATATGCGTAAGTGTGCGTTGACCTGTCTGATTAAGTACCCAGAACAGGAACACATTGCTTTCTGCATGAATGACAGCATCTATTAATTAAATTTACTCCTTAGAAAGGGGCACTCTGGTTAGAGCAGGTTACACTATTATTTACATCAACAACTCACTGCCATAAAAGCATTTCTACAGGTGTTCTGTGAGGTCTCATGCCCACTTCTTCACTGCCACTTATTTCCTTAAGGAAGACCGTTGAGGAAAATGAGCAGTTTCAAGGGCTTGTTTTGAGTCAAGCAAAAATGAATGTTTTATTTTGAGGAGAATAAAACATATTTTTATTAAATTTACTTGGTTATTTTTTTCAAAAGGCAGTGACTCCACAGTGGTCCACAAGGCAACATTAGTTAGAATCATAATTATTAGATGGTTGGCTTGGAACAACAACTGTATCCATTCATGAATAATAGTTTCTAATATTTATTTATTTATTAATTAATTATTTCTTTATTGGCATTTGTGTGTATGTGCATGTATAGACCTCAAAATATGTGTGGTAGTCAGAAGACAGCTTCAGTATTCATCCTCAGCTTCCATCTTACTTGAGATAGTCTCTGTTATTTTTTTGCTGCTTACACTAAACTAGCTGGCCCCAAAGCTTCTAAGGATGTCCCTGTCTCCACACTCCATCTCTCTGTACTGGGATACAGACAATTGCATTTTGGGTCTGACTTTTATGTAAGTTCTGAGGCTTTGAACTCATGTCCCCAAGCTTGTATAGAAAATGCTATACAAATCCACTGAACCATTTCTCTATCCCTTTAAGTCTTTATTTTGAGACAAGGTCTCACACAGTAGCCAAGGCTAATGTCACAATCCTTGCAATCATCTTGCCTATGCCTCTGCCAAGTACTAGGAATATAGGTGAAACTAACAAGCTCAGTTTGGTCATTAAACTTTCTCAACCTTAGTATTATTTTGGTAAAAACAAGACTAGGAATAGAAACCACTCTGTGAGGTTATTGTAAGGGTCAAATAAGTCAATGTTTACAAAATGCTCAAGGATTAGCTAGTGTTGTATGAGAAATACTCAAATACTAAGGACTTAAATAAAAGTGGCCTACTATTTTCCATGAATCTATGGGTTAGCAGAACACTGATAAACTAGACAAGGACCAGGCTTGGGTAGTGGTACCTGGCTCACTTACATGTCTGTGATCAGCCATCAGGACTACTGGGAGGTGGGAGGTGTCTCATCCATGAAAGACACCCTACAATCCACCCCTACCTGAGACAGAGAGAGAAAGAGAGAAAGAGGTTGAGAGAGAGAGAGAGAGAGAGAGAGAGAGAGAGAGAGAGAATGTTGGTTAGCTATTAAAAGGATGCAAGTAAATGAGACACATCTCTCTCATGCTGTAGGTGCCTGGCAGAAACGTTTTTCATAGCAGAAACAGAAGAGCAAGAATAAACACATTTAAGAGTTCTTGAAACAAAGGCTTGCATGTAGCCCTTCATAACTCACTCTATCCTGCTGGACCATGCAAGTCACACAACCAAATGTAACATTAATGTACAGGACATGCATCCTCTTCATGAGAAGAACTATAAAACCAGTGGAGGTGGCGCGATGGTGACTGTTCATGCAACCTGCCACAAGGTACAGGCCATCGATGGCACGTGCTAAACATTCTTTTAGAGTACTGTTATATTCTTATTGTAGAGTAGGTTGGTGGAAGCTGGGGTCCAGAAGGTAGCCCAGGGGGGTGAAAATTGACCTGTGGATTGAAAGTTCAGGTTAAACTCCCTAAGTATGGCCTGGAGGTCAGAGCTCAGAAGATCTTCAGCCAACCAGCTTCCCTTGCATCTCTGGCTGGTCAAGGTCAAGTAATACATGTTTGCCCTATTTTCTTAGAGAAAGGCTTTTCAAATACTAAGACAGCTCAAATTCTTAGTCTGTAGTTGAAAATGAATAATCCTGTCTTTCCAGAGGGACCTTATTTGTCACAATAGTTAAGTGGTTCATCCACCCAAGGTCACTGTCAAATTGAAACCCAAGCCAGAACTTCAAAGGAGTCACTGTCTCACCGATAAGTGTCTTTGACAAATGTGGGATGAGCCAGGCTAATAGAAAAAGCCACTTATGAGGGAGATATTTTTATCCCCACATTTTGATGGGAACCTTAACATGAAGCATGATAGCAAGTTAGAAAATCACAGGGGAAGCAGAAGGGTATTACTGAATGTAAGGAGTATTATTTGGTTTTAAAGCACCACATGGGAGCTACCGAAAAGGCCAGGGTGCTTCTGAGAAAATGAAAAAGAGTTATTTTAGGAAGATAGAAACAAGAACCAAAATTTAGGCTAAGAAAATTCATTACAAACATGTCACTCATTATAAATGAAGGGAGGTATTGCAGTCTTTACTAGCCAAGCCCAACGCAGGCTTACATTCAAACGTTTTATACACACAGAAGGCATGTGCCCAGAATTGTTCTGTATGTTTTTTAGGGCCAAGGGTCTCCCTCACTCTCTCACTATCTCCTTACCATATCCTGAAGAATTAGCAAACGGACATTTATATTTTGGCCTATGTTAAAGGAAGTATCTCAGAGTCTGAGCAATACGTCCCTACAGACTTTGTTCTGTACTGGAAGAGATCTCAGGAAAAAGGTGGATGGTGCTGGTATGAGCTGTGCCCACCCCGGTTCTTACAAGTCATACCTCAGCATCTTTGTTGGAAGGGAGAACACGAGGAATGTGCAAATCTGCCTTTTGCTGGTTTCCTTTAGGCCGAAGGTATCTCTAGAACCCTCAAGTCACATCATGTTCAGAAACAAATGAGAAGATGCACACAGACAGACAGAACTCTGCTCCAACCACCCACTACTCTCTATGAATTTCTGAGTCTTGTTCATTTCCAAAACACCTAGCACCAATTGCCCTACATGTCTGATCATGTTTTATTTCCCAATTACTTGTATGTTCTGTTTACTTTCTTTCTCTGTTAGGATGAAGGCTCACTGAAAGTTGATATTTCTGTTTTGTTTTGTTTTGTTTCTGTATCCCTAGTAACCAGGAAAGGATGTGGCTCACAAAAGACATCCAACATTAATATTTTTGAGCTACTCAATGTTAGTGAGGCCCTGTGTGTTTAAAATTTGAGTGAAGCATATTTATGAGACACAGTATCGCATTAATGTGAAGGTACCTATAATTATGAAAACTGGTAGAAAGAGTTGCAGAAGTAAGTTCTGATACAATGTCACTGAAAATGATTTGTGTTTCTTCTAGTTACCGTGGGTTAGAGGGAACAGTGACTTCTATGTGGTGGTCTGAAAGACAGTTTTGCAAAGTGCCAGCTTGTTTCCTCGAATGGCAACAGTAGACAGGAATTCCTACTTACCCTGAACACATGATAGGAACAGGGAAAAAAACTCAGATTAACCACTCACATTAACCAAGTGTGAGACTTGCTTGTTACTGACAAATGCACTGTGTGACTTAGGACGTTACCATGAAGGTAACGATATTGTTCAATAGAGATGAGACTCCATCAAAAACTGCAGGCAAATTGAAGTAAAGGTCTGTTGCCTCTTTGTCTGACTTTGGCAGCAGAGAGTCCAAGATACTAGCAGGTGCCTTTTAGTTCTTCATCTATACGTAGATGCTCTGTTACTAAACAGCTTACAAAGCAAAAATGTGCTGAGAAAATAATAATAATAATAATAATAATAATAATAATAAAGTATTCATGGCCCTTTGATGCATAATGTCTTCAATTAAATACAAAAATGCATGTGTGTGTGCATGTGTGTGTGTGTGTATGTATGTGTGTATGTGTGTAGTAAAGATCAAACAATTGTAATCTGACACCAAGCCTTTAAGACTTCTGAGGCCACACCTTTATTCACTCTCTGGGTAGCATGGTTCTAGTCTCTACTCTGAATGCCCCACACACCATTCAGAACAGGCACAGCAGAGCATGAAGAGTGACTCCTCCACTCTCTGCCTGCCATGTCGCTTCAAAAATCCCACGTTTCAGTTTCCTTGGTCCGCTCTCCTCACAGTTCTGAATTCGTCCATTGTTCCATCTTGGTGAAGTGTGCTTCACTCATCCCATGAAGGTACTTTTGCTCCTCCTAGCTAAAATCCTTGCCCTCAAATGGCGAAAGCCCCATTCCCACAGGGCCAACATGCATCTCATTGCATACGGCATTATTTCCATTTATATGTTCCCATTTATTCACTCCTGAGCTAAATTTCTTTTTCATTTATGCCAGGCATTTCTTTAAAATCAGTATTGACATGTAAGTGGCATATATATATATATATATATATATATATATATATATATATATATCTTTGTGGTCTTCCCCGTCTCCATCATGACCACTCAGTGGCTGTTGTACTGAGCTGGAGACAGTATACATGGTGGCTCTGTAGTAAAATATGATTAGAATACAGGGGGTCACCTGGGACTGGGTTCATAGGCTCTAGCCGGCTGGCCCCTAGCTTACAGCTTTCCAGCTCTCTTCAACTTATTTGAAAATGTTTACATGTAAAACTCAAGTCCAATTAGTAGGTGTTTACCTAATATGCATAAAGATTTGAATTTGAGCCCCAGAACCTCATAAAACTGATGGTGGTGGTGCATACCTGTGAGCCCAGCACTGGAGACGTGGAGACAGGAGGATTAGCCAGTCTAGGTGATCCTCTGTTCATAGCAAGATTGAGGCCAGCCTGGGAGACAGGAGCCCCAGACTAAGAAACAAAATTGAACGACAAAGCAAACATTTCAAGTGTAAGTGTTCTTCATAAAATTTTTGTTTCTCCAACAATATTAATGATCATCTTCTCTGTCCTAGGCTGTGTCTTTACTAAGAGATGGAATCAATTAGGGGTTCTCACAGCCCAGGAGGAAAAAAAAACAGAAACCCAAGAGTCATGTAAGCTGGTGTGGGGTGTTACCCTCTTGCATTTATTATACCCTTCAAACATCCTAGGAAAACCAACAGAGGCCATGGATGAACCCTCTTAGGCAGGGGTTCCTGGAAGCCATGTTTCCATTTCAGATCGAAAGATTTTGTTGTTGTTTTAATTTCTAGTTGCTTCTTAGCTTTGAAAAACAGCAAGTCAAAGGAATCAAGAGGTAGTTTCAAATGGATTTTTTCCAAGGCTCAGAGTTATTGAAATAACAGAGATCAGGAAAAGAGGAGTTGATCAGAGGTCCCCAATGTGCTCTGCGATTTCAGCAGCACCATGTCAGACCCAAGTGACCTACAGAAATAGCATAACATTACTTAATATGAGGTATTCAACCCGAGCAATTTATAAACACAAAATGCTTTCTAAAAGTGGTTCTTCCTTTCCTCCTGTTTATGGAAACAGCAGCAAACACATCACCAGGGCAAGGAACTTCAGATGTCTGATGAGTCCTGGGAAAGTGTGGTGTAAGTTGAGAAGGGGAAAAGACTGGGCCTCAGCCAGCCTGGCCCTGCTGCTTGAAGGTACCCCAGATGTCTGAAGCAATGTCAGCAGATGGGCTTAACACTCTTTGTTTGATTTTTAAATTATAAGCAGAAACATAAGACAGATGTTTGCTTTCTCCAAAGAGAATACTGAGGAGGGCATTTAGAAGAAAAGGAAGCAAAGGCCACTGACCTAACTTCTGTTGAAGCTTCTCGCCAAAATCCCCATTAGGAAACCATCCTTTTCTACTTAGAAATAGTGATGGACAATTATTGCGTGTGATGGTTGATATTCATGGTCAACTGGACTGCTTTTAAAATCACCTATCAGGCTTACCTCTGGGCATGCATGCGAGAGTGTTTCCTGAGAGGCTCAACTAAGAAAGGAAGGCTTTCCATCACTATGAATCCCAAAGGCTGTTGTTATGGACTGAATAAAAAAAAAGAAACTGACTAGTTGGACACCAGCATTCATCTCTCTCTGCTTCTCAACGATGGATGCAAAGTGACCACCTGCCTCACACTCCTGAGAACATGACTTTCCAGCCACAATGGACTGCATTCCAAATGTGCCCGCAAATCAATCCCACCCTTCCTTCCTTCCTTCCTTCCTTCCTTCCTTCCTTCCTTCCTTCCTTCCTTCCTTCCTTCCTTCCTTCCTTAAGTTACGTTGGTTAAATTTTGTCACAGGAATAGAAAAGTCATTAATCCATTGCCCTCTGGCTGGGTCATAGAGAATTACTTCTTTGTGATTCTGGGCTGCTGCTCAGGTGCGGGAGGGGATACTCTAAAGAGACACTTGTGGGGGCTGGAGAGATGGCCTAGCAGTTAAGAGCACTGACCGCTCTTACAGAGGACCCGGGTTCGATCCCCAGCATCCACATGGCAGCCGAGAACCGTCTGTAACTCCAATTCCAGGAGAACTCCAGTTCCAGCCATCTTCTGACCTCCGCAGCATTGCACGACACGGATGCATGCAGACAGTATGTTTATACATATACAGAAATAAATAAAAAAAAAAGTTAAAAAAAAGAAAAAAAAGAGACACTTGTTTTGTGCCCTTCCTTTTGACATTCAGATTACTGAAATAGTGGGAACCCAACTTGGGTTGTCAGACATGATGGCAATTGCTTTCTTCCACTGAGCCATCTCGTCGTCGTCCCCTGGCATAGATGTCATAAACTAATAAACAAAATCAAGACTTGGTTGCATCCATTGTGGTCAGGAACAGAGTGTAGCAAAAGGACTCTCCAAGGTCCTGTTGCATGGAGACAGTCTCTTCCTAAAAGACAGACTGCTCTGTCTGCTAAGTAGATTCTTCAGGGGTCCATCATGCTAAGTTCTTTATTATTTTATTGGTTCTTAGATTCTTTTTTATCCCAGTAAAGTTTCTGTAGTTAAAATACTATAGACTGTGAAAAAGCCTATGTGGAGTCCACTACCCCTGGGAGCGGTGCTTCCCCAAGGACCTGCCTGCACTAGAGATTCTGCTTGTGAATGCAGAGTCCTGCGTCCTTATTACATTCACTGATGAGAAGAGATGAACTGGTAAACTGTGTGCAGAAAGATGTAATGATTCAGACCACAAGCCTTGAAATAACATCACCAAAGAGAATGGGATCCTTCTTGGGTAGAGATTTCCATGTCAGAGTCCTCATCAAAGCTGTGTCTCATCTTGCATATAAGTTTGCCCTCCAACGTGGCACCAGAGACATCCTTTCTCCGGCTCCCACGTGCTGCCTTCTGACCCTACCGCTGTTTCTTGCTGGTCCTGGTGACTGAGGTGATTAAACTAGCTCTGTGTCCATATGTTCAGACTGGAGCTTTTGGACCTTTGCCTTTGTTCGCCATCAGAAAAGGGCTGTAGAGTTCACCTTGCCCTTCCTGGATACCCCGAGGATCAGATCAGGTGCTTTTGGCTTGCTTGGCTAAACTAGCATGTGTTCAAGGAAATACAACTTAGTTAAATACAGGAGTTCCCACTGCTCCAGAAGAGGTGGGGGTTTTGCCTACCCTAATCTTTGCCTACCCAGTCTTTCCTTGTCAAAGAGGGATTTAGGTGGGGCTAGAGAGATGGCTGCTCTTTCAGAGGACTCAGGTTTGATTCTCAGCACCCACATGACATCTAACAACCATTTGTAACTCTAGTTCTAGGGGATCCAACACCCTCTCCTGTCCTCTGAGGGCATTGCATGACATGAGTTTATATGCATACATGCATGCAATACATGCATACACATAAAATAAAAATAAAGCAAATAAATTAAAAAAGAAGGGTTGAGGTGTGCATCTTGCATGGCAATAATGGAATCGGTTTGAGGAAGATGTCCTGGGCAAGGAGAAGAGGTAGACTCTCATCTAAGGGATTCAATCAAGGAATATACGAAAGCGCCATTTCATGTCATACCCTTGAGAAAGACAGCAGAGAATCAAGCATCTAGGAGACCACACCATGCAGTGCAGGGTACATTTGGATCCTCATAGAGTGAGGGAAAGATAGAAAGCACAGTTTGTATTCACAGAGAGGCAGAGTCAGGCCAAACTGAGACTGCTTAGGATTTAGAGTCTGCTTCTATTCTCAGATTTAACATTAAGTGACTTTTTTTCATTTGTTTTTATCTCAGCTCGGTGCCACCCAGCAACCACCAATTTTATATGGCTGGATAGTAATTGCCACAGGAAGTGAAGAAGGTCGGACGCCAGGAGGTGATCCTATGGCAATGGTCTCAGGCAACTTGCCACTCATTAATACCTCCCTCTCCACTTTTGGGTCAGCTTCTGCCCCCACATAAATCTTGAAATAGCTTGCAGTCTGTAAACTGCAATTATAGCATCTGTAATGAACAGTTTGTAATATGTATCTCTCCAGTCATTAAGGATGAACAAGAAGTACCAAGTAGTGCTAGGGAGAGAGATGAGTAGGTAATTGTGTTTGTTACAAAAACAGGAGCAGTGAGGGCAGCAAATTAGGGGGATCTTGAAAAGGTGAGAATATAGGTAATGAAAGTCAAATCTTGGCAGGAAAGTCTCAAGCCACTGAAATAGAATGCTGAGTTGAACCTGATTCTTGGTGAAAATTAAGGGTCAGAGAGAAGAAAGAATATTGCCTACATTCATGCATTTGAAGCTTCCAGGGGTAACAAGTGAAAAGACTGGATGCCTCTGGAAAGAGTCGAGTTCTCAGCGACTTATAAGCATGTCTCAACTGCACCAGCTCCTTAGAAGAGCTCTTACAGTTTCTGCGGTTATTAGCCTGAAGGTGACTAAGGGGTCCTCTTGCAGCTGGAAGCTGGGTCATGATTGCTTGAAGAGTATTGGTGTGGTGGAACTGTAATTATTAGGAAACAAATTGATTTACTGTCCTCAAAGACGTGCCTACATGTTGATACTTTTTAAAATGAGAAATAACCCTTTGAAATGAAAAACAGAGCTTTTCTCTGCTTGCAAAAGATGCACCAGGACCGGATTAGTGAAGGGTAAGTACATCAGAATCAGCCCCCGAACCAAGGGCAGTCACATTGCACTGACACCGTTGGAGAACAAGCTCTGGTTGTAATGATTTATTCAGCATTTGAAGCATCCAGCTCTCTGTTCAAATATTTATAACATTTCCTGGTCGTTTTGAGGCTTTTAATAGGCCAGAATAAATCTGTAAGTATTGAAAATTTGTCAGTAATGGGTATGAATAACAAAAATGCAACCTGTGCTGCAATAGCCATTCCCCTTATTTTGACCAGAGAAAAATATTGCAATAATCTCTGCCTACCCTTGCCAGTTTAAACAAATTTGCCTCTGCATTTCATTAGTTAGGGGACTCTGCCTTAATTATGTGATAAAAAATCTACTCCTGGAATGATCCTTTGGCCACTCAGCAAAATGTTGGAAAGATTTGTTGTTTCCTCTTTCTCTTTTTTTCCATTTTTATTTAGCCCAAGACCTCAGCCCATGGAATGGTGCCCCCTACATTCAAAGTGGGTCTTCCTTCTCCAGTTAAACCTCTCTTGCCCCTTTTAGGGCGAATATTTAGAATGGCTGTGTTCCTCTACTGCAGTCCACAGCTTGAGTCAATCACCCTTCTGGAAACTATAGTGGCATTATTTTCTAATATATATATATATATATATATTAATAACGAATTATATAATATAGCTCTTATATGTATAATTATATATATATATATATATATATAGATATGTTGGTTATGTTAAATCACATTGTAGTGTTCAAATTCCTTCTGGAACTATACTGGTATTATTTCTAATATATATATATATATATAATATTATCTATATATATATATGATGGTTATTGTTAAATCACATTGTAGTGCTCAATTTTACCTAATTTATTGAAGCAATAACCATTTTCCTACAGACCTCTCGGGTCTCTCATAGAGACACCCAAATGTGTGGCTCCTCAGTGATTCTAAATCTAGACAAATTAAAAATAATTAACCATCACATTTATGCCCCCTCATCTATATCTCTAATGCATGGCATCCCTGGTTATGAGTAGGGGCATATTCTCTCAGATAAGAATGGAGGATGGCTCTCTCAGTGCCCCCCCCTCCTCTCATCAACTCTCTCACCTGGATAAGATTCTGCTCAGGTTGGGGGGGGAGGGAGCATGCTTTTCTTCAACCTCACCTTCACCTTCATTACAGCATTGTACTCTTTCTCTTTTCCCATCCCAAGCAAACCTGATGAAAGAGTTTCTTGTTTTTCACTTGCTGAACTATTTGTTTTTCTTCTTCTGTAAAGGATATTCTCCAGCGCCGTCACTCACCATGTATCTGGCAGAACTCCCTGACTCATAAATTAGTGAATATCTTTTTTGTCCTCATCTTGGTCAACTTCTCAGGAGCATTTAGAATAGGAGCCCATCCTCTGTGGAAGTTCACTTTGACCTTTACTGCATGTTTTCTTCTTGCCTCAAGTACTGCTTTCCCTCCCTCTCCAGCTTCACCTTGCTGGAGAAGGCTGATCAGTGTGGACAGCATAAACGTGTTCCCTAAACACTTGCACTGATTGCTATATGTTTTCTACTTGCCCCTTCCAGGTGAAATATTTTGAATGGCTGTGTTCCTCTACTGCAGTTCCACAGCTTGAGTCAATCCATCCTTCTGGAAACGGTATGGTGCACATATATACATATATGTTATATATATATATAATAATATATATAATGGTTACTGTAAAGTCAACATCATAATGTCATTTCACTTAATTTATTTCAAGCAATAACCATTTTCCTACATCTGCTTTTAGGATTTCCTTTGTAGATCATCTTATGTATATGTCTCTTTGAGCATATATTCATTCTTTTATTTCTGAGTAAATTACTAGAGGGCTGGGGGATAGCTCAGTTGGTATATTGCTTGCTGTGGGACCTGATCTTGTTTCTCCAGAACCCATATAAGAAGCTAAAGGGCTGAAGTGTTTGCTCATAATTCCAGAGCTAGGGAGGTGGATTCAGGAGGATTCCCGGGACTAGCCATCCAATCTAGCTTGAACTGTGAGCCAAAATAAGTCTTTCCTTCTTAAGTTGCTTTTGTCAGGTATTTCTGTCTGTCAGGCAATGAGAAGAATAACTAATACCCTTATCAAACCATCAGTCTCTGGAGTTCATTTAACAGAAAAAGCTATCATGCAGTGTCTACCATGTGCTGGCTACTCTTCTGTACTTGCTATGAACCATTTTACTTCTGTTTCTCATGACATCTCTAGGAAACACTCTAATTGTCCCCCTTGTATAAGGAAGATAGCTGAGGCCAAGGGAGGTTTCACCAGGTCCTCAGCTGTGGAGTTAATTTACCTGAAGCCAGGAAGTAGCCTGGGGGAAACCTGGCACTGAACTCTAAGCTCTTAAGTATTAGAGTTTATTTATGTGCTAATTATATGGGATTCTTTTCTTTCTTCTTTGTTCTAGGCCATATCAACTCCCCTTGGGGGGTATCTTTATTGTGGTGGCACCTACATACATCTCTATATATGATAAATATATAAAAGTGATAACTGATAACCCACACAATAGCACTGTACCAATTCAGTTTCCTGATTTTGATAATATTTTCAATAATGTAAGTTGTTACCTTAGAAAGAAACTAGATGAAGGATATATGGGAAACACTGCTACTACTGCTGCCAGTTCCTGAGCATCTTTAATTCTTTCTCAATAAAAAGAATAGCAATGTCAACTATTAGATATCTCCATTGGGTACTCGGCTATTTCTGTCCAAGTCTTTCACGGTATTTCAGGGGATTTTTCTTCACTTCACCCCCTCATTTACCTGTGGTTTTCCATGGCCCTATTGCTTGGAAGAATGAAGCCTGAATTGAAATCTTTGCCCTCAGGCTAGTTCAGGTTGGAATCTACAGATTAGGAAAGAGCTTCAACTATCAATATACCCTCATTTTAATATTTCAGGTACCATTTAACAAAGAATCTGGCCAGGAGAAGAAAACTCACCAACATGAAGTGTGATTTTTAATTTTTTTTTTTTTTTTTTTTTTTTTTTTTTTTTTTTTTTTTTTTTTTTTTTTTTTTTTTTTTACTTGAAGAAAGGTGTATTGCAGGTTGGATAAGAGGAGGAGCCTTGGGCCTACACAGGATATAATAGCTGTTGGTCAAATAGTTCAGGAAGCCATATTTCATTCTCAGGTGCCTCAGCTATAGAGGATGTGTCCTGTGTCAGAGCATCTGAGTCAGAGTGAATTCATCACTGTGAAGCCTAGCTGAGGTCCTGGGAGAAACATGGATAACTCCAAGGAAATAACTCACATTCTCATTGATGACACTTTCTTCAAAAATAAGATCAATCCTGGAGTAGTATAAGATAATTTATGACATCTGATTAGAAAGCAGGAAGCAATATTTTATATCGTTTTTTAATTTTATGTGCATGTGTGTATTGCCTGTGTGTTTGTGTATTCATGTCCTGCAGTACTTATGGAGGCCAGAAGAGGGCATTAGAACTCTTGGAACTAGAGTTACAGATGGTTGTTAGCTGCCATGTGAATGTTGGGAATCAAACCCTGGTCCTGTGCCAGAGCAGCCAGTGTTCTTAACTGCCTCAATTGAAATTTCTTCTTCCCAGATATGTCAAGCTGACAACTGAAGCTCTCCAGCATAGCGGCATTTGCTGATTCACTTCTTTAAATTTCTGGGAAGACTTAAATACAAATGGAAGAAAGTAATAAAGCAAAGATGAGTTCTCATAAAGTGTTGTTTGTTTGTGACTGAAAACACAATATGCAAAGCCTCTGGGGAAGAAGAAGCATAGGCAGAGGGAAGAGAGAAGAAAATAAAGGCTCATAAGACACTGGAATTTCAGGGTCCCTGATGTTCCTATGCCCAGTCCATAAATAACTTGGAATTCATTGTAATATGTTTTTAATATATTCTTTGGAATAAATTACATTATATTCTCTTTCAGATGCCCAAATCATGTTTCGGTATTCTCAGTTTCTTTCCTCACAGAAAGTCCACTTTATATAATCAGGCAATTTATTTGCCTAATTTGAAAGGTCATACTGTGCCTTTTATATTTTTCAAAATTTTCCAAATATCCAGGAATCTTGGAAATTATGCCAACCCTGCTCACATTAGTGTAGTGCAAGGTATACCAGCTCCTGACCTTAGTGAATAATCAAAGACTAGATTGTTTGAGAATTAAAGACCAACTGCAAGCTATTTTTTAAGTTAAAAAAAAGTAGAAAACTTCCTCCAAAGAATAAAGAGAACTACTTTACACTGTGTATAACCAGTACACTAAGAAAAGTCCCCTGGAATTACTTAGGCAGGGAACAGAGTCTGTTCTTTCTTTAGCTTTTAAAAATAGGTCAGGGCATCGGAAACAAAGCACATGATGATTTCAACGTCCCCATTTCTCTTCTATTTTATAGTTTCCCAGCTTGTGTCTCTCTTAGGGAGCCATGGGGGGGGGGGAATAAAATGTCTATGAAGCAGTTTTTCCTCAGAAATAATGTTGCAAATATAAAATGTATTCCTCCATAAATTCAGTGCCAGGGGAGATGGCCCAGGAAGACAGGTTTCCAGTAGAATATTCCAGAAACCTCTATAAGCTTTGAGGATAATGGTTATTGTCTCAGGAGGGAAGTCAGGAAGTGTCATGATGAGAGGGGAATGACAGATGAAGAGACAATGCAGAGGACCCACCCAGCCTCCTGCACACACCACCTGCTGCGGTGCTTACCACTGATGATGGTTCGTGTCCCCAGGTGGGGCCAACTTAGATGGCATGGCTGTGGCCATGTGCCTGATGTGATTCCTGGAGAAAACTGAAATGATTAAGCTGCCCAGTAATCAGAGCAAAGTATTGTCACACCATTGATATGACTGATGTGTGACTTACACTGATATTTCCCTGCTGAGAAGCCAGGATAATATTTTAGCTTGGTATGGTGTGGTGGTGGTGGTGGTGGTAGTGGTGGTGGTGGTGGTGGTTGTGGTGGTGGTGTGTATGCACGCCACAGGTGTCATTCCTCAGGAGCTGTCCAACATTTTTATTTTTTATTTTATTACATTTATTTATTTTGTTTATGTGTGAGTGTGTGTGTGTGTGTGTATTTGGAAGGAGGCATACATGTGACTTAGAACATGTGGAGGTCAGAGAATAACTAGTTGAAACTGGTTTCTTCTACCATGTGGGCCTTAGGGATCAAGCTCAGGTTGTCAGGCCTGGGAGCAAGTATCTTGACACTCGGAGCCAGTTTGCCAACTCCTCATCCAAATATTATTTTTTGAGATGGATCTCTCATTTACCCAAAACTTGCTAAGTAGGGGAGGGTAGCTGGCCCGAAAGCCACAGAGGTCTTCTTGTCTTTGCTGCCCAGGCCCTGGGATTCCAAGTGCACACTACCACATATGGGTTTAGGGACTCAAACTCAGGTCCTTATGCTTGCAAGGCAAACGTTTTACCAGCTGAGCCATCTCTTCAGCCCAAGCCAGAATATTTGAACCATGCTGAAGGCCAAGTCTGCTGAAATATTTTATATTCTGTTTTGTTTTCTATCTTACTGTATTTTATTTAGTTGTTGCTGGCTTGGAAGACTCTGAAATTATTTAGCTATTAATGGTGACTTATTAAGCAGAGTTGAATATTTTTCATACATGACTGGTTCATAGGGCATGAATTTTCATTCCTTAAATTTGTGTGACCATTATTCTTTTAAATTTTTTTAATTTTTAAAATAATTTCAGACCAACCAATTTCCAATAAAATATATGAGAGGCCATACATATAGGGAGTATGTAAACACATGCTGCACACATATGAGGACAGATTTCACATTTGGAGTACCCACATAAATGATGGGTGCATGTGGAAACCTGTCATCCCAGCCTGCAAGAGGCAGAGGCAGAGGCAGAGCGTCCCCAGTAGCAAACTGGATATCTAGAATAGCCAAATATGCAGGCTGTGGGTTCAACAAGAAAACTTGTCTGAACATATAAGGTGAAGCGCAATGAAAAAGGACATTTGATGTCAACTGTGACCACAGGCATATGTACACATACCTGGAACACACACCTGCAAACATATGCACAGACTATATACACATACACCTGCAATAAAAGTATACTACAAAAATCACATATGGTTCTATGTTTAGGCTCCCTCAAATGATGACCTTTGGTAATTTTTTTATTCTCTTCCTTGTGAAACCACAGGAATCTTTGTGGAAAGCATACTGTCCCTTCTATCAGATTCTTTCATTACTCCTACAAATCTTAGCTACCAATCAATATTTATGATTCACAATGTCACCAAGCATAAGGCCATTTATCAGTCTGCAGAAAGCTGGTGTCATGAAATCATTTGTTTATGAAGTAAAGAAAAATAAAAAATCTACGATGAACTCTGAAGTGTCAGGAGTTGGTCTATTGCAAAACAGAGATAGGAAAATGAATGCAGCCCCTTCTCTGTATTTTGTTGGGAGGCAACTTATTTCAAAGCTGAGCAGCTCTGTGATCTATAGATGTAGGCCTAGTTCAGGGAGTGAGAGGCAGTGGGAGGTAGGCAATTAAAGAGGCAGAATATAAATTTGATAAGCAGAGGTGAAATCAATACCGATATAAGAAAGTAAATAGAGTTTTGATTCATGCAATTATTTTTTAATTCATTTGCAAAATAACTGCTTGGATGTTAAGACTGAAATACAAAGTATCAACCCTGTACTCTGTTACCTTTGGATTTTGTGTTTTAATGTCTTCACAAGGCTTTGTGTGTGTGTGTGTGTATGTGTGTGTGTATATGTGTGTGTGTATGTTTGTGTGTGTGTGAAATAAACAAACTTGTTTATTTTGTGTAAGAATTAGAATGTGAAGAAGTATATTCTTAAATAAGTACAGTTATAGTAGTTGCCAAAGACTGAAAAGTGGATGTCTCTGTTAGATGGATATGTCTCTGTGTACAACCCGTATTTGTTCTCAGGTGTGCATTTTATATTTTAAAATATTTATTGCTTTATTCATTTATTACTTTATATATTACTTATTTATATGTATCCATGCATTATTTATTTATTCACATGTGTATACGTGTAAATATGTGTGCCATAGCACACGTACAGAAGTCATATGATAATGACCAGGAGTCAATTCTCTCCTTTCATCATGTGGGACTCAAGGATCAAACTCAGGCCATCAGGCTGGGTGGCAAGAGCCACCTCATTGGCCTGAATTTTGCATTTTCATCATGAGTTACCATAAAGATCACCTGCAAATTTAGAGAATTCCTTATCCCTTTGGCCATGCCAAAGACCAGCAAAGTGTTCTCATTCCTTGAATCATAACGGTTATTTGTTCACAGAATTAACTATTCAGGAAACGTTTTGAATAAATTAATTTGATAAGTTGACCTGTTTCAGTGATCAGAGTCAGGTGGGGCAGAGCGTAAGCTGTATATTTGTTTGAAAAGAAAAGGTGACTATCTTTCTTTTCAATCTCAGAATGAATCCTTCCACAAAATAAGTGTGTGTGTGTGTGTGTATGTGTGTATGTGTGTGTGTGTGTGTGTGTGTGTGTGTGTATGTGTGTGTGTAGGGGGGTGGAGATATTCAGCAGTGACATACATTTACTGTTCTTGCAGAAGAGCTGAGTTCAATTCCCTGTGGTCATGTTGGGTGGCTCACAATCACCTATAACTCCAGCTCCAAGCCCCTGTCACCTCTAATCTCCAAGCATAACTGCATTCACTTACACATACTCACATACTGACATATACCCACATTAAATTACAAATAAAATAAACATAAAAATAAATAAGTTTATAGGTAAATGACATGGGCTTGACGAGGAAGCTCAGCTGGTAAAGTGGTTTCTTCCCCAGAGCCTACATATAGAAAGCCAGGGACAGGGGCTAGAGAGATGGCTCAGTTGTTAAAAGTATTGGCTGTTCTTGCAGAGGACCCAAGTTTGAATCCCAGCACCCAAATGGCAGCTAAGAACTGTCCATAACTCAAGTTCCAGAGGACACCCTCCTCTGACCTCCATGTGCATTGAACAACATGGGTGCACCTACCTACATGTAGGCAATACACTCATACACATAAAATAAAAATAATAAATAAAATATTTTTAAAAGTCAAGGATAGTGCAGCATGCTTGCAATCTCAGCACAGGGGAAGAAGATACAGGCAGATCCCTGGGGTTCCCTGGCCAGCCAAGTCTAGACTAAAGGCAAGTTCTAGGCCAATGATAGGCTCTGTCTTTAAAAAAAAGGGCAGATGGCTCCTGTAGATATGTATATGCTCACAAAAATAAATGATGTAATAGCAGCTGTCATTTATTGAACACAGACTGTGTGCCAGAGTGTGCTGGGTATGTTGGACAGCTGATTTGATATAACCCTCGGAGCGCATTAACTACTGAAGACACCGGCATTTCAATATTGCATTTGAAGTGTCCGAAGCTCAAAAAGGGGTCGGAAAGTGCATGAACTAGGGGGCAATAAATCCAAATTCAAATAAAGTTCTCTTAACCTCAGAGCCTGTGCCTATCATCATTTTGTAAAATTCCCTCTCAAGATAATTAAAACAGAAATAATGGGCAGAGCAATCTTCTAGGCACCATGACAGTCTTTTCTGCTACACTTCACCAGTTTGTTTCATTTCTGGCTTAATTCTTTAGCACAGCCATAATTTAGGCTTGGTGGCTTACTCAGAGCATGGAGGAGCCCATCTTGGGGGAGAATGGAAGTTGACTCACGGTCTTTAGGACACTCTAGTCTGGATCCTTCCCTGTATACCACTGGGCCTGCCTTTCTGACAGTCTACTGGGCTACACATTAACATCCCATAGTGAAGCTGGCTCTTTGTTTTATTTTTAGTCTCCTGTGAGAGTATCTCTTGCCACTTAGTTTGATGTTTTAAACTCACAAACATTTTTTTTTCCTGGGTTCTAGATCAGCTTATTGTCAGAAACTCTTAAAAATGAGTTCAGTGATAGCATTCCAGCTTCACCTTTAATTTACTGTTACTCCATTCATGCCTTAATATTCCGCACTCTCAGAGATGCTAAGCTCCAGGCAGGCAGTTTGGGATCTCCAAGTGAGTGCCACTGGTCATACCCACTGCGTAGTACAGTCCATCCCATTCACCCGAGACCAATGACAGTAATTTTGACTCTCCATTACAAGATGTCTACAGGTCCCTCAAATCTTCTGAAACATATATTAAATGAGTGCTCTAGTATCTACAACTAGTGACTATACACACTCACATATTTGCATGTCCATATGTGTTGTGGTATGTATGCATGGTCACAAGTACGCAGGCAAATGTGTGTAGAAGGTCTCTCTCTCTCTCTCTCTCTCTCTCTCTCTCTCTCTCTCTCTCTGTTTCTCTGTAGAGGCCAGAAGTTAATATGGACTGTCTTCTTTTGTCTCTCTCCCCCTTATATACTGAGGTAGGGTTTCTGGCTGAACCTGGAACTCAGGCTAGCAAGCTTGCTTCACTGAGCTCCTGTCTTTACCTCCCATGTACTCAGATTACAGATGGGCTGCCATGCTCACCTGCCATTAACACACATGCTAGGGAGCTGGGGATCTGACCTCTGGTCCTTCTGTTTATACAGCAAGCACTTTACCCACTGGGCCATCTCCTTGAAGACCTCCAAGTAGCTATGTCTACAGTTTTTATTATTGGTGGTTGTGTTTTTGTTTGTAATTCATGGTTAATAAATAATTGGAAGACTGGGAAGATGACTCAGTAGGTAAAGTACAACCCCCCAAAACAACATCACCAGCTGGAAATTAAGTGTTCACCATATGAGCTTATGGGAGATATTTATTATTGAAATCTTAACATTCATTAAGCATCCATTGTGCTCTAATCAGTGAAGATAAAACAGTGAAGTGGAAACAGAATACCAAGACTTGTGAGATGTACAGACTCCCAGGGAGGAGATAAGCACAGAACAAATAATTAGAAAAATAAACAAATTACTATCAAGCTGTCTGTTAACATGGAAATATGGGCTATTGGGGGGGGTAGAGGGATAGTTCAGCAGTTAGGGACACATATGGCTCTTGTAAAGGACCCAGGTTTGTTTCCTACACCCAAGTCAGGCAGTTGAAAGCTATCTCTGACTTGAAAATTCAACACCCTCTTCTGGAGTCTGCAGGCATGGCATGCAAAAGACCCCCCCCCACACACACACATTTAATTATATAATTATATATAATAAAAAGAAATAAAAATTTGCACATATATTTTTAAAGAAAATACAGTATTGTATAGGTTAGAGTTTGTGGCTCAAATGTAGTCTTCAACTTAGCATAGGACGCCTCCCCTCTTCCTTATTTATAAGGGAAGTAGTATTTCAGAAGTAGTATGAAAATGTACCTGGTGAGTGGAGAACATTGTATATGGTAATCGTAAAGCTGTTATGCATTTAAAATCAACAGAATAGGCACACACAGACACCCATCACCCATGGGAATAAGTTAAAGTCCACTAAAAGTCATAAACAAAAGTTGGGACCAAGAGAGATCTCAAAGAGAGATCTCACGGATATCACGATACGTGGCAGGAAGCTGTGCACTTGGCACTGTGTGGGGAGACTTACCAGCAGTGGGCAGGAGAAACAGTCAGACCTGGATGGCTTCCCTGCTGTGGGGTCATGGAGACAGCCTGGCTCACCCAGGAGAGCTGGGTCCAGCTCACCTGGGCTGGACTCTATCTTTGGAAGCTGTTTGTTACTGTTATGTGCTTGTCTCTCTGTTTTTAAACCTTGTTTCCGTGATTTTGTTCCCAGGGGAGACAGAAATGGAGAGCAAAAACCATACATATTGAAAGAATGCAAGTGTCCCTTCTCTTTATTTTTTGGTTCCTACTAGCCTGGGGATGAAACAGTTGTTCATCACTAAAGGAACAATTATAGAACTTAACTAGACTTTTGGAAACTCAAAGCTAACCCAATAGCCCTTCAAATCAGCAAATTGGGATGAAATACTATTTATTTATTTATTTATTTATTTATTTATTTATTTATTTATTTTTAGTTTTATTTATTTTTGTATGTGTATGAACGTAGTGTCTGCATGCAGGTTTGTGCACCAGTGTTGTGCAATGCCGCGGAGGTCAGAAGAGGGTCTCGGATTCCCCTGGAACTGGAGTTACAGACGGTTCTTAGCCGCCATGTGGGTGCTGGGGATCGAACCTGGGTCCTCTGCAAGAGCAGTCGGTGCTCTTAACCGCTAGGCTATCTCTCCAGCCCGAAATACTATTTAAACAGAAGCTTTAGAACTAGTAAGAGCTAGGCAGGGGAAGGAGCGGAGGGTGTGGTCGCATGAGCACAGGTAATAGATCCAGATAGAGCATGATATGTGCTCATCACAGGAACAGAGTAACGTAACAGAGTTGTGTGCCTGTTCCTGGGCAGACGTGGTAATCTCTATAGTCTGCACAATGATCTATAACAGCTGTAGTTTGGGTTTCAAATGAGTGATTTTACTAAGCATGCCACAAGCAAAAGTAAATGAACAAATAGAGAGCAACGGACGGACTGCCAAACACCATCAAATCGGACTTTTCCAATACCCAGCAGAGATGGGGGGGGGGGGTCATGCTGGAGTCCCTGACTGAGAGTCTGTCTTCATCCATCCACAAGCTTTAGCTTCCCGTTCCCATTGCGGACATTTTAACACCCTGGTGTAAACAGTAGCAACATCGGTTGGAAACAATTTACCTTCCATCTGTTCTCAGACACACCATGCTTTAATACTCTTAGTTGCTGCTATTCTTATCTCTTCTTAAAGACCCAGGGCTCATCCTGACCTAAGGCAGGAGACTTTATAGGACACTTAACATAGTCGTGCTTGCATCTAAGACAAGAAAGGGACACCCTTCCTCCCAGAATCCACTTTCAAGCTTAAGCCATTTATGGAAACTCCATATCACACATGGGCAAGAAAATGTCTATTCACTCCAGAATAGGAGACTGCAGAGTTTGTATCCCTGGATAGGACTCTTATACTAAACTTCACCCACCATGGCTCAGGAAATATTGTTGGAAGACAGTGTGGAAAGATTGTAAGAGCCAGGGTTGGTACATCAATAGAAGGAAATAGAGGCTTTCAGGTCCCTGGGAACTTCTCTCATGAACTTGAAGCAATGGTCCAAGCATGCACAAGACCTGCACTTACCAAATTAAACAAAACCCAGCATAGAACTGAGGAAATGGGCATCAGGCCCCACACGTAGCCAAGGCACTATTGGCAACTGACTACTGCTGGGCGAGGGAGAGTTTATCTTCCTTAAAGGAGTGAGTCTAGATAGGCTGACTAGCTCTAGGTGATAAACTTGCACCAAGGGACCTCTGGGTACCAGAGCTTGACTGGGTAGGCCTTAACATATATCAAAGAATGCATGAAATTCAGTTTGGGGGCTACGGGGAGATGGTGGATGTGCATGGGAAGGTGTTCTAAATAGGATTAATATTTATGGTATGAAATGCAGAAAATTCAATAAAATAGACATGAAACTGCCACATCCACATCAAAAGAAGGAGACCAGGAGCTTAAGGGAAATTTCCAATTCAATAAATTAATCACATGTTAAAAGTTATTAAAACTCAAGTGAGGGGATCACATGACTATCCTTTGTTCTCAGCATTTTATTATGGCAATGATAAATAATATCATTTATGTAATTTATGGCCTTGTCATAATTAATAATTAAAATGACTTTTGTAAGAAAGATTTGTTTTCTTAATTTTTTTATGTGTATGTTTACTTACATGTATGTATGTGTGTATATATGTATGTATGTATGTGGACCATGTATGTGGTGCCTGCAGAGGACAAAAGAGGGTACCAGAATCCCTGGAACTAGAGTTGCAATGGTTGTAGGCTGCCTCAAAGCCCCATTTCATTAAAGACTTATTCTGACTTTTTATTATTTATTTATTTATTTATTTATTTATTTATTTATTTATTTTGTTTGTTTGTTTGTTTGAGGCAGGGTCTCCCTTTAGTCCCAGCTGGCCTGGAGCTCTCTATGTAGACCAGACTGGCCTTGAACTCACAGAGATCCACCTGCCTCTGCCTCCCAACTGCTAGGATTAAAGGCATGTGCCACCATGCCCAGCAAGTTTTTATTAAAACAGAAAATCTCAATTATCATTTAGATTTAAGTGTTTTTCCATTAACATATATAATGAATGTGGCAGAGGCTAGTTCATAGTATGAGCATGAACAAAATTGACATGTGGAAATGTATCAAAGGTGATCCTCAGAGAGATAGAATTAAATAATGGAACTCGTGATGCAAGGTGGATCGCAAGGGCTTAACATTCATATATTGCACATTTTCATGGCTACTAATGAACATGAAAATGATTTCATATAACCCTACAACTGTAGGTAAAGATAAAATCACCCATTTTCACATTTTCTGTAAATGTAAATATTAACACCCTGAATACCTATTCTTAGGAATACTTATTTAAAAATCACCTGAGAGAGAAAATCAGTAAGAGACAGGTGTTACTAAGGGAGAAATGGGGAAAATGGGGGCACATAAATGGGGAGGGTATGGAGGGAGGGCTAGACAGGGACAGAGAGAGGAGGGATAAATAATGCCTAGCTAATATAAAAAGCAGAAGGAATCATGTTAGTTCAAAAACCTACTGACAATTTATACATACAATATCTTTACATGTGTCCACGTGCATAGCTGAAGACTTCATAACAAGAAACAATGACAGACAGGAGAAACCTTCTTTTGAATTGTTGGCCAGGGTACTCCAAGAGACTACCTGGTCATACACAGAGTTTGTCTGTAAAATGCCTAAGCCTACGTGACACATCTATGATGCAACCTCTCCACTTAAGGCTCATGGAACATAGAACAAGGAGTAAGGAACACAGTAATGAATCTCTCTGTTCTCATTAATGAATCCCCCTCATGCAACAGAGGGTCAGGAACATAAAAAAGTCATAAATGGCTAAAGCACAGAGTAAGAATCTGCAGAATGTGCATACTTGGACAGGACTCCTCTATGAAACCTCACCTACTCAGGGTTCATCGTGGAAGTGGGGGTAGAAATATTGCAAGAGTCATGGAGGAGGTTCATGACTATATGGAAATAGAGTCCTATTGTCTCCTGGGACTCTGCTCATATGAACCTAGAGCAACTGTGTCAGCATGAACAAGACCCATGCAAAGTCAAGCAGACAAAATCTAGCACAGAACTGTGGAAATGGACAGTAAGCCCCAATTGTTCTTGAAGAATTATCGGTAGCTGATTAATGCTGGATGAGGAAGAGCTGATCTGCTTACAGGGAGGAACACTAGAAAGACTGACAAGGCCCCAATGAATGAACTTGTAACTGGGGGACATTTGGGGATATTAAATTGGCATGATATCCCTTCACACAAATGACAGAACATATGAACTCTGGTGGGGAAGGGGGCTATGGGAAGGTGCCACTGGGGAGGGGGTATAAGGTTGATTAAGATGTTCTATGTGAAATATACAAAAATTTGCCGAGCGTGGTGGTGCGCTCCTTTAATCCTAGCACTTGGGAGGCAGAGGCAGGAGGAGCTTTGTGAGTTCAAAGCCAGCCTGGTCTACAGAATGAGTTCCAGGACAGCTGGGGCTACAGGGAGACCCTGTCTCAAAAAGACCNTGAAACGAACCACCAAATCGCATAACATACAGTGCAGGTTAAAATGGAACAGGCACAGGTGAAAAGATGGGAAAACTATTACATTTAATGTGATGCATGAAATATTAACTGTGAAAGCAGTAAACTACAAAAATAAATAGAGCAAAAATGTATTCTTTCTACAAGTTTTCATTTTTTGAAGCAAAGATTTTTAAAAAACCAGAATAACAAAATGGAAAAAAATATTATATATATTTCTTGGTCTTTTCAAGACAGGGTCTCCCTGTATCTCCAACTGTCCTGGAACTCACTCTGTAGACCAGGCTGGCCTTGAACTCACAAAGATCTGCCTACCTCTGCCTCCTGAGTGCTAGGATTAAAGGCAGGCGCCACCATGCCTGGCATGAAAATATTATATTAAAAATGGTGACATAGAGTGTCAGTATATATAATCAGAATATATTGTATAAAACTCTTAAAGAATTAATAAAGTATATGTAAAAATCATTTTAAAATGTGGATATAAACATGCTTTAGTCTGAAATAAGGGGAGTATACTTACTCCTAGGGTCTGCTTTTTTTTCAATAAGTTTAAAAAACATATAACAATTTCAATATAATGAATATTACACATGGCAAAATCTATTCACCCCAGATAAGGCAAGAGCTTCTCAAGCAGATTCTGTTTACACAGAGCTTTGTCCATCCCTTTCATGTCTATTCTGGAACCCCAAAAGATGCAGAAAATTCCATCTATGTTTCCTAGGAGCCAACCATCTGCTTGAACACATTGCTTGGGGAAAGTGGCTACTCTGTAAGAGAAAAAGAAAAGTTATGAAATTACATCCTATCAAAGCCCTGAGGAGGGAAACTTCAGCTAATGACCAAAGTCACCTTATGATTAGAACCTCAGGTGCTGTTAGCAAGCTTCTTTTGATCATCCGTTCCTTACTAATTAGTCATTGAGCATTGGCTGCAATCCAATTTCTAATCTCATATCTCACTTACTAGAGTCTGAAATTCAAGGTCGTATACCGAGAAGCAGCAGAATAGGATTAACATTTATACCTACCTGACTCCAAAGTCCACACTCTTCCTCTGCTTGAAGAGTGGTCATTTGTTGGGCTATCTGGCTCCCAACATTCCCCTTCTTCTGGGGTGGCTGCTTGTTTCTTTGATGTTTTGGTTGGAGCAGGTTAATTCTAATGTTACAGATGCTCAGTCATGAATGCAGGGTAATGGCTAACATGCATAGCCTGTAACCACCCCAGGTGCATTCTTTTTTTAAAAAAATATTTTATTATTTTTACTTTATGTGTATGAGTGCATCGCCTATATGTGAGTAACTACTCCTGTGTCAAGAAATGGCCACAGAGGTCAGAAGAGGGAGCTGGAGTCCCTGACACTGTAATTAGAATAGTGGTTAGCCACCATGTGGGTGCTGGGATTCAAACCTGGGTCCTCTGCAAGAGCAGCCAGTGCTCTTAACTGTTGTGCCATCTCTCCAGCCCCATAGATGCATTCTTTTTGTTCAGAAATGTAAATGCACCCAAACCAGAGCAGAGTAGTTCCTCTCTGGAAAAGGTGAGGAGATCTTTATTTCCCTGGTCACACAGTTGCAAGATTTTACCCCATTTATATCAGCCATGATGATGAGTTCAGAACGATAAGAAAGGAGGGTGGAAGAATATGAGGCTACCATGTAGAGAGACAAGTGGATGCTGAGGAGAAGAAGTAGTAGGAGGATAGTGCCAGCAAGCGACGCTGCACACAGTCATTACCAGGACTTCTGGGACCAGTTATTCTGGGAGAAATTAATAAACTCCTTATTTTTAACTACTTTAATCTGAGCTTCCCATATGCTAGTGGAATTAGAATGTAAAATAGACAATCATTAGAGTCTTTTTTTCTGGATTGATTGCAAATTGATCAGCTTATTGGCTAATTACTTGCAAAATGGAGTTAAAGTGCTTGTCTTGTGTTCTTGGTAAACTTGTTCATTTCGTATTTGATAAAGTTCCTAGTAATGTGACAGTTGAAGAAAGGGCTTCTGCTCCCTTCTCCTTCCCCTTTTCTCCTCCCTCACTCCCTCCGTCTTTTTTCCCCTCTTCCTCACTTCCTTGCCCTCTGCATACCTCCTCTCTTTCTTCTCTTCCTTCTGCCCTCCTTTCTTCTCTGTCTTCTCATAGTGTCTTTTCTATTTTTTTTTTCCTGTCTCCCAGAGTTTCCCACCATCCTTTGCAATTCTTCCCAGCTGGCATTCTTGAGACACATCTGTTCATTCAGGATTCACAGAAGGACGTTTGAAGTCTCAGCCCTAGTGGTTGATTTCAGCTTTCCTTAATTTAAACCACAGGCGGCTGTGGCCGGCTACACATGAACCCGTGCTGCAATACTTCCTACAACTGTTGTCTTTCCTGCTTGTCTCCATGCTCTGATGAGTCTTGGAAATCTTATAGGAAATTCAATCAGGAAAGGAAAGTGAGCACAAAAACAATATCTCTGACCAAAAGAATTCACCTCCATAGAACATTAAGTTTGTTTTCGAGAAAGGTTTTGGAGAAAATATAAGCAACCCAATTATTTTACAACCAAAAAAGAGAAAAATAAGGAAGAGGGAAGGAGATTGAGGTGGCACTTGAAAAGTATTTATTTATTCAACTCATTGCTACCTTTTGATGTAAAAAAATACTAAGGCTAAATACAATTCAGGATCAGTGAGGTTCAGTTGCCACCTAGCACACATCACACTGCAAACTGCTCCAGTCTGCCTTCACGCAGAAGCCTCCCTTGGTGCCTAGACTGTGGGTTTCTTCCCCCAATAACAAAACATCAGATGAACAGAAATAACCCAACATTCCTGCTAGTAAAAGAACTTCCTGGGAAGAGAACACTGTTCGGACTGACAATGATATCTACAACAACATTTAGGATACATTTTTTTTAGCTAACAAGTTGGATTCTCCTTGTATTGCCCGTCCCTCTCTTTTAATACTATAAGCTTGTGCAATAAATTCTGCAAGGATTTAAAGAAAGCCACTTCTTTCACCTCGCTCTTAAAAGCAAGAAAATCAGGGTGGAACCTTTTAAAATGGCTAAGTGAAATTTTGCCACAGGAAAAATGCCAGTACCCTAGAAAGGAGAAGAGCCTGTTCTAACTTCTGAGGCTGAGTCACTTCCCCTTGGTAAGCTCTTTTATTTTCCAGCTCTCTGGTGACACCTGTGAGAAGAAAACAAGCTAGCAATTAGAGAGGGAATGGGGCCTTGAGCTCTCTCGCTCTCTCTCTGTCTCTCTCTCTCTTTCTCTCTTCTCTCTCTCTTCAACCCTCCTAGTTCATAAGCTCATCCTCCTTTACACTCTCACACCTTCCTCTCAATCAATTCTAATAGCATATTAGCTATACAGATTATCCTAAATCTCAGTATTTCTGGAATCTATTTTCAGTGTTAATGTTTGGGGACAGTTAATTTTCCCTCTTATAGACCAGTAACTAGAATATTGTGGATGTAAGCTTTCTGTAAAATTTCATCTTGCCTTGCAGGTTGAAACCCCTAGTTCATTTATTCACTCTTATTAACAGTAACCACCACCACCATCATAATCATCACTGAGGTGCTTTTAGAAGACAGCATTTTATTTATGCATTTTTGAAATAGACATTTTTTAATTTTTAATTTTTTTTAAATTTTATTTAATTTTTTAAAATTTTATTTATTTCTGTATGTGTATGAATGTACTGTCTGCATGCAAGTTTGTGCACCCGTGTTGTGCAATGCCGCGGAGGTCAGAAGAGGGTGTCGGACTCCCCTGGAACTGGAGTTCTCCTGGAATTGGAGTTTCAGACTGTTCTCGGCCGCCATGTGGGTGCTGGGGATGGAACCCGGGTCCTCTGTAAGAGTGGTCGATGCTCTTAACTACTAGGCCATCTCTCCAGCCCCTGAAATAGACTTTTTAAAAATTTAATCTTCATTGTATATTTTTATTGCAAATGGTATGGAAACAGACCTTTAAAATTGTCTTAATGGCTTGGAAGTCTGGAGTAAAATTTTCTTGGATTTAAATCTAGCCTTTTCACTTTCTGCCCTGAGTTCCTAGGCTATTTTAACCATTTAATTGCTTTGATCTTCAGTTTCCTCATCTGTGAAAACAGAAAATAATAACAGCCACATCTGGAAACACTAGGGAGAGTGAAATCAGACTATGGGTAGGAGATGCTTAGAAAAATGGTTGAAAAATGGCTGAGGGGCTGGGGACGTATGTAGCTCAGTGAATAGACAGCACCTGCACACACACACACACACACACACACACACACACACGCACACACACACACACACACACACATGCAAATAAGCATTTTTTAACAGGAGGTGATGATGACAGAACTTCACCTCAAAACCATTCCCTTTTTTCCTCTATACAAAGTACACGAGTTATTTACAAGGTCTTGCTTAACTGCACACAGGCTTTGCCATTTGTAGGACATGTGGAAATCCCCCTGGTAGAACCACAGAGGGCCCTGCAGTGGAGTCTGACACTAAAAGCTTACCATTGAATGCTGGCTGGCTGCCATCTTTCTTCTGAGAGAATCCTGAGGCCACAATCAACCTTGTGCGTCCAGAGAGAACCTTGCTAGCAAGAGGGATTAAACGCTTTGTGAGTCACCTCTAGTATTCTCTGATGAGTGGTAGAGAAACACTGTTGTGCTTACAGGTTTGTTAGTAGTAGTTAAATGGAATGCAATGAGGGATGGAGGAGATGGAGGGAGTGGTCAGTGGCCAGGACTGTTCTCCCCTTTAAAAAAATCTGGCTGGAGAGATGGCCTAGCGGTTAAGAGCGCCGACCGCTCTTGCAGAGGACCCAGGTTCGATCCCCAGCCTCACATGGCAGCTGAGAACTGTCTTTGACTCCAGTTCCAGGGGAATCTTCTGGATTCCTCTTCTGACCTCCGCTGCACGACATGAGTGCACAAACCTGCATGCAGACAGTACATTCATACACATACAAAAATAAATACAAATTTTTTAAAAAATAAAAATAAAACCTTCTGGCCAAAAGCAACTTTTGAGGAGGAAAGGGTTTGTCTTACACTTCCCAATAACATTCTATAATTGAGGGAAAACAAGGTAAGCACTTAAGAAGAGCCTAAAGAGAAACCATGGAGGTATGCTTCTTATTGGATCACTCACTCATGCTAACCGAGCGTTCTAATACAGCCCAGGTTCACCTGTGGAAGGACGGTGCCATGCACAGTAGCCTGGGCCCTTCTACCTCAATCATCAAGCAAGACAATCTCTCCAAATGCAGTCTGATTTAGGAAATTCTTCAGCTGAGGTTAACACTCTTTTCCCAAGTGATTCTAGGTTGTATTAAGTTGACAATAAAAATTAACCAAGGCAGGGACTGAGAACACAGTTATAGAAATGAGAAACACAGATTTCTGCTTAGTTAAGCCTATGTTCCCTTAAAGACAATAAGGCAATAAATGCAGTGGAAATGCATACTGTATGAAGTACTCAGAAGAGTGTTGAAGAAAGGTAATCCCAGGAAAGGGAGAGGTATGTCAGGGAGTGATGCTGACATTTCAGAATGGGATTGTCAGCAATGGAAGGCTTGTTGAAGGAGTAGAGTGCTTAGAGCAGTGACACCAAGGGAGTCCAAAAACATACAAAAATACTCCAAAATTATAAGTAAAACTAATAAATTGTTAATGAGAATATATTACTTCCCCATAGCTTGAAATATATTATATTTTATTGTATTTATTATTATATTATATTTTCATAATAACTCATTATATATAATGTTTTATGACAGAAAACATCCAACATGACTGAATTTAATTATCAGCATGTGTTTCTGGGTACTGTACTCATGAGTCAGTCATGTTTAAGTGAATCAAACCAACTACGGATGTATTATTATTATTCAGGACATTTTATATTTATTTTATGAAATTTATTCTTTTCCTTCATATCAGGAAAAGCTCCAGAAAATAATTAGATTTTTGACATAATTTTGTTTTTATAGCCTGAAGGAACAAAATAAAATGTACTTTTATTCTAATAAACAAATGATAAACAAATGTAATATTTTTGTCGAAAATGAAAACAAATGTAAAACATTTCAAACTAAATTATTTTACAAATGAGTTTGAAGACATTTTATTTAATGTATTCTAAAATCATACAATAATTTCAAAAGGGAAATACAATAAAGATTATCAATATTGATATGTTGCACTAAAATTTATTTTTAAATGATTTTTTAAAGTTTTGTTGAAAATATAAGTTGTAATTTTTTTAATTTTATTTATTTTTTATGTGTATGAATGTACTGTCTGCATGCAGGTTTGTGCACCCGTGTCATGCAATGCTGCAGAGGTCAGAAGAGGGTGTCGGATTCCCCTGGAATCCGGTTCTCAGCTGCTATGTGGGTGCTGGGGATCGAACCTGGGTCTTCTGCAAGAGCAGTCGGTGCTCTTAACCACTATGCCATCTCTCCAGCCCCGTAAGTAGTTTTTTAAAATTAAAACTACCCATAGGTTCTGCTTTCCATTTCTGTCCAGTTTTCAAAGAAAAAGTTTATATAGTCCATTGATAATTAATTTAGATTTACATATATAAACATTTTAGAAAACAAATTCGTTCTCTGTGTGACTGGGTTTTTTTTGGTCTGAAATGTCGATCTCTAGTCCTACACATTTCCCTTTAAAAGACATGATTCCATCCTCTTTAAGGCTGAATAAAATCACATGTTATATATACGTATTACACTTTTGCCATTTTTTAACTGCTAAATGGTCATTTAGCATCGAGGTTTACCGTGTATCTTGGCAATTGTGAGTTATTATCTAAAATTTTTGGCTCTGCCGACATCTCTAGATCATGCTAAATTTGTTTTCTTCAAATATATACCCAGAAGTGATAAATTTGCATCAAATGGTAGTAGCTTTATTTTTAGTTATTTCGTTTTTAGGAGACACCATATTAATTTCTTTAAAAGCCTAATTCTTTAATTTATAAATTACTTGTCAATCATTAATAACCCCCATTATGAATATGATGCTCATTTACAAATTTCCCCAGAACTACATATGGGAACAGATAAAGAAACAAGGAAATGGATTTTCAACATTATTAGGAAATTAAATTTCATTAAGCAAGGCACTATGACTTTCATGCTGAGAGAAAGGATTTAGCAGGTTGATTAAATTATCCTTTTTCTTCCTTAATGCACTAATTATATACTGCTATATGATGATCTTTTGTAAAACATATCTATGCCAAGCAGCATCGTTGGCTCAGCTTCAAGTATATGGTAACCTGGTGTGCTATATCTGGATCTTCTGGTTCAAGGTATTTCTAGTGTCTTCTTTTCTGTTTCTCAAGTCTCAACCTAGAAATGGCTCTTTACATGAAAGAATAACTTTAATAATACACAATGGTTTTGGCAACTATACAAATGTTTTGCTGTCTTCCCTGTAGCTGGAACTTGAAAATGTGGTGACTCCAAGAACACTTGAGGACATTGTGACAGAGAGACTGTTAGAATAGGAAAGGTAGTTGTCTCTCTGCTGTTAAACTGGCACTGGGGAGTGGCCAGGAGATTAATTTGGCACAGTGAGCTCTAACACAAATGACATAATGTGGGAACTCCAAGGGGGAGGACTGTGTGGGGGGGTGTGCCAGTGGAGAAGGGGGTGTAAAAGCAATTAATATTGCGATGTTACTTATCAAATACACAAAAATTCAATAAAAATATAGGACTTTGGAGCCAGTATGATGGTGCACATCTGTAATCCCAGCACTCAGGAGGCTGGGGTTGTAGGATGGTAACAAGTTTAAGGCCACTCTGGTCTATACAGTGATTTCCAAGCTAGTAAGGGCTTCCAGTGAGACTTTGTCTCAAAAGACCCAACCAATCTATCTATATATGTATGTATGTACGTACGTACGTACATACGTATCTATCTATCTATCTATCTATCTATCTATCTATCTATCTATCTATCATCTATCTATTACCTATCTACCATCTACCTATATCTATCTATATATGTATTTACCTATCATCATCTAAATCTATCTATCATCTATCTATCTTTTATCTATATCTATCTATATCTATTATCAACATCCATTTCTGTGCCCACATGTATGTTATTTTAATCTATGTACATACACACAGTTGGGAATTTTGTAAAACTGCAACATTACTATGTGGCAAAGTATGAATGGTGACTTCATTAGGGAGAAAGATTGTCTCCAGAAGGTAGATTCTAGATCTAACATTTGGAGTTTTATGAAGAAAGGGTTAGTGCATCCCTTCATCTTCTCCATGTCCCTTATCCATTGCTCAGCAAAGGGGATGCTGTAGAGAACAAACTACGCTGGCACACATCCTTTAGATCGTATGATGATATTCAATGGCATTTCAAAGAGGTCATGAGTCTGTGACGACATGTACTCCATGATGGGCATCACCGACTCCTAAATGACCAGAATTCCTACCAGTCTGGAGAAATGCCAGGTCACTTTACAGCAAAGCTAGATGAGTCTTTGTATATTCTTTCATGTAAAGAGCTTTGGGTGGTATAAGTAGACTAATGGTGGAACAATTTGGGAATGAAATGGGTTCCTAATGGGATGTGGAAGAGAAGGGGATTGAGAAGAGAAGATGAGAAGATGAAGTCCTTTGGAATGGGGTCCACTACACCAGTTACAACATAACCAGATAAGAGAGACACTTGTGAAAATGGAAATCTGTTTTTATCCTCATTGAGAGGACATTATGCTCTTAAAATGGTACAAATTATTAAGATATTCTAAAGAAAAACCGTCAACATTTCGATGTTTTGAATAATAACAAGCATGGCCCAAATGCCAGTTGGTACATTACATGAAAATATCTCAGCATGTATCTATGTATCTATGAAGCTCATGGAAGAGTTAGCTCCAATCAAGTGCTCAGAAGACATGGCTCTTATAGCAAGGTAGATCACAGTTGGGACATGAACTTGGAGTGTGTTCTTTTTTATTTTTGGTCTTTTTTGAGACAGGGTCTCCCTTTAGTCCCAGCTGGCCTGGAGCTTCTTATGTAGACCAGGTTGGTCTTGAACTCACAGAGATCTGCCTGCCTCTGCCTCCCAAGTGCTGGAATGGAGTGTGTTCTTAATGGAGAGCAATGATTGTGTGTGTCTCAGAACCTTGACCTGTGAGAAAAGCCACAGTCCTCACTGTT
This sequence comes from Rhizomys pruinosus, assembly GCA_009823505.1. Classification (NCBI taxonomy): domain Eukaryota; kingdom Metazoa; phylum Chordata; class Mammalia; order Rodentia; family Spalacidae; genus Rhizomys; species Rhizomys pruinosus. The sequence goes on from VZQC01000543.1 coordinate 1,094,662, forward strand.
TATACACTGGGACTACACACTCTGTCCCGCCTCCTTTCCCTTGAGATTCGCTCCATGACAAGCACTACAGAATCCTATGATATTGCTTGAGATTGGAAGTACAAAGAGCTTCCTTTGAACAGAAAACTTTTATCCTCAAATCTATACTTAATTCTTAAGAATATTTGGATTTCTATTTGAACATATTTTGTACATGTATGATTTAAATTAATGTGCACAGATTAATAAAAAACATGATGGGTCAGAGTTCATCTATAATGGTTATGCTTGTATTGGACTCTCTCTTTTTCTTATATTTTTTTTTTCTTGTGTGAAATAGAGTCTTACTATGCAGTTCCAGCTGGCCTGGTACTTGCTTTATGCAGACGAAGGGGGAGTCAAACTTGTAGCAATCTCCTGCCTTAGCTGCCCCCTGAGCTACTGAATTTTAATAGTCTTTTAAAAATATTGAATGGGGGGGGGGCTGGAGAGATGGCCTAGCGGTTGGGAGCGCAGACGCTCTTGCAGAGGACCCGGGTTCGATCCCCAGCACCCACATGGCGGCCAAGAGCTGTCTAAAACTCCAATTCCAGGAGAACTCCAGTTCCAGGGGAATCCAACACCCTCTTCTGACCTCCGCAGCATTGCATGACATGGGTGCACAGACTTGCATGCAGACAGTACATTCATACACATACAGAAATAAATAAACTTAAAAAAATCATTCATATGGTCTTATTTAAAAAAAAGGGCTGGAGAGATAGCCTAGCGGTTAAGAGCACCGACTGCTCTTGCAGAGGACCCGGGTTTGATCCCCAGCACCCACATGGTGGCTAAGAACCATCTGTAACTCCAATACCGGGAGAACTCTAGTTCCAGGGGAATACGATACCCTCTTCTGACCTCTGCAGTATTGCACGACACAGGTACACAGACCTACATGTAGACAGTACATTCATACATACAAAAAAAAAAAAAANGCCATTTGTAGGACATGTGGAAATCCCCCTGGTAGAACCACAGAGGGCCCTGCAGTGGAGTCTGACACTAAAAGCTTACCATTGAATGCTGGCTGGCTGCCATCTTTCTTCTGAGAGAATCCTGAGGCCACAATCAACCTTGTGCGTCCAGAGAGAACCTTGCTAGCAAGAGGGATTAAACGCTTTGTGAGTCACCTCTAGTATTCTCTGATGAGTGGTAGAGAAACACTGTTGTGCTTACAGGTTTGTTAGTAGTAGTTAAATGGAATGCAATGAGGGATGGAGGAGATGAGGGGTGGTCAGTGGCCAGGACTGTTCTCCCCTTTAAAAAAATCTGGCTGGAGAGATGGCCTAGCGGTTAAGAGCGCCGACCGCTCTTGCAGAGGACCCAGGTTCGATCCCCAGCCGCACATGGCAGCTGAGAACTGTCTTTGACTCCAGTTCCAAGGGGAACTTCTGGATTCCTCTTCTGACCCTCCGCAGCATTGCATGAAAATAAAGAAGTAAATTTATATACATACAAAAATAAATACAAATTTTTTAAAAAAATAAATAATAAAAACCGACCTTCTGCCAAAAGCAACTTTTGAAGGAGGAAAGGGTTTGTCTTACACTTCCCAATAACATTCTATAATTGAGGGAAAACAAGGTAAGCACTTAAGAAGAGCCTAAAGAGAAACCATGGAGGTATGCTTCTTATGGATCACTCACTACGCTAACCGAGCGTTCTAATACAGCCCAGGTTCACCTGTGGAGGACGGTGCCATGCACAGTAAGCCTGGGCCCTTCTACCTCAATCATCAAGCAAGACAATCTCTCCAAATGCAGTCTGATTTAAGGAAATTCTTCAGCTGAGGTAACACTCTTTTCCAAGTGATTTCTAGGTTGTATTAAGTTGACAATAAAAATTAACCAAGGCAGGGACTGAGAACACAGTTATAGAAATGAGAAACACAGATTCCTGCTTAGTTAAGCCTATGTTCCCTTAAAGACAATAAGGCAATAAATGCAGTGGAAATGCATACTGTATGAAGTACTCAGAAGAGTGTTGAAGAAAGGTAATCCCAGGAAAGGGAGAGGTGTGTCAGGGAGTGATGCTGACATTTCAGAATGGGATTGTCAGCAATGGAAGGCTTGTTGAAGGAGTAGAGTGCTTAGAGAGTGACACAAGGAGGTCCAAAACATACAAAACTACTCCAAAATTATAAGTAAAACTAATAAATTGTTAATGAGAATATACTTCCCCATAGCTTGAAATATATTATATTTTATTGTATTTATTATTATATTATATTTTGATAATAACTCATTATATATAATGTTTTATGACAGAAAACAATCCAACATGACGAATTTAATTATCAGCATGTGTTCTGGATACTGTACTCATGAGTCAGTCATGGTTTAGAGTGAATCAAACCACAACGGATGTATTATTAATTATTCAGACTTTTAATATTTATTTTATGAATTTATTTTTTTCCTTCATATCAGGAAAAGCTCCAGAAAATAATTAGATTTTTGACATAATTTTGTTTTTATAGCCTGAAGGAACAAAATAAATGTACTTTTATTCTAATAAACAAATGATAAAAAATGTAATATTTTTGTCGAAAATGAAAACAAATGGTAAAACATTCTACCTTTATTTAGGATAATTCAAATGATAATTAAAAAAGAAAATAATTTTTAAATTTATGTATTCTAAAATCATACAATAATTTCAAAAGGGAAATACAATAAAGATTATCAATATTGATATGTTGCAACCTAAAATTTATTTTTAAAGATTTTTTTAAAGTTTTGTTGAAAATATAAGTTGTAAATTTTTTAATTTTATTATTTTTTATGTGTGATGAATGTTGTCTGCATGCAGGTTTGTGCACCCGTGTCATGCAATGCTGCAAGGTCAGAAAGGGTGTCGGATCCCCTGGGATCCGTTCTCCTCAGCCTAGTGGTGCTGGGGGAACCTGGTCCTTCGCAAGAGCAGTCGTGCTCTTAACACTATGCCATCTCTCCAGCCCGGTAAGTAGTTTTTTAAAATTAAAACTACCCATAGGTTCTGCTTTCCATTTCTGTCCAGTTTTCAAAGAAAAAGTTTATATAGTCACCTTATGTAATTAATTTAGATTTACATATATAAACATTTTAGAAAACAAATTCGTTCTCTGTGTGACTGGTTTTTTTTTTTGGTCTGAAGTCGATCGATCTCTAGTCCTACACATTTCCCTTTAAAAGACATGATTCCATCCTCTTTAAGGCTGAATAAAATCACTATGTTATATATACGTATTACACTTTTGCCCATTTTTTAACTGCTAAATGGTCATTTAGCATCGAGGTTACCGTGTATCTTGGCAATTGTGAGTTATTATCTAAAATTTTGGCTCTGCCGACATCTCTACGATTATGCTAAATTTGTTTTCTTCAAATATATACCCAGAAGTGATAAATTTGTATCAAATGGTAGTAGCTTTATTTTTAGTTATTTCGTTTTTAGGAGACACCATATTAATTTCTTTAAAAGCCTAATTCTTTAATTTATAAATTACTTGTCAATCATTAATAACCCCCATTATGAATATGATGCTCATTTACAAATTTCCCCAGAACTACATATGGGAACAGATAAAGAAACAAGGAAATGGATTTTCAACATTATTAGGAAATTAAATTTCATTAAGCAAGGCACTATGACTTTCATGCTGAGAGAAAGGATTTAGCAGGTTGATTAAATTATCCTTTTTCTTCCTTAATGCACTAATTATATACTGCTATATGATGATCTTTTGTAAAACATATCTATGCCAAGCAGCATCGTTGGCTCAGCTTCAAGTATATGGTAACCTGGTGTGCTATATCTGGATCTTCTGGTTCAAAGAGTATTTCTAGTGTCTTCTTTTCTGTTTCTCAAGTCTCAACCTAGAAATGGCTCTTAACATGAAAGAATAACTTTAATAATACCAATGGTTTTGGCAACTATACAATGTTTTGCTGTCTTCCCTGTAGCTGGAACTTGAAAATGTGGTGACTCCAAGAACACTTGAGGACATTGTGACAGAGAGACTGTTAGAATAGGAAAGGTAGTTGTCTCTCTGCTGTTAAACTGGCACTGGGGAGTGGCAGGGAGATTAATTTGGCACAGTAGGATTAACACAAATGACATAATGTGGGAACTCCAAGGGGGAGGACTGTGTGGGGGGGTGGTGCCAGTGGAGAAGGGGGTAAACAAGTTAATATTGCCATGTTACTTATCAAATACACAAAAATTCAATAAAATAATAGACTTGGAGCAGTTGATGGGGCACATCTGTATCCCAGCACTCAGGAGGCTGGGTTGTAGGATGGTAACAAGTTTAAGGCACACTCTGTCTACTACAGTGATTTCACAGCTATAGTAAGGCGTTCCAGTGAGACTTGTCTCAAAAAGACCCAACCAATCTATGCTATAAGTATGTATAGTAACGATATTACGTACATACGTTCATATCTAATCTATGCCTAATCTATCTATCTATATAGTCACCTATCTAACATCACTATACTATCCTTACGTACATCATACTCTATTCTATTAATATACTAATACTTCATCATCTAATCTATCTATATCATTATACTATCTTATATGCTATATACATTATCTATTATCACATCCATTTCTGTGCCCACATTATGTTATTTTAATCTATGTACATACACACAGTTGGGAATTTTGTAAAACTGCAACATTACTATGTGGCAAAGTATGAATGGTGACTTCATTAGGGAGAAAGATTGTCTCCAGAAGGTAGATTCTAGATCTAACATTTGGAGTTTTATGAAGAAAGGGTTAGTGCATCCCTTCATCTTCTCCATGTCCCTTATCCATTGCTCAGCAAAGGGGATGCTGTAGAGAACAAACTACGCTAGCACACATCCTTTAGATCATATGATGATATTCAATGGCATTTCAAAGAGGTCATGAGTCTGTGACGACATGTACTCCATGATGGGCATCACCGACTCCTAAATGACCAGAATTCCTACCAGTCTGGAGAAATGCCAGGTCACTTTACAGCAAAGCTAGATGAGTCTTTGTATATTCTTTCATGTAAAGAGCTTTGGGTGGTATAAGTAGACTAATGGTGGAACAATTTGGGAATGAAATGGGTTCCTAATGGGATGTGGAAGAGAAGGGGATTGAGAAGAGAAGATGAAGATAGCCTTTGGAATGGGGTCCACTACACCAGTTACAACATAACCAGATAAGAGAGACACTTGTGAAAATGGAAATCTGTTTTTATCCTCATTGAGAGGACATTATGCTCTTAAAATGGTACAAATTATTAAGATATTCTAAAGAAAAACCGTCAACATTTCGATGTTTTGAATAATAACAAGCATGGCCCAAATGCCAGTTGGTACATTACATGAAAATATCTCAGCATGTATCTATGTATCTATGAAGCTCATGGAAGAGTTAGCTCCAATCAAGTGCTCAGAAGACATGGCTCTTATAGCAAGGTAGATCACAGTTGGGACATGAACTTGGAGTGTGTTTTTTTTTATTTTTTGTCTTTTTTGAGACAGGTCTCCCACTTTATTCCCAGCTGGCCTGGAGCTTCTTATGTAGACCAGGTTGGCTTGAACTCACAGAGATCTGCCTGCCCGGCCTCCCAAGTGCTGGAATGGAGTGTGTTCTTAATGGAGAGCAATGATTGTGTGTGTCTCAGAACCTTGACCTGTGAGAAAAGCCACAGTCCTCACTGTTTATACACTGGGACTACACACTCTGTCCCCCTCCTTTCCCTTGAGATTCGCTCCATGACAAGCACTACAGAATCCTATGATATTGCTTGAGATTGGAAGTACAAAGAGCTTCCTTTGAACAGAAAACTTTATCCTCAATCTATACTTAATTCTTAAGAATATTTGGATTTCTATTTGAACATATTTTGTACATGTATGATTTAAATTAATGTGCACAGATTAATAAAAAACATGATGGGTCAGAGTTCATCTATAATGGTTATGCTTGTATTGGACCTCTCTCTTTTTTCTTATATTTTTTTTTTCTTGTGTGAAATAGAGTCTTACTATGCAGTTCCAGCTGGCCTGGTACTTGCTTTAGCAGACGAAGGGGGAGTCAAACTTGTAGCAATCCTCCGCCTTAGCTGCCCCCTGAGCTACTGAATTTTAATAGTCTTTTAAAAATATTGAATGGGGGGGGCTGGAAGATGGCCTAGCGGTTGGGAGCGCAGACGCTCTTGCAGGACCCGGTTCGATCCCCAGCACCCACATGGCGGCCAAGAGCTGTCTAAAACTCCCAATTCCAGGAGAACTCCAGTTTCCAGGGGAATCCAACACCCTCTTCTGACCTCCCGGCATTGCATGACATGGGTGCACAGACTTGCATGCAGACAGTACATCATACCATACATAAATAAAATTAATAAAAAATAAAAAAAGAAAAATTTTGAAAATATTGAATGGGAAGAGTACTATAAGTTCATGTCATTAAACATGGTTAACCCTTGTGTGAAATACAGACTATCAGCAATTGACAGAAAACCAATATAGTAAGCACTTCTATGTGTTCTCACCATTAGACCTTCAGTCTTTGGAAAAAGAAGGTTAAGCTTTCTGAAGCTCAGCTTTCTGAAAGCTTTAAAGGAAGCCAAAGCAAACCAAACAGGACTTACCCAACTTTTCTTCCTTCCAGGGATATTCAAGTGTTTTTCCCTGAGTGCAGTCTCAGCAAATTTTATTAAATCACAATATATTATCTATGAATACTGCATGAGAATCAGCAAGACAGTCTTCAGAGTTGTGACTCTGTGACAAACTATAAGAAGCCTCTTCATGCTAAATGTCTTTTATGTACCTCTAGTGTGATTGATAGGAATTTGCACTTCAAAAATGTTCCCAGGGCTGTGTGTTCACCCACTGAGTTTTTAAAAATTTCATACTGAATGGCACTTTTATTACTTCCATTTCTAAAGAGCCAAAAAGTATCTTTACATAAATAAAACATCAGCTTTTTTTAAAATAATGAGCTATGGAAAAGCTTGTAGTGTTTATACAGATAAATTATATATTAGTTAAAAATGTAAATATTCTGTTTTTCTGAAGACAATGCTAGGTAGATCAAAGGTAAATTCTGCTTAATTCTCAGATTTATACAATTTCACTTTTGAAAAGCATCAATTAACGTTATGTAATTTCATTCAAAATATTGTCTTCACTTTCAAGAAATTGCTGATGTTATTAAAATTTCTCACTGAAATATAACTTAATAGAATTATTGTGCTTTTTCTCTTTCATGTGTAGGCTTCTAGAATTGCCATAAAACATATCATCAGTTATTTAAATGCACTGTTATTATAAGATGACTTTTATGAAAGCAAACTTTGCCTTAGAATGATAGGCAGTGTCATGGCAAAGCCAGGCAATATTTTTACTTGGGGAAATATCAGTAATGAAGAGACTTTCAAGTATTTTACAATAGTTTCCAAAAGTTAAAACAAAATGCTGCATATCAATGACATGAATTTTCAACAGCAATTAAGACGGATAGAATTATGTTTATGAGAAATGGTTATCAACCATTTACCAGTGGATTGTTCACCTGAACCAGATACACTGATTTATCTCAGGTTGTAAATTTAACATTTTATTTAACTTAACTTCTAATCTCTCTCTCTCTCTCTCTCTCTCTCTCTCTCTCTCTTTGTGTCTATGGTTGCATATGTGCTATGGTGTGCATATGAAGATCAGAGAACACTTTCTGATGTTGGCTCACAACTTCTACTGTGTCTGAGACCTCTGCATACACCAGTCCAGCTGGTCCTGGAGCCTCTGGGGATTTATTTATTTATTTATTTTATTTATTTATTTATTTTATAGTGTATGATGTACTGTCTGCATGTAGGTTGGTGCACCCAATGCCATGAGAGGTCAGAACAGACAAGGGAATTTCCTCCGAGAACTGGAGTTAAAGATGCTCCTCAGCTCTTCACGTGGGTGCTGGGAATCGAACCCAGGTCCTCTGCGAGAGCAGTGGGTGCTCTCAACCGCTGAGCCATCACTCCAGCCCCTCTGGGGATTCTTTTGTCCATACCTCACATCTCCTCATAGGAACACTGAGATTGTTTATGCATACTATTGTATTTGGCTTTATATGGATCATGGGATCCAAGTTCAGATGAAATCCTTGCATGCCACGCTCAATATCCATAGTCATTCCCCCAGCCCTTAAGTGTCATTTTTCTATGGCAACAAACTAAAGAAGTAACTATAATTTCCAGAGAAAACAGAACCCTTATTCAGTATGATGCCAAACCATTTTTCTTTATTTTCTAGAAATACTTCCCAAATATTTACCTTTCAATGATTGTGAAACTTGAAGTAGTGAAAAATCAAACCTGTCAATTGTTATTTATATTTAGTTTATCTGATAATTTTTTGACTCTTGCAGCTAACACACTTTTTAACTTGATGAAAGAAAGCAGAAAAGTATTTTGGACATCTGTTACAAATATGAGGGGCCATATTGATGTAATTAACCCCATAATTCTTAGATATTTTAGTGGTGGAGAACCTTAATGTTGTTTTTCCTCATCTTAAGAAGGGGCTGTCAGTAAAGGATGGAACTCGAAGCTATTATGCTAAGTGAAGGAACACAGTCCCAGAAAAACAAGTGGCAAATGTTTTCCCTCATTTCTGGATGCTAACACCAAATCCCCAGATGAAAGGCAAGCTCAACAATGTTATTGTTATATTTCTGTTTATCTGAAAGCAACTATGTTTTTATAATGTAAATCTCTTAATGGGCTCTAGAATCAACCCACCACTTATTTTCAGACTCTGTAATTACTGTATATGGCTGGAAAGTATGTATTCATATTTTAGAGTAATATAAAATTAAAGGAGGAAAATGTGAATTCCTAAACATACAAAAATAAAAAGACTGAGAGATAGATGCAGGACAGTTATGGCAGAATCCATGATCTGGGGTGGGGTAGGGGGAAGGGAAAGGGGAATGTGTCTAAATTGAACTGAAAAATGATGTCTGAAATACACAAAACATCAATAAAAGCATTATAAAAAATGAGGTGATTGTCAGGGCTGGAGAGATGGCTCAGCTGCTGAAAGCACTGGCTGTTCTTGTAAAGGACCTGGGTTTGATTCCCAGTACCCAACGGTAGCTAACAACCATCTTTGACTCCAGTTCCAGGAAATCCAGGAGATCCAATGCCATCTTCTGACCTCTATGCACCTTGCCCTACACACATACATATGTGCACTCATACATTTAAACATTTAAAAACAATAGTAAATAAAATATTAAAAAGGAGGCGCTATCCACATTTGATCTTTTCATTATGGAATAGTTATATTTTTAATTTAAAAATGTTGTTTATTAGTTTTTTTAATATTTGTGTGCCTATGTGCGAGTGCACCCATGTCCTTAAATGCCCACATGGTGGGTACTGGGAACCAAATCTGGGTCCTCTGCAAAAACAGCCAGTGCTCCTAATCACAGAGCCATCTTTCCAGTCCATGTTAGGGTTTTAAAAATAGATTTTATTTTTAATTTTTAATTATGGGTTTGTGTCTGTGTGCGGGTATGTACACATGAGTGCAGGTCCATGCCAAGTCTGGCAGATGTCATCATATCTGCTGGAGTTACAAATGGTTGTGGGTCTCCTGATATGGGTGCTGGGAAACAAACTCAGGTCCTCTGCAACTACAGAAGGAGCATTTAAGAGCTGAGATGTTCTTCCAGCTCCATGTTAGAGAGTTTTAAGAGTGCTCAGCAACACAGGAAGTGGCCTTATTTTTTTGCATTAAGTCTAGCACTAATGTTGTTTTTGTAGGAATTAGATTTAAATATTTGCTATGCTTCCATTTGAATATAATGTACTGTCCTGTGAAAACAAGTTTGCTTTTGTTTTTATTTCAATTTAGGCTGAAATTAATTTTTTTACTAAGAACACACACATATTATATATATACATATATATATATGTATATATATAATATGTGTGTGTTCTTAGTAAAAAAATTAATTTCAGCCTAAATTGAAATAAAAACAAAAGCAAACTTGTTTTCACAGGACAGTACATTATATTCAAATGGAAGCATAGCAAATATTTAAATCTAATTCCTACAAAAACAACATTAGTGCTAGACTTAATGCAAAAAAATAAGGCCACTTCCTGTGTTGCTGAGCACTCTTAAAACTCTCTAACATGGAGCTGGAAGAACATCTCAGCTCTTAAATGCTCCTTCTGTAGTTGCAGAGGACCTGAGTTTGTTTCCCAGCACCCATATCAGGAGACCCACAACCATTTGTAACTCCAGCAGATATGATGACATCTGCCAGACTTGGCATGGACCTGCACTCATGTGTACATACCCGCACACAGACACAAACCCATAATTAAAAATTAAAAATAAAATCTATTTTTAAAACCCTAACATGGACTGGAAAGATGGCTCTGTGGTTAGGAGCACTGGCTGTTTTTGCAGAGGACCCAGATTTGGTTCCCAGTACCCACCATGTGGGCATTTAAGGACATGGGTGCACTCGCACATAGGCACACAAATATTAAAAAAACTAATAAACAACATTTTTAAATTAAAAATATAACTATTCCATAATGAAAAGATCAAATGTGGATAACGCCTCCTTTTTAATATTTTATTTACTATTGTTTTTAAATGTTTAAATGTATGAGTGCACATATGTATGTGTGTAGGGCAAGGTGCATAGAGGTCAGAAGATGGCATTGGATCTCCTGGATTTCCTGGAACTGGAGTCAAAGATGGTTGTTAGCTACCGTTGGGTACTGGGAATCAAACCCAGGTCCTTTACAAGAACAGCCAGTGCTTTCAGCAGCTGAGCCATCTCTCCAGCCCTGACAATCACCTCATTTTTTATAATGCTTTTATTGATGTTTTGTGTATTTCAGACATCATTTTTCAGTTCAATTTAGACACATTCCCCTTTCCCTTCCCCCTACCCCACCCCAGATCATGGATTCTGCCATAACTGTCCTGCATCTATCTCTCAGTCTTTTTATTTTTGTATGTTTAGGAATTCACATTTTCCTCCTTTAATTTTATATTACTCTAAAATATGAATACATACTTTCCAGCCATATACAGTAATTACAGAGTCTGAAAATAAGTGGTGGGNCGAAAGGGGAATGTGTCTAAATTTGAAACCTGAAAATGAGTTGTCTGAAACCAAAACACAATTAAAAGCATACTATAAAAAATGAGAGTGATTGTCAGGCGTCTGGAGAAATGCTCGTGCTGAAAGCACTCTGGCCTGTTCTTGTAAAGGGACCTGGGTTTTATTCCCAGTACGCCCAACCGGATAGCTAAAACAACCATCTTTGAACTTCCAGTTCCAGGAAATCCAGGAGATCCAATGGCCATATCTTCTGACCTCTATGCACCTTGCCCTACACACACTACATATGTGCACTCAACATTTAAACATTTAAAAACAATAGTAAATAAATATTAAAAAGGAGGCGTATCCACATTTGATCTTTTCATTAAAATAGTATATTTTTAATTTAAAAATGTTGTTTTATTATTTTTTTTAATATTTTGTGCCTATGTGCGAGTGCACCCATGTCCTTAAATGCCCACATGTGTGGGTACTGGGAACAAATCGGGTCCTCTGCACAAAGCACAACTAGTGCTTCTAACTACGAGACATCATCTCAACCTTCCTATTTCTTGTTTTATTTTTTTAAATTTATTTTAATTTTAATATGGGTTTGTGTCTGTGTGCGGGTATGTACCACATGAGTGCAGGTCATGCCAAGTCTGGCAGATGTATGCATATCTGCTGGAGTTACAACGATTGTGGTGGTCTCCTGATATGGTGCTGGGAAACAAACGTCAGGTCCTGTGCAACTACAGAAGGAGCATTTAAGAGCTGAGATGTTCTTCTTCCAGCTCCATGTTAGAGAGTATTTTAGAGGTGCTCACAACACAGGAAGTGGCCTTATTTTACTAAGTTCTAGCAACTAATGTTGTTTTTGTAGGAATTAGATTTAAATATTTTCTATGCTTCCATTTGAATATAATGTACTGTCCTGTGAAAACAAGTTGCTTTTTTTATTATTTCAATTTAGGCTGAAAAATTTTTTTATACTAAGAACACACACATATATATATAATACATATTATATATATATGTATATATATAATATATATAGTATTATAATATTCATATTCTATAGAGTGTCAGTTTTCTTCAGGGTATAAGAACCCTTTCCTATATATTAGAAAATTCATTGCCAATGCAGATGTTCTCCTGTTTGGTAGATTTGCTAATAAACATGTATGGATCAGCTCTTCAGTGCCGTGCTCTACTTAGAAGCAGTCTGAATGAATCAAGTCAAACAAGTTGAGAGTTTCTAAAATTATGAAGGCATCCTTCTCTGCTATCTGACTTATTATATTCCTTAGGCTTACAGTTAAATAACCCATGTGGTGTAGAGATTTTGGCATTCCCTTATGACACTGGAACCATAAGAAAGGTCCTTTCACTTGCAGAAAGAATTAATGGTTAGTGGGTCAAATGTAGAAAAGAAAGGAGCAAAGTGGGCTGGAAATACAGCCCAGAGGTAGAACACTCATCAGCAAACTCAAGGCCTTAGGTTTAAACCCTAACTCCACCACCGCAACAAATAAGTAAATAAATTATGAGAGAATTACACAAGGCTGATGATATTAGTATTAACCGTACGTGAAATGTCATTTTTGATTCTTTCTGAACCTTTTGACTTAATGTTTCATGGCGATCTAAATTTAAACTTCTGTTGCCTGGAAAGATGGCTCAGTGGTGCAGGGAATGTACAATTCTTGCAAAGGACCCGAGTTTAGTTTCCAGCACATACGTACGTTAAATGGCTCACACTCATCTATAATTCTAGCTCCAGGGAATCTGATGTAAACACGAGGACCCCAGTGCAGATCTTTCTGTAGGCCCCTGCACTTTAGAGCAGATACCCAAACACAGACACACAAACACATAGGAAAAATTAATCTAATATAGCATTCCCCTTTGGGAGGCTCCATACAAATAAAGATGGATTTTTTTAATTCATTTCTTTCGTTTATTGTTATTAAATTTCTCCATAAGTCATACATCATTTCTCATTGATCTAGAGTTGTTTCCCTGTTCCAATGCCCCCCACCCCCACCCGAGCCTGCAACTGCCCTACATGTCCTGCATCTTTTTTCTGAGTCTTTCCAGAGGTTTTTTTCAGCTCTTTTGTTGGTTGTTCTCTCCAATTTGTATTGCTAACAGTAATAATATATAACTATATATAATATATATATATATATAATATATATCACTGAATTGGAGGATTCTGTTTTTCTTAAAAAGTCCTTTTCTCCTTAAGGAAGTGCTTGGAGCTTCCTCCTTGGCAATCCCAAACAACAATCAATCCTGCACTTTTGCTCTACACTGGGGTCTTTTCCTCCCATGGTCCCTCAAATAAAGTCCATTAAGCACGAGTTCTGTCTTGATCCCCCTGTACTGCCCTCCATGATACAGTCTAGGTAGTCAAACAATGGCAGTCTATATTCTGATGAAGCTGAAATCCCCTTAGCTGTTTAGTCCACAAGCTGGGTATCTCAGTAGTCCCCATCTGGCATTGAAGATTTGGAGGATTCTTGGAGAGACATGTCTTCAGTCCATATTGGAAGGTTAAAAAAGCTGTGTCTCATGTCTTTGAGGGATGCCAAAAGCGGTGGCAGCCACAGAGTAGATGCACGTGCCAGTAAGAACTGAAGACAGGCCAAACAACAGTACTCTCTCTTTTTTCTTTTTGTCTTTTTACTAAGATCTCAAGTTTTATGTTTGTAGTACAGTTTCTCTGATCTTACTGATTACTTGTTTCTGGTTGTACTTTCCTTTTGGATGCTTAAGGACACACAGTTAGCCCAGATTTATCAAGGTTTTTGTTTTCTCCAGGTCAGTTGAGGATCTGGTCCTCAGGGGTCTCTCGGGGTTTTGTTGGGGGGAGGAGGGTGGGAGCTCCTTGCTCCTTTCAGCTTTTCATTTACCAGTTCCATCCACTCAAGGACAAAATCAGGTTTTGCTAGACCAGGCTTCCTTTTCTGAAGCATAAGCAGACTTTCCTCTTTATAGACTGGACACTGGCTGAAGTCCCATTACTGGCTGTCCAAGACCTCCCTGCAAAGGAAGGCTGGTGACCCACATTTGCATTTTATCATTTTATTTGACCTTCATTTGCCCTTGCTATGCTTCTTTATGCTTTTCAGATAAATAGTTTTCTAGATTTATTGCCTTGGATTTTCATGGGCTGTTTAGCCGAAAGAGGAGGCAAACTTACAATTGTCTTCTCTGTTAGGATATGAAAGGGTTCCACATAAGAACACTGAATTAGACACTAGTGATTTCTTGTGCTCTGATTTCTCAGCTTCATGCAGAAACATCCTTTTTACTGTTGCCTGTATGAAATATAAAGAAAAAAGAATGAATATCCCCCTGAAGCACCATCATATATTGTACCCTTGATGGCTTGCATTTAGTAATCTTGGGCTTCCTATTTCCCCATATGCTACAAAAATATTGATAACTTGGGGATGGAATGATAACTCAGGAATTAAGAGTGCCTAGTTCCCAGCACCCATATTGGACAGTTCACAACCACCTCTAACACCAGTTCCAGGGTGCTGATCCCCTATATGGCCTCTTCAGCTATCTGCACTCATGTACACATAGCCCCCCCCTGCACATAATTAAAAATAAATATATCTTTTAAAAATAGATAACTTGGATATGTCACAAGTCTAATCCATGTTAGGTTATAGGAACCAAACCGAAAGATGGGCTTTCACAAGTATTCCATTGAGGAATTTTGTTATTTGCTAAAGTTAAAATAGCTTAATGGAGGGGCTAGAGAGATGGCTCAGATGTTAAGAGCATGGACTGATCTTGCAGAGGACCTGAGTTCCCAACACCCACATGGTGGCTAAGAACTGCCCCTAATTCTAGTTCTGGGGGATCAAAATCCAGGGCCTCTTGGGGATTCCCATGGTACATTTACCTACATGCAGGCAAAACACTGATACATATAAAAACAAAATAAACAATTTAAAAAGGTATCTTAGCGGCAGTTGGGGAAAAAAGTAATTATGAGTAGGATAGAGAACTATTTCAATGTTTTGCAATATAATTGTTTTTATAAGTCCCAGAATAGCCCCAAATCTGGTGACTTTTTGTACAAATGATTTCAGAACCGCCTTTGAGTTGACTGTCTTGTTTCCTTCCCAAGAGAGGTTGGTGTTCCAGAAGTCATAGTGACCCCATCCTTGATTTAGAAAATAGGAACATTCCACAAAGAGAAGGCAGGCTTTCCTTCATGACCTCTTCTTACTGCGGCAAACATGGATATTAGAAGAGCTGACATAAACTTCCATGCTTACAGGCAGTCTGATATGGAAAGCTGGGCTGTGAAGAGCAAAGTTTGGAAGGACTCAGTTGTGTGCAAAAGCAGCATTGAGGAGGGCTGAGGGCTCTGCTACATTTTTACTGGCAAACAGGGCCAAGGGCCGAGTGCCAGATTCCGCCCAACCCACACAGCTGTTTGTAATGATTCATTTCCCTTGATTTCCCAGCTGACCAATTCAGCAGGCGAATAGCAGTGTTTTTAAATCCATTCGCTAGGCCCGTGCTGCAATGGGCCCTCCCTTTCTATGGTGGGAGAATTTTAAAGGCTGTTGTCCCCAGAAGCAAAATTGTTTCCTCTGCCAGCGTATGAGCAGACAAGAGGGTCTAGGAAGGGGTGAGATGTGGATCTTGCCGTGAGGCAATCATCCCTGTAAGGTTGCATTTCTGCCCCCTTTCCTTCCTTCCTTCCTTCCTTCCTTCCTTCCTTCCTTCCTTCCTTCCTTCCTTCCTTCCTTCCTTCCTTCCTTCCTTCCTTCCTTCCTTCCTCTCTCTCTCTCTCTCTCTCTCTCTCTCTCTCTCTCTCTCTCTCTCTCTCCACTTCTGACATCAGCCACATATTCCAGCCACTCTGGCAGTGCCTAAAGTGCAAAAGGATCTCATCCTGGTACCAAACTTTTCCCACTAGTAGGAACTTGCAACTTTATCTTTTGAGACATTTCTGCTACCTCCAAGTTGCTCAGAGGACAAGATGTAGAAGTTGGTCCTCTCCCGTTACCTTGTGGGATCTGGGGATTCAACTCAAGTTCTCAGGCTTGTACACATGCACTTCTGTGTGCTAAACTATCATGCCAGACCATCATCGGGTTTTTTTTTTTGTTGTTTTTTTTTTTTGGTATTTTCAAGACAGGGTCTCCCTGTAGCTCCAGCTGTCCTGGAACTTGCTCTGTAGACCAGGCTGGCCTTCAACTCACAAAGATCCTCCTGCATCTGCCTTCCAAGTGCTAGGATTAAAGGTGTGCGCCACCACACCCGGCTCATCATCAGTTTTTCAATAGTGATACAAATCATGAGGTTGGGATGATAGGTCAATCTGTATAGTGCTTGCCACACAATATGGGGACCTGAGTTCCATCCCCAGAACCCATGCAAAAAGCAGGTGTGGGGGTATACTTACTAGCCGAGTGCTCGGGAGTCGAGCCTCCATCTCTTGGCTAATCAGACTGGACTAATCAGCAAGCTCCAGGTCCTATCGATAGATTCTGTCTTGATAAACAAGATGGAGAGGAACCGAGGAGCTCACCCAATGTCTGGCTCCTCACACATTTACACAAAGGAACACTTACACACACACAAACATCACACATACACACACTCACAGAAACTGATTACAGGTTGTGTGGCCTGACAACAATGAACATGAAGTAGACACCTTTGGTTTTGTTTTCTGCTCTACCACTATTAACCATGTGACTTGGGAGTGTTAATAGAGATTAGATATCAGAATGACTGACTCGACAAATGGTCATGAGCCTTCAAATCTGAAACAGCATATTTACAATGAAATCTACCATTAGTATGCAACAAATGGCTTAGTATGGTTAAAATTTATATTATCTATCATATATATATATTTCACATTGTCGGGTTTTTATGTAGAGAAAGGAAAGGAGAGTATACAAGAAAGCAAAGGGGTACTTAAAATAAAGCCACTAACTGTTTAATCCATATGGGCTAATCATAAATCAAATAGATGAGAGGAAAAAGCCAATCTAATTCTGGATTTAACTGCCCATTCAGTTTTGTCAAATATCAGTTGACCCCATGTGTAGAAACATAGAAGACCATCTGCTAGGAAGTCTGTTGGACTCTCTGCTTGCCAGGAATGCTGAGCCACAGTGTTCGCCTGAGGACAGAAAACAACACAAAACAGGGATCTAAGTCTCATGTGTGAGGCCTTTCAGCTCACGGAGCTTCGGATAAGAAATGAACAACAGACCCATGAAAAAAGAATGGGTTAAATAAACTGTGAGAAAGGCATGTCCACACAGGGTAGTCATTAAAAGTGATGGGTGGAAATAAATGGATTGACAAGGAAAGTCGTTTGGGACATGCTAGATGAAAAATTAAAGACAAGAATATAGCCGAAATAATCTCGTTTGCATGAGAAAAAAGCATGATATGTGAGCATCTCTCTCACACATACACACACACACAAACACACACACATTAAAAAATGTCTGTGGGGAAGTTAATTTTGTGTGGTGTAATTTTAGGTGGTTTTGATTTTATTCCTCTGTGTATGCCCATGTCTTTAATTTTATATGAGGAGAATTATTATATGTGAACTATTTAAGCAATAAACAATACTAAACCAATCAACTGCTCTGCCTTTAAGCTCTGAAGACTGAGACATCTTTAGGGTTTTCTAGATTCAAAAGTTAACCCCTTAAAAGCAAGTTAATCCTCTCTCTCTCTCTCTCTCTCTCTCTCTCTCTCTCTCTCTTTCTCTCCCACCCCTGTTTCTTTCTCATGCTCTCTCTTAAGACATGGCCTCACCGCATTTACCAGACTGGCCTCATACAAATCACAGCCTCCTGAGTGTAGGGATGACAGGCACGTACACACTATCACTCTTAGAAACCCAGAAAAATTTTGCATCTGAGTTCGTTAATGAGATGAGTATGTAGTTCTCTTTTTTGGTTTTATCCTTGGCTGGTTTTGTTGTTAGAGTGATTCTGGCTTCATAGAAAGAATTTGGGAGATTTCCCGCTGCTTCTGTCCTTCTGAACAGTTTGAGTAATAATGGTTGTAAGTCCTGTTTAAATATTTTATAGAATTCTGCTGTGAAACCATCTAGGCCCCAGCTTTTTTTTTAGTTTGGAGGTCTCATTACA
Organism: Rhizomys pruinosus; assembly: GCA_009823505.1. Classification (NCBI taxonomy): domain Eukaryota; kingdom Metazoa; phylum Chordata; class Mammalia; order Rodentia; family Spalacidae; genus Rhizomys; species Rhizomys pruinosus. The sequence continues at coordinate 1,112,952 of VZQC01000543.1, forward strand.
TTTTCAATTTCTTCATATATTGTAGATCTGTTTAAGATGTCAATATCTTCTTGGTTTAGGCAAACCATATATAGACCCACATAAAAAAGATCATCCACCATGATCAAGTTCGATTCATACCAGAGATGCAGGGATGGATGAACATATGAAAATTAGTAAATATCATAAAACACATAAATGGACTGAAGGACAAAAACCACATGATCTCCTCAATTGATGCAGAAAAAGCCTTCGACAAAATACAGCATCCCTTCATGATTAAAGTACTAGAGGGAATTGGATTGGATGGATCATTCCTCAATGTAATCAATGCCATATACAGGAAACCCACAGCCAGCATTATCCTAAATGGAGAAAAGTTAGAAGAATTCCCCATAAAGGTAGGAACCCAGCAAGGCTGCCACTTGTCACCACTCCTCTTCAATATAGTGCTTGAAACACTGGCTAGGGCAATAAGGCAAGAAAAGGAAATTAAAGGAATACTAATTGGAAAAGAGGAAGTAAAACTATCCCTTTTTGGAGACGATATGATAGTTTACCTAAGGGATGCTAAAAACTCTACCAGAAAACTCCTAGAAACAATTAAGAGTTTCAGTAAAGTGGTGGGATACAAAACTAACCTAGAAAAATCAGTAGCCTTTACATCAACAACAAGCAACTGAAGAAGGAATACAAGGGGAACTTCCCAATCACAATAGCCTCAACAACAATAAAATACCAGGGAACAAACTTAACCAAAGACACCAAAGATCTCTACAACAAAAATTATAAACTCCTGAAGGAGATTGAAGGAGACACCAGAAGATGGAAAGACCTCCCATGCTCATGGATTGGAAAAATTAATATAGTAAAAATGTCCATTCTACCCAAATTAATATACCAATTTAATGCAATTCCAATTAAAATCCCCAAGATATTCTTCACAGGCTTGGGAAAAAAATCCTTAAATTCATATGGAACAACAAAAGACCCCAAATAGCCAAAGCAATCCTGAGTGAAAAGAGCAATACAGGAGGGATTTTTTTAAATATTTTATTTATTTTTTTTTTCATTTTTCAACAAGTAATAATTTATGAGTACAAGCATCCCTCATGTAAAACCAATTTGCAAGCAGTTGTGTCCAAACCCACAAAGCCCAAGGGCCCCACCATCCAGCTGGGGAGCTTGTATGTTCAATCAAGTTGATCAAATAAGTGTCCAGTCTATATTGCTGTAGTTTTGTCATTCACTCCAATCACAGCCCTTACATTCTACCATGTCCCCTCTTCCACAGATTGTTCCCTAGGCTTAGAAAAGGGGCATGGGTGGATGAGAAGCAAAACAGTCTACTTTCTCTGGAGCTGTTGTTTTGGACTCTGGTCAATTCTGGCTGTTTCCTTTCATGGGCTGACAGTTTGTCCAGGAATAACCTTTCAGTCCTACTAATGAAGCACAGGCATTTAGATATATAGGTATTTAAACAGTACTAATTGTTATGGTAGGTTACTTTGGTATAGACACAGATATTTGGATGGTATTTTAATCTATGAGTTACATTTTTTCCTGTAAAATATGACAGGGTCTTACTGTGGCTTATAACATCTCCTAACCACTAGAGGATGTAAGCTTGTGGCATCAGCCGTGGGTTATTCCTCCAAGGAGAGAGCTAATAGCCAATTAGATTTGTGATATATGGGCATATGGCTGCCACTGCTGCACAGTATTTCCAGGCAGGTGAGGTGTAGCTGGTTCTGACAAAGGAGTCTTGCTTGACTTAAGGAGACCTATATTTGCTTTATTGGTTTAGTGGCCTTTGGTAACACTCTCTGGTATTCCAGAGACCAACTGTACACTTGAAAGTGGTCTCAATACATCTTTCCCATGCTTACATCAGGTCTTCGATAGCAGGGCCTCATTGCCTCTCTTCTTGCAGGTATCCCAGTTTACAGGCAAAAAGCCTTTACCTTTTGGGGGGTTTGGATCCCCTGACCAACATCTCTACAGGAGGGATTTCTATACCATACTTCAAACTATACTACAGGGCTATAGTCATAAAAACAGCTTGGTACTGGTACAAAAACAGACCTGTAGACCAATGGAGCAAAACTGAAGATCCAAACTTGAGCACATACAATTTCAGCCACCTCATATTTGACAAGGGGACCAAAAATACTCAATGGAGGAAAGACAGCATCTTCTGCAAATGGTGTTGGCAAAATTGGACCACCACTTGTAGAAGAATAAAAAAATTTTTAGAGCACAGTATACTTAATTTAGTATAAAAAGAAGAATCATCTGTAACTACAAAGACATAAGAATTTTTCCATTACTAGCACTTCTCCACATTGATAATATTAGAACTATGAGAGTTTCTTAAAGATTTACTTATGTCTTTATTATTTTGTGGGTACATGTCTGCCTGTGGGTATGTGTGTGCCCACAGAGACCAGAGAGGATGTCAGATGCCTTGGGACTGGAGTTGGAGGTTGTTGTGAGGTACCTGATTATAGGTTTTGAGAACCAAACCCAATTCTTCTGGGAGAACAGGAAGAGCCCTTAACTGATAAGCCATATCTCCAGCCCCTAGAATTGCAAGTATTTGAAGTATTATTTATTGGTCTTAGTCTTAATTAAACAGTTCAATTTTTTGGTCTTTTTTGAGACAGGGTCTCCCTGTAGCTCAAGCTGTCCTGGAACTTACTCTGTAGACCAGGCTGGCCTTGAACTCACAAAGATCCACCTGCCTCTGCCTCCCGAGTGCTAGGATTAAAGGTGTGCATCACCACACCCGGCTAAACAGTTCAATTTTTAATTAAACACACTTTTTTGCTCTGTAAACATGGAAATCCATTTCTATACCTACCCAAAAGTGTTTATGTTCTTCAACTAATTGTAACATTCCCACAGTAGTAGCTTCACTGGTTTCTTTTCTAACACAATGAGAATCTAAAAATTTCTACTCCACTAAAAGTTCTTTCTAAGTAAATTCCATCTGCCACATCTCTAGGTTGGTTGAGCACAACTAAGGAGTCTTGCTTAGCTTCTCCAGCACCAGCCATGTGTGGACAAAATGGTTCATCCAACAAACCTGGACAGGCAGAAGAATAAAATTAAACCTCTACCTCTCACCCTGTATAAAAATCAACTCCAAATGGATCAAAAACCTCAGTGTAAAACTCAAAACTCTGGATAGAAGAAAAAGTTGGCAGAAACTTACAAGACATAGGGGTAGGAAAAGATTTTCTAAATCATATAGTAGCTGGGCAGGAAATAAGGTTGACAATTGATAAATTCAAAAGTTTCTGTACAGCAAAAGAAACAATCAGGGAAGTGAAGAGAAAACCCACAGAGTGGGAGGAAATCTTCACTGCTGATACATCTAAAAGAGCATTAACTTCCAGAAAATATAAAATACTCAAAAAACAAAGAAGTAAGAAAACATGACTCACTCAAAAGATGGAGTAAAGAGCTGAACAGAGACTGAGAAACAGCTTAAAAAGTGTTCAACATTGCTAATAATTAAGGAAATGCAAATTAAAACCATTTTAAGATATCATCTCACTCCAATAAGTCTGGCTAGGATCAAGAAAACAAATGGTACCAAATGCTGGAGAGGTAGTGGGGAAAGGGGAACACTCATCCATTGCTGGTAGGAATGCAAGCTTGTATAAACACTATGGAAAACAGTGTGGAGAACCCTAAAAAAACACAAAATGAGCCTACCACATGACTTAGCCATACCACTTCTGGGTATATATCCACCAGACTCTTCCTACTGCAGAGATACATGTACAGCCATGTTTACTACAGCTCTCTTCACAATAGGGAAGAGCTGAAACGAACTCAAGTGCCCCTTAATCAAGGAGTGGATAGAGAAAATGTGTTACATCTACACAATGCAGCGGTAAAGAAAGATGACATCATGAAATTTGCAGGTAAATGGATGGAACTAGAAGATTTTATGCTAAGTAAAGCAACACAGTCCCAGAAAAATAAAAGATGAATGGTATCCCTCATCTGTGGATGGTAGTGCCAAGTACCTAGTTGTAAGGCAAGCTGAGCAACATTAATGTTATAGTCCTCATGATCTGAAAACAACTGTGCTCTTATAGTGTGAATCACTACACAGGTTGTAGAACTAAGCTACCATTTTTTTTTCTGACCTTGGATTTTTGGTATATTATGGAGGGTATTTATGCATTTTTTAGAGTAATATAAAATTAAAATGGAAAAATGCAAATTAAGAAATATGATATGGAAATAACATATAGCTTGTTTTCAAAAGATACAATTTTAATACAGGTGCAATGTATCAGGCTGGTGTAACTTAGCCTCTCTGGGAGCTTAACGACCATACCTAATGCCCATACCAATATGGCCGAGGGACCTAAGAGATAACTTTGTTCCTTGCCCTCAGAGTTTAACCAAGTCTTAGGGGACTATGCATGGGGGCATCTGTTGAAATGTTCTACAAATGTGGGTCACCAGTCTTCCTGTTCAGAGAGGGCTTGGAGATCCACTAATGGGACTTCAGCTAGTGTCCAGGCTATAAAGAGGAAAATCTGCTCATGCTTCAGAAAAGGAAGCCTGGTCTAGCAAGACCTGATTCTGTCCTCAAGTGGATGGAACTGGTAAATGAAAAACTGAAAGGAGCCAGGGGCTCCCACCCTCCTTCCAAAAAACCCAAGAGACCCCTGAGGACCAGATCCTCAACTGACCTCAAGAAAACAAAAACCTTGGTTAATCTGGGCTTTGTAGCCTTAAGCACCCAAAAGGAAAGTAAAACCAGAAATAAATTATCAGTAAAACCAGGGAAATTGTACTTCAGATATAAAACTTGAGATCTTAGTAAAAAGACAAAAAGAAAAAAGAGAGAGTACTGTTGTTTATCCTGTCTTCAATTCTTACTGGCAAGTGCATTTACTTTTTGGCTGCCAATGCTTTTACCACTCTTCAAAGCCATGAAACACAGCTTTTTAACCCTCCAATATGGACTGAAGACTCATGTCTCTGTAAGAATCCTCCAAACCTTCAATACCAGATGGGAATTACTGAGATACCCAGCATGTGGACTAAACAGCTAAGGGGATTTCAGCCTCCTCAGAGTATAGAATGCCATTGTTGGACTCCCCAGACTGTATGATGGAGGCCAGTGCAGGGGGATCAAGACAGGATATGTGCTTAATGGACTTCATTTGGGGGACCATGGGAGGGAAAGACCCCAGTGTGAAACACAAGGGCAGGATTGATGGTTGTTTGAGCTTGCCAAGGAGGAACCTCTGAGCCCTTCCTTAATGAAAACATGACATCTTTTAGAAAAAAAAAATCCTCCAATTCAGGTGATATGGATATATATATATATATATATATAGATAAAAAACTAATATATATATATGCAATACAAGTAGGAGAGAACAACAACAACAAAGGAAATGGCTCAGAAAAAGATGCAAGACATGTCTATATAGAGTGCAGGGACTCAGGTGTGGGTGGGGGCATGGAAAGGGAAGTGACTCTAAATTCGATTGAAAATGATTGTAAGATTATAGAAAAAGTTTCATAACAAGAAAAAGGCCGGGTGTGGCAGTGCACACCTTTAATCCCAGTACTTGGGAGGCAGAGATAGGTGGATCTCTGTGAGTTCAAAGCCAGCCTGGTCTACAGAATGAGTTCCAGGACAGCTGGAGCTACAGGAAGACCCTGTCTCAAAAATACCAAAAAAAAAAAAAAAAGAAAAAAAAGAAAAAGTAAAAGAGGCTGGGCACACAGCAGCGGCTTCGCTCAGACCAGTAGAACTGCAGGGACTATGCCACGTCTTGTAGGGGATTGTGGGAAACAGAAGCTAGGCCCACTGGGCACCCAGCAGCAGCCAAGCTCAGACCAGCTGAGATGCAGGGACTGCACCTCGTCTGGTAGGGGATTGTGGGAAGGAGAAGCTAAGCCCGCTGGGCACACAGCAGTGGCCTGCCCCAGAACAGCTGAGCTGCAGGGTACACGGGCTATGGAGGCAGTCTGTAGTCCCCCTCCCCCCAAACTGGAATTCCAGAGGGAGTGTTCAGTAAGCCCTACAACCAACCTAGAGGACCTGGCTGGCAGCAGCAGAGGGAGCACAGGGCTAAGAGGGAGTCATATGGCTGTTACCTACCCAGTTCTTGCAGAATAGAAAGGGAGGGGTGAGCTATACTTCCCAATATATAACCAAAACTGAAAGCCTGAAATCTAGACAAGCCACCACCCCATAAATAAAGAGAAGGAATCAAAGAAATTATCCTTCAACATAGTGAAAAAAGCATCATAATACAGGCAAAAGGAAACCCGAATGCCAAGAGCACAAAGAAAGAACAATATGGAAAAAGTGCAGAATAATTCCACACTCAAGTTTATTGAACCTATGAAGGATTCCGACAAGAAGACCTCCCTGGAGGTAGCACAGGACACAGAATGTGAAATAATCACAGATATATTCAAAGAAATCATGGAACTAAAGGGAGAGAATGAAAAACTCAGAAAAGACCTAGAGGGAAAGAATGATAATCTTTCAAAAGAACTAAAAGGAGAAAATGACAAACTCCAGAAAGAACTAGGGGGAGAAAGGGACAAACTCCAGAAGGAAATGGAAACACTGAAAAGATCCCATGATGAAATGGAAAAGGAAAGCAACCAGTGAAGCAAGGAATGACAAGGAAAGATTGAGAACCTCCAAAAGGAAGTAGAAATATAAAGAAAACACAAGGCAAAATAAAAAAGGAAATCGAATACTCATCCAGTCAAGAGGAAAGAATGGAAAAAAGCCTCAGAAGTAGAATGGCGGAAGCAGAGCAAAGAATACCAGACCTGGAAGATAACACAGAACAACTAAAAAGCTCAAGTAAAGACTATGAAAAATGTAAAAATACACAAGAATGGAACAACCAGGAAATGTGGGACACTATGAAAAGATCAAACCTCCACATCATAGGGATAGAGGAAGGAGAAGAATCCCAAAAGAATGGCATTGATTAGATCTTCAACAGAATAATAGATGAAAATTTTCCCAAACTAAAAAAAGACAAACCCATACAAATACAAGAAGCACATAGAACTCCAAACAGACAAGATCAGAAAAGAAACTCCCTGCACCATATCATAGTTAAAACGCTATTCATCCAAAACAAAGAAAAAATTCTAAAAGCCACAAAAGAAAAACAACAAGTTACATATAAGGGAAAACCTATTCAAATTACAGCTGACTTCTCAGTGCAAACTATGAAATCAAGAAGAACAAGGACCAAAGCATTCCCAGTGCTAAACGATTTCCCAGTGCTAAACAGATGCCAACCTAGGTTACTAAACCCAGCAAAAATGTCAATTCTAGTTGAAGGAAAGAGAAAAATCTTCCACGACATAAACAAGATAAAAGAATACATGTCCGGAAAACCAAACCTTCAGCGAATACTTGAAGCAATTCAAAGGGCAGAGGAGAGGAGCAGCTATCCCCAGGCCCCTGGAAAGGGAAATTATTAAAAGCACAACTGCAAAAGTAGAAACCTAGACCAAAAATGTAAATGGATGATAAGGGGAAAGGAAGCAACACACATCTCTCAGTTATTACCTTGAATATTAATGGACTAATCTCCCCAATCAAAAAGGCATAGACTGGGAGAATGGAATAGGAAACAGAATTCATCTATATGCTTCTTGTCTACAAGAAACCCATCTCACCCTCAATGATAGGCACCAACTGAAAGTGAAAATATAGAAAAAATATTCCAAGCAAATGATACCCCAAAGAAACCAAAAGTTGCTATTTTAATATCAGACAAAATAGACTTCAAAGTAGAAGCAATCAGAAGAGACAAAGAAGGCCACTACATCCTCATTAAAGGAAAAATTAACCATAAAAACTTCACAAACATGAATATATATGCAACAATCTCCAGTGCACCAATCTTTATAAACACAACTCTGCAGAACCTCAAGGCACAGATCAACCCCAGCACACTCATAGTGGGGGGCTTTAATATCCCACTGATCCCCTTGGACAGATCAACTGGACAAAGAATAAACAGAGAGACATCTGAACTGAACAATACGATACAGCAAATGGACCTCACAGACAACTACCGAATATTCCACCCAAGCACCAGAGAATACACTTTCTACTCAGCACCCCACAAAACATTCTCCAAAATTGACCACATACTGGGACACAGAAAAAAATTCTCAACAAATACAAAAAAATTGAAATAATTTCAGGCATTCTATCAGATCACAATGCAATAAAGCTCAATATCAACACCAGGAGAAGCCCTACTACCTACAGGAACACATGGAGACTAAACAACACACTCCTTAACAATGAATGGGTCAAGGAAGAAATAAAGAAAGAAATAAAAGCATTCCTGGAATTAAATGACAATGAGAGTACAACACAACAAAACCTATGGGACACCTTAAAAGCATTCCTAAGAGGGAAGTTTATGGCCCTGGGTGCCTACATTAAAAAAACAGAAAGAGCACAAATAAATGAGTTAACTCTGCAGCTAAAATCCCTCGAAGTACAACAACGAAGGAACCCTAAATGCAACAGAGGAAGAAATGACAAAAATCAGAGCAGAAATCAATGAAATAGAAACAAAGAAAACAATGCAAGAAAAATCAATGAATCTAAAAGTTGGTTCTTTGAGAGAAAAAACAAGATAGACAGACCTCTAGCCCAGTTAACCAAAAGAAAGAAAGAGCAAGTCCAAATCAACAGAATTCATGATGAAAGGGGAAACATCACAACAGACAATGAAAAGATCCAAGAAATCATATGGGAATACTTCAAAAACCTATACTCTACTAAATTTGAAAACCTAAGCAAAATGAATGAATATTTGAAATCCTGGGAATTGCCAAAGCTAAATCAAGAAGAGATTGACAGCTTAAATAAGCCCATAATATTTGAGGAAATTGAAGATGTAATTAAAAATCTCCCAACAAAAAAAAGCCCCTGTCCAGATGATTTCATGGCAGAATTCTATAAAACATTTAAAGAGGTACTACAACCATTGCTACTCAAACTGTTCAGAAGGCTACAAACAGAGGGAATTCTCCCAAACTCCTTCTATGAAGCTAGCATCACTCTAATACCAAAACTAGGCAAAGACGCAAGCAAAAAAGAAAGCTATAGACCCATCTCATTAACGAACATAGATGCAAAAATGCTCAACAAAATACTTGCAAATCGCATACAGACCCACATCAAAAAGATCATCCATCAAGTTGGATTCATACCAGAGATGCAGGGATTGTTCAACATATGTAAATCAATTAATATCATAAAACACATAAATGGACTAAGGGACAAAAACCACATGATCATCTCAATTGATGCAGAAAAGGCCTTCGACAAAATCCAACACTCCTTCATGCTTAAAGTCCTAGAGGGAATTGGATTTGAAGGACCATTCCTCAACATAATCAAAACCATATACAAGAAACCCACAGCCAACATCATCCTAAATGGAGAAAAGTTAGAAGAATTCCCCTTAAAGGCAGGAACTCAGCAAGGCTGCTCCCTGTCACCACTCCTCTTCAATATAGTGCTTGAAACACTTGCTAGGGCAATAAGGCAAGAAAAGGAAATTGAAGGAGTACTAATTGGAAAAGAGGAAGTCAAACTATCCCTCTTTGCAGACAATATGATAGTTTACCTAAGGGGTGCTAAAAACTCAACTAGAAAACTCCTAGAAATGATTAGGAGTTTCAGTAATGTGTCAGGATACAAAATTAACCTAGAAAAATCGGTAGCCTTTCTTTACACCAACAACAAGCAACTAAAGAAGGAATACAAGGAGACCTTCCCAATCACAACAGCTTCAAAAACAATAAAATACCTAGTAACAAACCTAACAAAGGACACCAAAGATCTCTACAACAAAACTTATAAACCCCTGAAGAAGGAGATTGAAAACGACATCAGAAGATGGAAAGACCTCCCATGCTCATGGATTGGAAAAATTAATATAGTAAAAATGTCCATTCTACCCAAAGTAATATACGGATTTAATACCATCCCAATTAAAATCCCCAAGAGTTTCTTCACAGGCTTGGAAAAAAATCCTTAAATTCATATGGACAAACACAAGACCCTCAATAGCCAAAGCAACCCTGAGTGAAAAGAGTAATACAGGGGGATCTCTATACCAAACTATACTACAGGGCTATAGTCATAAAAACAGCCTGGTACTGGCACAAAAACAGACCTGTTGACCAACGGAACAAAACTGAAGATCCAAACTTGAGCACATACAATTTCAGCCACTTCATATTTGCAAAGGGGGCCAAAAAGTCTCAATGGAGGAAAGACAGCATCTTCAGCAAGTGGTGTTGGCAAAACTGGATCACCACTTGTAGAAGAATGAAATTAAACCCCTACCTCTCACCCTGTACAAAAATCAACTCCAAATGGATCAAAGACCTCAGTGTGAAACCCAAAACACTGAAGGTGATAGAAGAAAAAGTTGGCAGGAACCTACAAGATATAGGTGTAGGAAAACACTTTCTAAATTAGAAAGCAGCTGCACCAGAAACAAGGTAGACAATTGACAAGTGGTACCTTATAAAACTCAAAAGCTACTGGACAGCAAAAGAAATAATCAGGGAAGTGAAGAGAAAACCCACAGAGTGGGAGGAAACCTTCACTACTGATACATCGGACAGAGCACTAACTTCCAGAATATATAAACTACTCAAAAAACAAGTAAGAAAACAAATGACTCACTCAGGGGATGGAGTAAAGATCTGAACAGAGACTTCACAAATGAGGAAATAGAGATGGCAGAGAAACATCTTAAAAAGTGTTCAACATCACTAATAATTAATGAAATGCAGATCAAAACCACTTTAAGATATCCTCTCACTCCAATAAGGCTGGCTAGGATTGGGAAAACAAATGATTCCTAGTGCTGGAGAGGTAGTGGGGAAAGGGGAACACTCATCCACTGCTGGTGGGAATGTAAACTTGTACAGCCACTATGGAAAGCAGTGTGGAGAACCCTTGGAAGACTTGGAATGAGCCTACCACATGGCCCAGCCATACCACTTCTGGGTATATACCCACAAGACGCACCCTACTGCAAAGATACATGTACAGCCATGTTTGTAGCAGCTCTCTTCACAAAAGGGAAGGGCTGGAACCAACCCAAGTGCCCCTCAACCAAGGAGTGGATAGAGAAAATGTGTACATCTACACAATGGAATTCTATGCAGCAATAAAGAAAGAAGATATCATGAAATTTGCAGGTCAATGGATGGAACTAGAAGATATTATGTTAAGTGAAGTAACACAGTCCCCCCCCCCAAAAAGACGAATGTTATCCATCATCTGTGGATGCTAGCACCAAGTATTTAGTTCTAAGGCAAATTGAGCAACATTAATACTATATTCCCCACAAACTGAACACAACAGTGCTCTTATATTATGAATTTCTAGACAGATTCTAGAGCTATCTTACCACTTATTTTCAGACTATGGATTTTTGGTGTATGATGCTGGACATGTATACATATTACAGTGTAACATGAAGTTAAAATGGAAAAAGGTGAATTAAGAAATATAATATGGAAATAACAGTTTATTTTCCAGAAGATACAATTTTAGTATAGGTGTGATGTATCAGGCTGGTGTAACTTAGCCTTTCTGGATGCTTAATGACCATACTTAATGCCCATACCAATTTGGCCATGGGACCTAAGGGATAACTTTGTTCCTTGCCCTCAGACGTCAACTAAGTCTCAGGGGAATATGCATGGGGGCATCTCCTGAAATGTCCTGCAAATGTGAGTGTTCTAGTTTGTCTTCCATTGCTGTGACAAAACACTCTGACCAACACCAACTTGGGGAGGAAAGGGTTTATTCAGCTTACATCTACTGGGTCACAGTTCATCATTTAGGGAGCCCAAGGCAGTAACTCAGGGCAGGAACCTGGAGGCAGGAGCTGAAGCACAGGCCATGGAGGAATGCTGTTCACTTGCTTGCTCCCTTGGCCCATGCCCAGATTGACCTCTTATATACTACACAACAACCTGCCCAGGGTGGCACCACCCATAGTGGGCTGGGCCCTCCCACAGTGCTCAACAATCAAGACAATACTCCACAGATGTGGCCACAGGCCAGTCCAATGGAGCCAATTCCCCAGTTGAGGCTCCCTCAACCCAGGTGTGTCAAGTTGACACTAAAACTATCCAGCACAGTGAGGCACCAGTCTTTCCTGTGCAGGGAGGTCTTGGAGATCCACTGGATGGGACTCCAGCCAGTGTCCACCCTATAAAGAGGAAAGTCTGCTCATGCTTCAAAGAGAGAAGCCTGGTCTTGCACGACCTAACTGTGTCCTCAAGTGGATGGAACTGGTGGTTGAAAAACCAAAAGGAGCCAGGGGCTACCCCTCCCCACCCCCCAAAAAAACCCGAGTGACCCTTGATGACCAGATCCTCAACTGATCTTGAGGAAACAGAAACCTTGGTTAATCTGGGCTGACTGTTTGGCCTCAAGTATCCAAAAAGGAAATTATAACCAGAAATAAATAATCAACAAGGTCTGAGAAATTATATTTCAGATATAAAACTTGAGAATCCTTCAAACTTTCAATGCCAGACAGGGACTACAGAGATGTCCAGCATGTGGACTGAGTGGCTACTGGGATTTCAGCCTCTTCAGAGTGTAGACTGCTGTTGTTTGACTACCCATGCTGTGTCATGGAGGCCAGTGCAGGAAGATCAAGATAGGACACATGCTTGCTGGACCTCATTTGGGTGATCACTGGGGGGAGGGACCCCAGTGTGGAGCACAGGGGCATGATTGATGGTTGTTTGGGTTTGCCAAGGGGGAAATTTCAAGCACTTCCTTGGGGAAAACATGATATCTTTTGGTTAAAAAAAAGGATTATACTTAACAGTTAAAAATATTTTGTAAAATAATATTTTCTCTTTTTATTGATACATGTTACAACCATTAATAATTTATCCTTATGGTATACTCTATCATATAGGAATACTAATATTCATATTCTAGAAAAAAGAGAGAATGTAAAGTTATACTTCTTTTTACATGCATGCAACTTTATTGTTAAAATGTAAATCTCTAAATGTGCTTTGGAAGTAACCTATAGTTTATTTTCAGATTTTATAACTTTGATTTATATGTGGAGTGTATGTATGCATATTTCGGAGTAATATAAAATCAAATGGGAACAAAAAGAGGAGAGAAAACTTACTCAAGGAACTGAGGAAAACAGTAAACCTGTGCACCAAAAAGGTCATAAAATACTGAAGAAAAGATGCAAGACAGGACTTGTGTATGACAGAATCCATGAGCTCTGATGGGGGGCGGGGGCATGAGGGGTGGGCATGGATGGGGGAATGAGTCTAAATTTGATTAGAAAATGTTGTGGGAAATGTGCTCAATAAAATTTTTTTTAAAAAGAAATAAAAAATAAGAAAAAAATAACAAAAAGAAACCCAGAAAATTTTAAAAATCTATACATGGGCAGACTAAATTAAGTATTCAACATAAACAATGCAATAAAGTACATTTCATTCAATATCCTAGTTAATGTAAGACTAAGTCCTTATCATAAATAATATGCTAATTTCAAAACCCGATGAATTATTGGTAGTTTATCATGTTACTTTTCTGTTACTGTGATAAAACACCATAACCAAGTTAACTTATAGAAGGAAAAATTTTTTTTGGTTTACCATTCTTGAGGGATGAGAATCTGTCATGGTGAGGAGGCATGGCAGCGGAGGGAGCTGCAGCAGAAACTAAGTGATCCCATCTTGAAGCAGGAAGCGGAGAGCAACTAGGAATCTGGCAAGATTCTCAAGAACTCTCAAATCCCTCCCCCAGGGAAGTGTTTCCTCCAGCAAGGCCGCACCACCTAAAACCTCCCATACAGTGCCACCAACTGGGGACAAAATGCCTAAAATTGGAACTTATGGGGGATATTCTCATTCCAACCACCATATTTACTAAATGGGAAAATTTAACGGGTACATGGAGTTGGGTTCTATATCTAAGTTATCAGCATTTCCCTACAATATTCAGTAGTTTATCCATGGACTGAAGCAGTTATGGCTTGCCTGTAAGAACTTTAACATCTTCATTGCAGCTATTGCCTGGGTGTCTCTCTACACTCATGTTGGTATGATGATGAACTCTACATTCTTCAGAAGAAGCCACTTGTTTTGTACAACAGAAGTCCTAATAGTTTCAAAAGCTAAAACAAAGCACTTGCCATCTTTTCACTTCCTCTTCTCATCTAACTGCTGATTGACAGACAGGAGAGTTTACCTTACTTTAATCAGAGCTGAAGGTCGGGGTGTGAAAAGGCAAGGAAAGCTACCCAAATCCAACTCTGACTGTATAGTAGTAAATAAAACAGGCATTTATGAGGTTGGACATATGGCTCAGCAGTTAAGAGGGCTTCCTGCTCTTGCAGAGGATACAGTTCAAATCTTAGCACCCATTAGGCCTCTCATAGAAATTTGTAGCCCCAGCTCCAGAAAATCCAAACCCTCTTCTGTCCTTCTTGAGGTTCTGCCCACACACATGTGCACACACATAGTCACACACATAAATAAAAATAAAATATTTTCAAAAGCAAATATGTCTCTATTTTCCTCAATTCTAAGATTTAGGAGAAAGAATAAATCTCTTTTTCTAAAGTATGTTAAAACATGTTATGTAATTTAGGAATGTTAGGTTGTATTTCTTTTTACCTGCAGGCAAGTTTACGGTTAAACTGTGAATTCCCAAATGTGTCTTGGAATTAACCTATAGTTTATTTTCAGACTTTATAAATTTGGTATATGTATGGAGTATAATAAAAATAAATAAATTAGAAAAATAACAAGTAGAGATTTGCCCTTCCCCAGCAGAAACGACTACTGAAGTTCCAAGTTAGGCATCACTCTCCCACAGTGGAATTTTCCAGGCTCCACTTTGTCCTCGTTCCTTCATCTGGTTCCTCTTTCCTGCTCCTTGCGCCCTCCCTTTGAATCACCAGTAGCTCAAATGCCATTACTCAGAGCTGCTCTTCTCAAGTTCATCTAATCATTTTCTCCTGAGCAGATTCTTCTTTTCATGGAAACTTGTGCTGTATGCTTTATGAGAAAGGTTTCCTAGCTCAAGACAAGGATTTCCAGTCTTCAGGAAGAACAGCTCCTGTATTTTCATGCTGCCAAAGAATCCTGATCATATCTGCATTTGGTTGAGATGAGAGCCAGGAGAATGGGGACCTGGGCAAGCTGGGAAGGAACGATGAGAATGCAAGGAACATTTCTCAAATATTAAAATAGATTTGCTTTGGTCATCTCTACCTGAAATTGCCACTGGGTTTTACGGCAGAGCCAGGTGGGTTTCCTCTGTCCCAGGATGGTAGTTTCTTCTTCTTACAGAGGGTTGTGAATCTCAGTCTTGTCAACGTCCAAATCTTCAGCTATGGCTCATACATGTTCAGTCATAGTGGTCTGAGAACACCCAGGGACCATTGAATACATGAGCCAAAATCCCAGCTCCCTAACAACATGGGTTTTGACATGACCCTCAAGATGCCAGTCTCTCAGAATCAGGATGTGAATGATCTTCGGGAAAGTGATGATTCTATGGCAAAAATACAGGCATTATCAGTGAAGAAATTCATTTTTTTTTTTTTTGGTGTTTTTGAGACAGGGTCTCCCTTTGGTCCCAGCTGGCCTGGAGCTCACTCTGTAGACCAGGCTGGCCTTAAACTCACAGAGATGCGCCTGGCTCTGCCTCCCGAGTGCTGCGATTAAAGGCATGCCCCACCACGCCTGGCAAGAAATTCATTTTTAAATAATATTGTGGTTAGAATATGCAGCACCCCTCATTGTCTCATGTGCTTCAGTTCTTGGTCTTCAGCTGCTGACACTGTTTGGGAAAGTATGAAACTTCTCAGAGGTACAGCTTTGCCAAAGGAAGTGTGTC
The DNA here is from genome assembly GCA_009823505.1 of Rhizomys pruinosus. Lineage (NCBI taxonomy): Eukaryota > Metazoa > Chordata > Mammalia > Rodentia > Spalacidae > Rhizomys > Rhizomys pruinosus. The sequence continues at coordinate 1,128,904 of VZQC01000543.1, forward strand.
ACTGGGGAAGGACCTAAGGCCTTGTAGCCTGGATCTTCTTGTTTTCTCTCTGCTTCCTGATTGCAGATACAACATGATAAGTCAGCTCGTTGCTCCGGATGATGACGCCATCACTGCCTGTTGCCATGCTTTCCTGCCACAATGAATTCTATCTCTCTAGAACTGTACTCAAATGCTTTATCCCTTAAGTTTCTTTTGTTACATGCATGTGTGTATATGTGTGTATGTATGCATGCATGTGCCATGGCATGTCTGTGGAGATCAGAGGACAACTTGTCTTGCTGTAGTTGGTTTTTCCCTTCTACCATGTGGGTCACTGAGATAAACTCAGATTATCAGGCTTGGTGGTAAGGTCCTTTACCGAGCTATCTAGAGGACTTAAGTTGCCTTTGTCAGGATACTTTATCACAGCAACAGAAACAAAACTGATACAGACGCCAAAATAGGATATAGAATTCAGACACTTCCAGAATTGCTGCACAGGGATTTTTCAACTAGCAATTTGAACACTAACACAGAAAGCTAGTAACAAGATGGCCAACACGAGTGAAGAATGGGAAACAGAGATGGACACAGAGAGATGTTTACAACTAGCAGGAAGGAAACCTACTACATTCTGGGGACTGAGCATGAGCAGGTGATTCCCTGCATCCTCTGCGGCTTGTGTCCATCACTATCTTCTCACTGATGTCACCAGCATCTTTGTACATAAGAGCTTATTTTATTAGTATCACAGAGGACTCCTCAGTCCAAAAACATGACTGGCAGGTGCACACACACACACACAAAGCCAGGTAATTAACAAACCTCGGAATAGCAATCAACAGTTACTCTCTGAAGCACACAATTACTCTGACGCTATACTTCGGATATTGAGTGTCCTCTAAGACCTAGGAGTTATAAGCTCCCTGCCTAACTTGAAGCTATCTGGAGGTGGTGGGTAGAAAGCTAAATAACCACTGTGTAGGGATAAGTGTCTCCTCTCCCTCTCTTTTTCTCACTTACTCTTCCTTGAAGCAACTAGAAAACTTCTTTCTTGGATCTGCTTATGAAGATCAGCTAAAGGCACTCACCCTCCAACCAGGAAATCTTTGGTCTCTAAATGGACAATGTTCTTTTTGAAACAATGTTTCATTGTTGGGGCTGGTGAGATGACTCAGCAGTTCACAGCCCTTGCTGCCTTTGCAAGATAAACTGAATTCAGTTCCCAGTACCTACATGGCAGCTCACAACCACTTCTAACTCCAGCACCAGGATGTCTGACCCCCTTGTCTGGCCTCAAACTGGCATAAATGTGTACACATACACACACACACACACACACACACACACACACACACACATAAATACAATAAAATTTTTTTTAAAGTTGGAATTTTTTAAAAGGTTCATTGTTGTTTATCTTGGAAGATAAACATTACCTCTCATTAGTCTTTGTGTTACCTATTTGCAACATGATATGGCCATAGGATGAAGAACATGAGCTTATCATAGGATGGAGAGGTAAGGTGGAAACTAATTGATGATATTTGTTTCTCCTTTGTTAAATGTACATGTTACTTGGGTTGACCTTTGAACAGTGTCCAAAACCTTCAGCTTTCAAAGATACTCATTGGAGACTGTTTTTTCAATGTCTGTGGTTTTACAGCTATGGAAAGTGATTTTTGTTTGTTTATAATGGAAGATGCCCACTTTACTGTTAAAATTTTAAATGTTGAGGTCCACACAGCATAGATGTAATTGCTAACAGTTAAAAATGTCTAGCTTCACGTATTCCTTCTCCTTTGATTGAAAAAACCTAATTTCTATGGATTCAAAAACATGACTGTCAAGCACACACACAACTTTACTTCAAGAAAGATTTTTCAAAGCCAGGCTGGGTAGCACAGGCCTTTAATCCCAGCAGGCAGAAAGCAGAGGCAGGTGGGGCTATATATATGCAGATGAAGAGCAAGGAGTTCCAGGCCAGCAGGGACTACAAGGAGACCCTGTCTCAAAAAGACCAAAACAATGATTAAAAAAAAAACACATAACAATGTGAGTTTTTTAAACTGACAAGCTGTTGTAAATCCTATAATGATCTTAAAACTGCAGCTGGAATTGATGAAATGTACATCACTGTCATATGAGAAAGGCAGGTTTATTATTAGCTTTTAAAAAACACTCCAAAACCAAAAAAGAAAACTATAGACCCATTTTGTTAATGAACATAGATGCAAAAATTCTCAACAAAATACTCACAAAACATATACAAGTGCACATCAAAAAGATCATTCATCATGACCAAGTCGGATTTATACCAGAGATTCAGGGATGGTTCAACATACGCAAATCAATAAATGTCATAAAGCACATAAACGGGCTGAAAGACAAAAACCACAAGGTCACCTCAATTGACATGGAAAAAGCTTTCAACAAAATCCAACATGACTTCCTGTTTAAAGTCCTGGAGGGAATTGGACTGGAGGTAACATTCCTCAACATAATCAAAGCCAGATACAACAAACCCACAGTCAACATCATCCTAAATGGGGAAAAATTAGAAGCCTTCCCCTTAAAGTCAGGAACCTCACAAGGCTGCCCCCCATCTCCACTCTTCTTCAATATAGTGCTTAAAACCCTTGCTAGAGCAAAAAGGAAAGGAAATTAAAGGAGTACCAATTGGAAAAGAGGAAGTCAAACTATCCCTTTTTGCAGATGATATGATAGTTTACCTAAGGGATGGGAAAAAAAACAACAAGAAAAACCTAGAAACTATCAAGAGTTTCAGTAAAGTGGTGAGATACAAAATAAACCTAGAAAAATCTGTAGTTTTTCTTTACACCAACAATAAACAAGTGGAGAAGAAATGCAAGGAAACTCTCCCATTCACAATAGCCTCAAAAACAATAAAATACCTAGGAACAAACCTAACCAAAGACACCAAAGATCTCTACGGTGAAAATTTTAAATCCTTGAAGAAGGAGATTGAAGACTTCAGAAGATGGAAAAACTTCCCATGCTCATGGATTGGAATTAATATAGTGAAAATGTCCATCCTACCCAAAATAATATACAGATTCAATGCAATCCTAATCAAACTCCCCATGAGTTTCTTCTCAGACTTAGAAAAAAATTCTCAAATTCATATGGAAAAACAAAAGACCTCAGATAGTCAAAGCAACCCATACCAGACTTCAAACTATATTAGAAGGCTATAGTAATAAAAACAGCCTGGTATTGGCACAAAAACAGACCTGTTGACTAATGGAACAAAGTTGAAAATCCAAATCTGAGCACACGCAATTTCAGCCACCTCATATTTGATAAGGGGGCCAAGAAGACTCAATGGAGGAAAGAGAGCATCTCAACAAATGGTGTTGGCAAAACTGGATCACCACTTGTAGAAGGATGAAGATGAACCCCTACCTTCTTTTTTGAACCCCTACCTTTTACCATGTACAAAAATCAACTCCAAATGGATAGAAGACCTCAACTGAAATGATAGAGGAAAACATCGGTAGTAGCCTACAAAAAATGGATGTGAGAAAAGACTTTCTAAATCAGAGAGCAGCTCCATTGGAAACAAGGTCAACAATAGAGAAGTGGGACCTCATTAAACTAAAAAGCTTCTGTACAGAGAAAGAAACAATCAAAGAAATGAAGAGAAAACCCACAGAGTGGGAGGAAACCTTCACCAGTGATACGTCTGACAGAGGTTTAACATCCAGAATATATAAATTACTCAAAAAATAATTGAAAAATCAGTAGCCCTTTTTTACACCAACAATAAACAAATGGAGAAGGAATACAAGGAGATGCTCCCATTCACAATAGCCTCAAAAACAATAAAACAAACGACTCTATCAAAAGATGGAGTAAAGAAATGAACAGACACTTCGCAGATGAAGAAGTAAAGATGGATGAGAAACATCTCAGAAAGTGTTCAACATCACTAATAATTAAGGAGATGCAAATTAAAACCAGCTTAAGATTTCATCTTACCTTGGTAAGACTAGATAAGGTTAGGAAAGCAAATGATACCAAATGCTGGAGAAGCTGTGGGGAAAGGGGAACACTCATTCATTGCTAGTGGGAATGCAAACTTGTGTAACTCCTATGGAAAGTGATATGGCGAGTACTTAAAGGACTCAAATTAAACCTACCACATGACCTAGTCATACTACTCCTGGGAATATACCCACAGGACTCAATCTGTCCCAGAGAAACATGCAAAACCATGTTTATTGCAGCTTTCTTCACAATAGCAAAGAGCTGGAAGCACCCCAGGGAAAAAATGTGAATTCCTAAACATGTTCTGGAATTAACATACAGTTTATTCTCAGACATCATAAATTTTCTATATAGATATAAATATTTTGGACCAATTGTAGGAAACAACAACAAAAGAACTGAGTCAAAGAACTGACTGAAACAGCAAACTTCTGCCCCAAACGGTAAACCTCTGTGTAGAAAAGGTTTAAAAAGACTGAGAAAAAGAGACAAGTCATGTTTGGTAGAATGCATGAGCATGGGTTGGGGGAAGGGCATGGGAGGGAGAATGTGTCTAAATTGGATTGAGAAATCTTGTATGTAAGATATAAAACTTCAATAAAAATATTTAATAAAACACTCCAGAAGTTACAAGAAACAGAATCACTCTTGATCCTAATATTTTAATAACAGTGCTGTGAACATTTTGAGTCTCTTTCCAAGCATGTTTATATTTACATCTATTGGCATGAATAAAATCAAATACATATCATTTTAAAAAGAACTATGTTTAAACTCTCATGTTTCACACACTGCAAAAAAGTTATGTGCTAGAGTGATGATGGCTCTGTAGTTCTGAGTAGTTGCTGCTCTTATAGAAAATCTGAGTTCGGTTCCCAGCACTTGCATCAGGTGGCTGACAACTGCCTGCAAATCCAGCTCCAGGAGATCCAGCAGCTCTTCTGCCTATACACGTACACGTAAATAAAAATAAAATAGTGTGTGTGTGCATGATGTGTGTGTAGGCACACATGCTACAATGTGTGTGTGTGTGTGTGTGTGTGTGTGTGTGTGAAAGGACAATCCTGTAAGTCAGTTCTTTCCTTTCTCCTTTATGTGCTTTCCAGAGAGCAAACTGAGGTTGATGGGCTTGGGTTGCAGGCTTTCTCTATCTGCTGAGCTATATCACAGGCCCTCACACTCTTTCCTGCATTTCCTTCTCTTACCCTGGACCTTTACACCATTGTTGACTAAAGTGCTTCATGCTGACAGTGTGTGAAATACCTGTCATTATAGTGACTTTTATTTACTGCTTTTAAAAAGTATTTAATTTTATTTTTTATTTATCAATGTGTGTGTGTGTGTGTGTGTGTGTGTTTGATGAGAGGGGCACTTGCCGGGAGTAGGTGTGGAAGCCAGGGGGCATTTTTTTTTTAATCTTCTGTCTTCTCCTTCCACCTTTACATGGTTTCCACAGATGGAACACGTGTCACCAGGCTTGCATGACAAGTGCTTTTACTTATTAACCCATCTTGGCTTCAGCTTTTGTCTGCTTTTGAAGAGGAGGAATATCCAAGAAAGAATATACAAATATAAGACTGAAAGTACTATGTTAACACCTTCTTGTTCCTGTTCTGAAGAACAGAGAAGGGGTATCTAGAGGCAAAACAATCTTGTTCTTAATAAGCCTCATCTCAGCAAGAAGAACTTCAGCAGGTGTCTAATACTGTAGAAACTAAACCACAGAGCATGCATCACTTAAACCTTTCATCACTGTACCAAATACCTGACTGAAGCAACGTAAGGGATCAGAGGGTTATTTAAGCTCCCAGTTCGAAAGGATGTAGTACATCATCCCGTGGAAGGCATGGCAGCCATGGTTCCATCCCTAGTGGTGGGACCTTGTGATGTGGCTTCCTACGTCTAGAGGGATGAGGAAGGCGAGAGATAGCTTGTGCCAAGAGCAGAACTGAGCTAAATAGCCCTCATGACACATCTCCTGGACTTCTTAAAGATTCCACAGCCTCCCCAAACAGCTTAAACACTGGAGGTCCAGTGTTTAAACGTGTGAGTCTGGTTGGGACATTTCACATTTTTTTTTTTTTTGGTCTTTTCAAGCCAGGTCTACCTGTGACCCCAGCTGTCCTGGAACTTGCTCTGTGGACCAGGCTGGCCTTGAACTCACAAAGATCTGCCTGCCTCTGCCTCCCAAGTGCTAGGATTAAAAGTGTGCGCCACCATGCCCCACTAACATTTCACATTTAAACCATACCAGAGAGCATAAAATAAAAATAATTTTTAAAAATCCAAGATAAGACCATTCTTTGCCTGACTGCTTTCGCAAACTGTTTCAACCTTCTTGAGCTATGTAAGCAACACTTAATTGCTATAAAGAAGGGTCTAGGTTTTTCCTATGATCATTTTGATTGCCCAGTAGCCCCATTGTTGAGAACCAACACAACGTTATGGGCTCGGTACCTCCTTGCCCAGTTCCCTTTGTCTTGACAGCAATGTATCTCTTCTTTGTGGAGAACCATGTCTTGCATGAAGATAGAGGGTGACTGACATGTTGGAGCTGAAGAAAAGGCTCAAGAAAGAGAATGTATCCTGCTCTTGCAAAGGATCAAAATGTGGTTGCCAAAACCTATCACAAATGCCTCAAGGTTGCCTGTGACTCTAGCTACAGGGAATGTGATGCACACACACACACACACACACACACACACACACACCTTAAAAATAATTAATAAATCTTAAAAAAAAGAATAGGAATGACCCTAGCTCTGATCTCTGATTCTGGAGTTTGGCCTGTCAATCAGGCCTTATTGATCACAATACCAATTCCTTTGATTACAGTGACTGGCTCTTGAGTTGACTTATGACCCATGTGAACCTATGAGAATCTGCTTGTAGAAAATAATGTCTCTTTTCTCAATTTTCAAACCTAGTAGAAGGCAAGTCTGTTAATGCCGATAGCTATCTTTGTCACTGCTTGAGGCCAGTCTCTGTGGAGACTGAGGTAAACAATGGAAAAGAAGGCTGATCCTGTAGACTGAAGCTTTTAAATTTAAACTTATTTTCTTAAAGTTTTTCAAAAGAAAATAATTTAAGGACTGCAAGAACAGCCAGGACACATGTCACACTGTCACACTTGTACAGTGAGGCAGGCAGACTATGGTGGAGAGGACCCTGGTCCTGACATTTCCAGCTTTAATGGGACTTCTGCATTCCACACTTGTCACAGACAAGATAATGGGGATGTTGGGATATTTGATGGCTGACTTTGAGATGCCTTTTGCTTTTTCAGGTACCACGTGACCCTCCTGGATGGTGATGTAACTCTGAGAGGAGCACAAGAGTCTACACAGGCTACAATTAAACTTTTTACCAAGCCAGTCTTGTAAAAGTTTGATATTAGAATTAGATTAATCCTTAATGCATAAATGTATTTCTTGCAAGCATGAATTATTTAATAGTTGAGAACCATGCTGTATTACTGTTATTGTTGTGATAAAATATCTCACAAAAGCATCTTGAGGAAGGAAGGTCTCACAGTCTGCCAGGTCCAGTCTCGCATGGCAGGAAAATCCCACTGAATGTGCTTGAGGCAGTTGGTTGCATTGTATCAGCAGTCAGGAAGCAAGGATAGATGAACGCTCCTCATCTGACTTTTCCTTTTTTGTTCTACCTGGAACCCCAACCCATGAAACGGTGCCCCCCCCTTCTAGGGTGGGTCCTTCCTACTCAGCTAAATCTCCCTGGAAATGCTCTCCTGGACATGCTGGGAGCTATGTCTCCCAAATTATTCCAAATCCAGTCAAGCTGACAGTCAAACCAACCATCACCCATGCCAACTGCAGTGTGTGCTCCTTGGTCTCATCCCTACACTTCTTCGCAGACCCTGACTGCCCTGACACATTGTCCTTCCAAAGGTAGGTGCTGATGTGAGTTGTGAAATGTTTACAAAGGAAATGAGAAGAGTTTGGTATGTGTAGGAGCAAATATTACGAAGGGAGAGAAAGGAAGGAGAGAAGACCAGGAATTCTGTTTAGTAGGGATGGAATGGGGATTCTTGATCTGTTTGTTACAACACTCACAGGGCTGGGCACAAGCAAGGACAGTGGAAGGAGACATTGTACGGGGTGAGCCAAAACACAGAGAAGTCACAGCATCTCAACAGAGCTTAGGGAGAATAAATTAGTTGAATCTTAAAGGGCTAAGATGTTAAACCTTAATGTAATTGGTAACTAAGATCCCTGGACTGGCCCTAAGAAGAGAATCATATGAGTAATCTTTGGTTTAAAAAGAGCTTAATTGTCCTATCTACTATTAGTGATTTTATTTATTTATTTATTTATTTATTATATTTATTATTTAGTTAGGTTTGGGCATGGTCTAGCATATCCGTGAACTTGTTATGTATCAGAGGATGGCCTTAAACTTCTGATTACATGCCTCTGCCTCCCCCTCCTCCCTCCTCTGCTTCCTTCCCTCCCCCCACCTCTGCTTCCTCCTTCCCCTCCTTCCCCCTCCTCCCACTCCTCCCGCCTACTCACCCTCCTCCCACCTCTTCCCACTTCCTCTGCCTCTTCTACCTCCAGAGTTGTGGGATTACAAGCATGTGCTACCATGCCTGGTTTATGTGGTGCTGGCTAGCACTGTACCAATTAACCTACAATCAGGACCCCTAGGATGGTGATTCTTAAAGGGTGGTTCTGGAGTAGCAACATCAGGATCACTTTCAAGCTTGTCTGAGAGGCAGATTTACTGGGCACTCCCAGAGCAGAAACAAACTAAATCAGAAACACAGCCATTTGTTTCCAATGAGCATCCATGTTGTGATACTCACTCATAGAGCAGCAGACTAGACGTGAAGAAAAGGGGAACGTGTCTTTCCTGTGAGTCACCTGACACAACTTGAATTTATTGTCTTCAGATGTTTTAAGTCAGGGGAAATTCAGCCAGAAACATGTTAACACATTGCCCACGGTATAAAGAGAGGGTAGAATTTATTCCCCTTCAAATATTCCTTCATCCATGGAACATACTAAAGTGCTCCTCCTTAGTTCTTTGCCAAATTCCACAAAATCTATGGAAAATATACCCTGACCTCAACTATTTTCCAGATAAATTAAATAGGGGAAAGGACACAGAGCTGCACATCAGCTACAGGCACCTCCTATACCCAGACTCTGCTGATTTCTAACTGGCCAAGAGTGCACTGTGTTGCTCCTGTACTGGAGGTATCTGACGTCTTCATGGCAATGCGAGAACTTAGACACCATTTATTTCCACTTTGGATTTCTACAGGGCTGTTTTCAGAGCGATTTCTGGGTTTTCTTGATGTAACACACATGGGATGTTGGCAAGAGTCAAATACACAGGAACACTGGGGTTGGCATCCATGTCTGTGCAGGTTGGCTGAAAGACCTTCTTTGAGGTCTGTTGTATTAGCTACTTCTCTCGTTTCTGTTGCAGACAACAAGAAGCAATATAAAGGAGGAATAGTTTAAGAAGAGAAGCAGTCCATCATGGGGGGGGGTGGAAGACAGAGAGGCTGGAGCAGGAGACAGTAGGTCACACTGATCTGCAGTTGGAAAACTGAGTGCGAAATGTGGTGGTGGCTGGGCTATACAACCTCAAGGCCCACCTCCAGTGATCTGCTTCTTCCAGGAAGGCCTCATCTCCTAAAGGCTCCACACCCTTCTAAAGCAGAGCCCTCAGCTGGGGGCCGGTTGTTCAAACACATGAAGTGATGGGGAGCTTTTCACATCCAAACTACATCACCTGCCATCTCTAAGTGGGTTCATTGACACACACTGGCTGTGGCTCTCACCCAGAAGCATGAAGGGCTTCCTGTATTACTTACTTTTCTGTTGCTGTGATAAAATACCATGACCAAGGGAACCTATAAAAAGAAAAGTTTATTTGAGCTTTTGGTTCCTGGGGAATTAGAATATGACATGGAGGGCAGGAATGGTGGCAAGAGAAGGAGCAGAAAGCAAAGGCTCACATCTTCAAGCAGGCACGAAGAGTAGAGAGTGACTAGAGATCTGCAAGGCTTTAAGAACTCTCTAAGCCTGCTCCCAGCGAAGTGCTTCCTCCAGCATGCCATATCTTCTAAGACCTCTCAAAGCAGTGCCACCAACTGGAGACAATGTTCAAACACTTGGAACCTATGGGGGACATTCTCATTCAAATCACCACACTTTCTACTTTAAGGAAACACCCTATGCAGCAGCAGGGCTAAAAGGGAATCTATATTCACCAGCAAGAGTCACTTGGGACACTTTGATGTCAGAAAACTATAATCCCTGTGATTACTGCTTTCCCTGCACACTATTGTGTTTCATAGACTTATTGTGAACACAATCAGACACCCTTAGTATTTGGAGGAGAGCACAAATAATAAAGAACCTCCTTATTTTCTTTGCTGAGAAATTCCCCACGTGGTCTCTTGATCCTTTACACAAACAGGCCAGACATTATTTACTGTCTATTTGGAAGAGAGCAGAACTTCATGGCTAACTTGTCAGATGTACCCAATTTCCCCAGCACGGTATGAGACTATGAGATCTCCAAAGCACAACAGTCAAGGGGTTACCAGAGAGACTCTAAGCAGACCATCCATCTCTCCTTACACATGGGGCTGAGATTGAGGCTGGGATGGGGGAAAGCCTTCCTTTGGAGAAGACTGTAAAATAGTTCCGTGGTGTACACCATGGAACTACTTTACAGTCTTCTCCAAAGCAAGTGTAAAATAGTACCACTATTAGTGCCATGGTGGACAAGGAGACTTTGTAGAATAAGTTACATGATGAATAGAGATCAAGCTTGTGAGCTTCAGCATTACTGGTTTTCTACTGCTATCATACGTGAAATATCCAAGACAAGGTCAGAGAGATGGCTCAGCAGATAGAGGGGTCTGCTGTCAAGCCTGATGATTTGAGTTTTATCCCTGGGGCCCACATAGTTGAAGGAGAAAACGACCTCCTGCGAGTTGCCGTTTGACCTCCACATATACATCATGTGGTACATGTTTCTTTGTCTCTCTGTCTCTCCCTGTCTCTCTGTCTCTCTGAGTTTCACACACACAGCAAATTATAAATTCAAAGGGTAGCTATGGGTCAGTACCCAATTTCTTTTTTAAAAAATTGTATTTATTTATTTTTTTTTATGTTTCTGAGTGTACTGTCTGCATGTAGGTTGGTGCACCCGTGTCGTGCAATGCCACAGAGGTCAGAAGAGGGCATCAGATTCCCCCGGAACTGGAGTTAAAGACGGTTCTAAGCTGCCATATGGGTGCTGGGAATCGAACACAGGTCCTCTGCAAGAGCAGTCAGTGCTCTTAACTGCTGAGCCATCTCTCCAGCCCCAGTACCCAATTTCTTTACAGCAAACAGAGACTAATCAGATAAAGAACAAAATACCAGAGTAAACCTCAAATAAATAAAAAAAATATGATTTATATAACACGTGAAAGCATGCAGCTGTTGATTGTCAATGTGGAAAAACTAGAGAGGGTGTTAGAGAAGATAGCTGATGTGGAAGACTCTCACCTCAAGATGAAGAGCTATAATCAATCAGCAGATGCTGAGGGAGAATCCGTTTTCTCCAGGGACTAGCTCTTTGGTAAGCTATTCCAAAAGGACAGCCCTAAAGCACAGCACCATTAAATGAATTGGGAGATTTTGTGGCTTTGATTTACTTTCAGGAAAACTGACCTGGGCAGGCCCTCACACAGCTTTTAACACACAGGTTTTAAGTCTTTGATCTACAGAAAGGGCTCTTGATGGAGAATACATAAGCTCCTCTAGGCCTGAGACACAGAGGGCTGAGCAAAGACTGGTGGCCCAAGGAGAGGCCTGTGCTCCAGACTCCACTCATCCTTTCCAGTTCTGGGTTCTCAGTCCCGGGGTCCTAGTTACCTTCAGCTCTCAACTTGACACACAGAATCACCTCATAGAGACTAATAGAGGGATTTCCTGATGAGATTGCCTGGTGGCCACATCTGTGTAATACTCTCTCAACTAATGATTGCTACAGAAAGGCCCAGCTCACTGTGGGTAGCACCAACCCTAGGCAGATAGTCCTGGGTGACATAAGATAGCTAGCTGAAAATGAGCCTTAGAGTTAAGCAGGGAGCAAGACAGTTGGCATCGTTCCTCCACAGTTCCTGCCTTCAGGTTCCAGACTTGAGTTCCTGCCCTGACTTCCCTCAATGATGGACTAGGACCTGGAAATGTCACCCAAATAAACCTTTTCCTTCTCAAGATGCTTTTGGTTAGAGTATTTTATCAGTGCAGAAGAAAGTACATGATATCATCTGTCTTTGCTCTATCCTGTTCTTGCTTTCCATTTAACTACTGTACATTCTTGCCAGATAGGTTCACTGAATGAGAAGGTCAGAATCAACCGCCTTGATGAGGGAAAGCATATTCCCTTTCAATAATAAAGATTGTTTGCTAAGTTTTAGGCTCATTGCTATGTGATATTGGACTTTACTCAATCTAGTGTTGCCCGGAATGCTGGGATTCATTTACTCTCCTTTGAAATTTATTTCACAAAACACACACACACACACACACACACACACACACACACACACACACACAAAGAGGCAGAGAGAGGAGAGCGAGAGAGAGGAAGAAGAAAAAGATGAAGAAGGAGGTAAGAAGTTATGTATGCATGAATGCATACACGCACACATACACACACATAGAGGCACACACCACACACGCAAACACACATATAGAGAAAGAAGAATCCATGCACAAATGCACCACACATATGTGTAACACACACACACACACACACACACACACACACACACACACACCACTTTCCTTCCATTCATGCCCAGATGACAGGTATCTGGTGGAAGGACCTTGGCGTCCTCACAGATGCAGCACCCCTCACCCCTCTCTGCAGACTTCTCCGTCTCCTGTGAAAGCTCTGCCGTGCTTACAGATGGTTTGGGACAGAAAATCCCGATAAATCTCAGACCTGAATAAGAAGAGTCAAAGTGCTTTAATAATCCTGAAAGTTGAGAGCAAGATGGCCTCCTGGAGTTTATTTTTGAAGAATATTCCCAGTGCAAACAAGACAAGTGGCCGTTCATCTAATCCCAGGAGCCAGGCTTCAGCTGTTATCTTATCAGTAAGGTCTGCCCTGAAGACCACCCACTCTGCTTCTTCTGGCTCTGGGATTCTTCCCAGGATTCTTGGAAGTGTTTCAACCACCCTTTAACCTTCAGTCATGCATATTTTATTTTGAGGCTGTACTGGATTTCAGTTACTGGGATTTTAGACACTCTTTCATGCTCTAGATGATGATGATGATGATGATGATGATGATGATGATGATAACAGTAACAACAAAAACCCCAAAACAGTTACCTGAAGGGCAATGAAGGAAGAGTGCAGAAGCATCTGCTCAAAAACGATGGAGGGTGAAGGCATTATTCGGGTGGGAGTTCACTTTGCCCTTTCAGACTCATGACTTTCAGAATTCCAATTCTGTGCTGAAACTTAGGCAAGATACATCAAGATGAACTGATCTAACGTTGCAGGCAAGAAAAATACGAATGCCAACATTTTAAATGACTTATCTGATCTCATCTAATGGGTCATCAACAAAGTTATTGGACACAGCATTGATTTCCAATAGATAATTTGTCTTAGGAACAGAAAAGATAATCCATTGTTAATAGCACAGGGCCTGGTGGGAGAGTTGTAATTTCACTAGCATTTACTTGGGATTGAACATTCATTTAGAAAATTCACATCCACTGAAAAAATTCTAATGGAAGAGGTGGTTCAAGTTCCAGGTTGCTTGCCACCCCTGACTCATCCACCCATCCTAGAGAAAAGAGATATTGACACTGTTAGAAATAAAAGCTGAGAACAAAGGACCCCACTGATATACCACACAAAGAACACACAAAGTAAAAGCACCTTGGCAAGGCAGCTTTTCATTTTCGAGAGTCTGTTGCATCATTCAGGTCAAGCAAGCACACCCAACCCACTTGATAGGTTTTATTCTTGACACATATTTCTGTGTCTTTTCCCCATTGGCTGTGGTACAACTTCATAGCCTTTCCAAAAATTGCACAAAGGAGATGAAGGAGAAGGACAGGGGATGGGCTTAGCCATTCAGACCATCAGGCTTCTGGAACTCGGCAAGCCTTTTGCATAAACCAAAGCTTTGCTAGGTGTGGGGAGATTAAAAGATTTGAATCTCTTGTCCCAAGTCAAAGTTTTACAGAGTTTGACAGAAAAGACTGATGATATTTAATATTTCTTATATACCCTCCCCATTTCTCTGATTGTGTATACATGCAATTTCTAATACATATTGTGTTTGTAGAAAGGAATGGGATTTTTCTATTTTTTTTCATGTGTATGAATGTACTGTCTGCATGCAGATCTGTGCACCTGTGTTGTGCAATGCCGAGGAGGTCAGAAGAGGGTGTCGGATTCCCCTGGAGCTGGAGTTAAAGATGGCTCTCAGCTGCCATGTGAGTGCTGGGGATGGAACCTGGGTCCTCTGCAAGAGCAGTCGGCATTCTTAACCGCTAGGCCATCTCTCCAGCCCCTGGAATGGGATTTTTTTCAAGAGGTAAATATGAAGTGATCAAACTTCAAACCCAAAGGATATCTGAAGAAATAGCAAGGTCTATTTTCCTGCTATCATCTGATATTTAAGATTTCAAAGATCCCTACATTGGCCTACTACCTGCTTGGGCTTAAGAAGATACTGCATTATGAGTCTCTAGTTGAGCAAATTCGAAGTAGAGATCTTTATGTTAAAAGGGTGTATTCATGTCAGGTTGGTCTGAGCTTAGGCCTGAGATGGCATCTTGGAGCAAGTTCCAGGTGTTACTGTTACTGTGTGGACTTGTTCATTCATTATTTTAGAGACAAATTCTCTCTATAGCCCAGATTGTCCCTGAACTCACAGTCCTCCCAATTTTGCTCCCAAGTGTTGGGATTATAGACATGTACCACCACAGCAGTTCTGGACCACTCTGTGAGTACAAAGGATCCAATAGCTCTGCGAATTAGGATAAGAAGTTTGGGAATATTGTAGATCCTGGAACCTGAACTCTGGGGACCTCACCCTGCTCCCATTAGATCAATAATGATAAGGACACTTCTAGAACCATTTGGAGTATTAGCCTTTGTGAAAATAAATACAGTAAACATAATATTTGCTCCAAACAAATGACAAAATGGAAACATTCTTGAGCTTGTCTGGAACTTCTTCCATGCCTTTAGCCAGAGATTGCCACAAGGGTTGAAGCCAAAATGCCTCTGCTTCTCCCAAGGCCAGGGGTTGGAGCTGCCCAAAGAAGGTGATGGTTTTTCCCCTACCTCTCCATAAAGGAAAGGGAACTGGATTGATCTACTCACTGCTGTCCTTCCTTTCTCCATCCAGTAAAGTCTTGTAACTCCAGGGCAGTGAAGTTCTCATTCTCTCTCTCTCTCTCTCTCTCTCTCTCTCTCTCTCTCTCTCTCTGCCTCTCTCCTCACCTACTACAAATCTACAATAAACATCTCGCTTAAACTTATGCTCTGTGGTCTGAGAATTTCATTCTTCAAATTCTTGAGACAGAAACATGAAAGCCAAAGCAGCTTTGGTTATTTAGTGTCTCAGACCCTAGATCTCTGAGAATGACACCCCAATATTCCCATATTAACATTTCCAATAGTTTGGTGATGTAATAATTTTAACCACCATGCTGTGTGGCTTCAATAAGATTTAATTCAATGGGTGACATTCATAGCTATGCTATGAAGCAGAGTCTGACAGTAATGATTGGCAAACTGTTTGCTTTCTTGTGGACTTAGGACTTTGAAGGGCTTTGCAGACAACAGTGGGCCTTGAAGAGATGCCACTACAGGCTAGCTGAGCAAACACACGGTGTATGCTGGCAAGCAGGCTTCTGTTTGGTTAATGGAAATCTCACAGCTGAATCAACTGGAGAGTGTTGTTTGTCAGGTTGTTTTTCTCTTCCATGGTAAACCAATCAGGAAGGTGAAATTCCTTGGGGCTATCCCACACGATGCCTTCTAAGTAAACAGCAGATTCATGAAAAGTTCTCTGTCTACATCTTCCCACATTTCCTGGAGAATTTTCAACTTAAGCAAATGCTAATGGAAGGGATGCTTTTACCTGTTCTGTTCCTTTCCTCCCCCTCTATCTCTGATGAAGCAAAACCAATTAGATCATGCCAATTCACAGGCTGTCCTATGTTAATGGAGTGGGGCTGATTTCTTGATAAAAGTTTTCAACAATCCACATAATGGACTTGGAGCTAAACATTATTAAATGACCAAAAAATGATTTTCACTCACAAGACAGACTCTTAGCAACACAAGGTAACACTTGATTCTTAGTTTGTAAAAACAACCTTAAAACAAAGGATTCCCTTGAATTAATAAAGGAGACATTTCCACTAGCAAATGCCTAATGAAATAAATTAATTTTTAGAGACCCAGTCTCACTGGATAGCCCTGGTTTACCTGCAGCTCACCACATACACCAGGCTGGCCTAAAACTTGTAGCTATCTTCCTGTTCCTGCCTCTCAAGTACTGGGATTTCCTGCATGAGCCACCATGCCTGGCTTCAAAAATTTGTTCTCATAATTCATGCTTAAAGAGGTTAAGGCACAGAGTTAGAATTTGTTCAAGTCTATCATTTTGTGTGATCTGTGGGCAGCTTATTAACTTCTTTGATCTCAGTCTTGTCATCTGTGAAATGGGGTAACAATACTCACAGAGTCATTGTCAGGGTGAAATGAAGTTGCTTAGGTCATGTTAGCCCAGGACATGGTGAATAAGAAGTGTTGATAGAAAATACAGCTTGCATCTTCAGGAAAATAAGAGAAAGTTTATTCCTGAGCAAAATATGAGAGACTATGGCCTGGGAAAGATTCAGGTTGCCTCAAATAATATGGTCCAGTGTGGAGAAGTTGCATGGAGCTTTTAGAGTTAGAAGGACACAAGTCATACATCATGTTTCATATACATTGGTGGAAGCATCAGGTGGACAGGCTACGGTAAAACAGGGAGGCTAATGCCGGTGGTCTCAGATGCTATCTGCTGACATCTTTAGCATTTGCGTTGGTGGGAGCTAGCAGTGCACTCAATTAATACACTCCAAATGGCTTAGTCTGATATTCACAGGATGTTAGGTCATACACCGAGGTGGGCAGTGAATGGCCAATAAAAGCTGAAGATAATTAGGCCCTGGTCTTGCTGTTTTCAGCTCCACAATCACAAAGTTTTAAACAATGAAATCCTTAAGGTTAGGAATAGATTTTTAAAGGAAACTTCAGTTCACAGAGTTGTTTAAAAAATACAAACCCTAATTATTATGGTAGGTTACGTTGGTATAGACACAGATGTTTGGAAGGTATGTTAATCCATGAACTATAGTTTTTCTGTAAAAGATGACAAGGTTGGGGGCTGGAGACATGGCCTAGCGGTTAAGAGCACTGACTGCTCTTGTAGAGGACCCAGGTTCGATCCCCAGCACCCACATGGCAGCTAAGAACCATCTTTAACTCCAGTTCTAGGGGAATCTGGATGCCCTCTTCTGACCTCCATGGCATTGCACGACATGGGTGCACAAACCTACATGCAGACAATACATTCATACACATAAAAAATTAAAAATTAAAAAAAAAAGATGACAAGGTCTTACTGTGGCTTATAACATCTCCTAACCACTAGAGGATGTAAGCTTAAGTACAGGAAACAGGGGGAAACGGCAAAGTGGAGACATGATATTTCTCCTGCCCTGGAATCATATGCCAAATAAACTTGCTTCTATAAATGTATATATATATATATATGTATATATATATATATATATATATATATATATATATATATACGGATATATAGATATATATGTATATATATATATATATATACATGTATATATAAAAAATACAAACCTGACACTGACAAATCGCATACAGACCCACATCAAGAAGATCATCCATCATGACCAAGTTGGATTCATAACAGAGATTCAGGGATGGTTCAACATACAAAAATCAATAAAGATCATCAAACACATAAATGGAATGAAAGACAAAAACCACACCATCATCTCAATTGACATTGAAAAAGCCTTTGACAAAATCCAGCATCCCTTCATGCTTAAAGTCCTAGAGGGAATTGGATTGGAGGGATCATTCCTCAATGTAATCAAAGCCATATACAGGAAACCCATAGCCAATATCATCCTAAATGGGTAAATGACAGAAACATTCCCTTTAAAGGTAGGAACTCGACAAGGCTGCCCCCTGTCACCACGCCTCTTCAATATAGTGTTGAAACACTTGCTAGAGTAATAAAGCAAGAAAAGGAAATTAAAGGAGTACTAATTGGAAAAGAGGAAGTCAAGCTATCCCTATTTGCTGATGATATGATTGTTTACTTAAGGGATGCTAAAAACTCCATCAGAAAACTTCTAGAAATGATTAACAGCTTCAGCAAAGTGGCAGGATACTACACCAACAACAAGCAACTGGAGAAAGAATTCAGAGACCTTCCCACTCACAATAGCCTCAAAAACAATAAAATACCTAGGAACAAACCTAACCAAAGACACCAAAGGTCTCTACAATAAAAAGTTTAAACCCATAAAGAAAGAAATTGAAGAAGACATCAGAAGATGGAAAAACCTCCCATGCTCATGGATTGGGAAAATTAACATTGTAAATATGTCCATTCTACCAAAACTCTTGTATAGATTTAATGCAATCCCAATCAAAATCCCCAAGAGTTTCTTCACAGGCTTGGAGAAAAAGTCCTTAAATTCATTTGGAAAAACAAAAGACCCCGAGTAGCCAAAACAACCCTGACTGAAAAGAACTAAACAGGGGGGATCCCTATACCAGACTTCAAACTATACTACAGGCCTATAGTCATAAAAACAGCCTGGTATTGGCACAAAAACAGACCTGTTGACCAATGGAACAAAACTGAAGTTCCAAACCTGAGCACATACAATTTCAGCCATCTCATATTTGACAAGGGGGCCAAGAAGACACAATGGAGAAAAGACAGCATCTTCAGCAAGTGGTGTTGGCAATACTGGATCACCACTTGTAGAAGAATGAAATTAAATCCCTACCTCTTGCCCTGTACAAAAGTCAACTCCAGACAGATCAAAGACCTCAACGTGAATCCCCAAACTCTGAAGACAATAGAAGAAAAAGTTGGCAGCAGACTACAAGACATAGGCATAGGAAAAGACTTCCTAAATCAGACAGCAGCTGCACAAAAATTAAGGTGGACAATTGACAAATGGGACCTCATTAAACTCAAAAGCTTCTGTACATCAAAAGAAACAATCAAGGAAGTGAAGAGAAATCCCACAGAGTGGGAGAAAACCTTCACTGCAGAAACATCTGACAAAGCATTGATTTCCAGAATATATAAACTACTCAGAAAACAAAGAAGAAAGAAAACGAATGACCCACTCAATAGATGGAGCAAAGAGCTGAACAGAGACTTCACCAGTGAGGAATTAGAGATGGCTGAGAAACACCTTAAGAAGTGTTCAACATCACTAATCATTAAGGAAATGCAAATGAAAACCACTTTAAGATATCATCTTACTCCAATAAGACTGGCTAGGATCAAGAAAACAAATGATACCAAGTGCTGGAGAGGTTGTGGGGAAAGGGGAACACCCATCCACTGCTGGTGGGAATGTAAACTCATACAGCCACTATGGAAAGCAGTGTGGAGAACCCTTGGAACACTTGGAATGAACTTGCCACCCAACCCAGCCATACCACTCCTGGGCATGTACCCTCAAGACTCACCCCACCGCAGAGATACATGCATGGCCATGTTTATTTCAGCTCTCTTCACAATAGCAAGGAGCTGGAACCAACCCAAATGCCCCTCAACTGATGAGTGGGTTGAGAAAATGTGGTACATCTACACAATGGAGTTCTATGCAGCAGTAAAGAAAGATGACATCATGCTGGGCGTGGTGGTGCATGCCTTTAATCCTAGCACTTGGGAGGCAGAGACACGCGGATCTCTGTGAGTTCGAGGCCAGCTTGGTCTACAGAATGAGTTCCAGGACAGCCGGAGCTACAAGGAGACCCTTTCTCAAAAAGGCCAAAAAAAATAAAGAAAGATGACATCATGAGCTTTGCAGGAAAATGGCTGGAGCTAGAGGATATCATGCTGAGTGAAGTAACACAGTCCCAGAAAAACAAGCAAAGAATGGTATCCCTCATCTGTGGATGCTACTGCCAATTACCTAGTTGTAAGTATTTCTTGTGCATGGCCCCTTTAGCTTTTGTCCAAGCAGTTGGGAGTGATGCATATTGGAAACAACAGCAACAACAACAACAACAACAACAGAAAGGACTGCATCAAAGAACTGACTGAAACAGTGAACTTCTGCTCAAAACAGTCAACTTCCACATGGAGAATATTGAGAAAGACTGAGAAAGAGATGAAAAGCATGTTTGGCAGAATGCATGAGCTCTGGTGGGGTGGGGGGATAGGGTGGGGGACACGGGTCTAGATAAAAAATAAATAGTCATGATGAAAAAAAAAGACAAAAAAATACAAACCCATCTTTCTAAAAAAAAATTGTCTTGTCTTTTTTTTTTTTTTGGTCTTTTTGAGACACGGTCTCCCTGTAGACCAAGCTGGCCTGGAACTAGCTTTGTAGACAAGGCTGGCCTTGAACTCACAGTGATCCACCTGCCTCTGCCTCTCAAGTGCTGGGATTAAAGGCGTGAGCCAACACCACGCCCAGCTATTTTGTCATTTTTAATTATGTGTATTTATTCTACTCTGCTTCTCTATTGCTTTGATAAAACACTGTCCAAAAAGCAAGTTGGAAAGGCTTTATTGCATCTTCTTACTCCCAGGCTACAATCCATTGTTGAGGGAAGTCTGGGCAGGAAGCTGGAGGCAGGAGCTGAAGTGAGACCCTGGAGGAATGTCGCTTACTGGCTTGCTCCCCTGGCTGGGGCTCAGCCTGCTTTCTTATACAACTCAGGACCACGTGCCCGGGGGTGGTACCATTTACAGTGATCTGGACCCTCTCATATCACTCAACAATCAATCAATAAAATTCTCACAGACATGCCTATAGGCTGTCTGATAGAACAAATTCCCTAATGGAGATTCCTTCTTTCCGGTGTGTTGATTTAACAAATGAAGTTCCCCAGCACAAAATGTGTGTCTCTGTGTGGGATTTGTATATGTGTGAGCACATGAAAGCTTGGAGGCCAGAAGGAGGTGCTGAGCTCACTGGAAATGGTGCTGCAGGTGGGTGTGATGCTTGGCCTGAATGCTGGAACTGAATCGCTCCATCCTTATCCATACTACCTGTCTATGTTTATTTTTGTTCATTTGTTTTCTACTTCCCCATTAGGAATAAAGCTTTCCAAAGGAAATAATCTACCCAATCTCTTCATTACTCTATTTCTAGTGCCAATAATAGAGTCCAGCATAGGGATGAGGGGAAGGACAGATGAATGAAATAAGAGCATATGGCAGGAAATAGGGAGATGCATGGGAGCCATTTCTTCTTCCTGGGATTGTGGTTAGCTTAATATTCACCAGCAACATGCACTTAGATGTCAACCAAGCTGGTTCTCACAAATACAAATGGTGATGTTTCACTATGTCCTTTTATCAAGAGGATTTTTTTGCATGTGCCTATGCTTATAAGTTCATGTGTGTGAAGGTGCATATGTGTGTGTGAAGGTCAAAGGTCAATCTTGAGTGTGGTTCCTCAGGCACTGTCCACGTTTGTTGCTGCTGTGTTGTTGTTGTTGTTTTTGTTGTTGTTGTTGTTGAGACAGAGTCTCTCACTGGCCTGGAGCTCATTAAGATTCACCTCTCTTTGTCCCTCCAGTGTTGGGGCTACAAATGCATGACATCACAGGCAACTTTGTCCATGGGTAGGGGGTATGCAATTCTGGTCCTGTGGCTTAGACAGTGGTTACTTAAGGAATACGTCATCTTCCAAGCCTGAGAGCACATTTGGAAGATGACAAAGACTCAGAAGGTAGGAGTCCCCATTCCTGCAGCAGCATGTGGGTAGCAGCCTGCTAACCCCACTGGGTATGGCCAGAGAAGAGAAGCATCTCCTATATTCAGCCACTGAAATCTGAAGCCCACTTTATGTAGGCATCAATGTTTCCCAACCTCATAAAACTCTGTTCAAACTAGGAACTCCTGAAATGAAAATAATTCTCAACATAATAGTCCTTGCCTTTAATCCCAACAAAGGAGAGGTAGAAGCAGGGGGATTATGACTTCAAGGCCAGCCTGTCCTAAATAGTACGACTACCTCTAAAAACCAGGGTTTAGAAATGTAGCTGAACGTCAGAGTGCTCATGTAGGATGTACAACAGCCTGATATGATCCCCAGGATCATAAAACAAAATAAAACGAACCAACAAACAAAAAGAATAAAACAAAGTAATGCATAAAAATACTAAGGCTCAGAAAGATTATATATAATATCTCCCCAAGGAAGGATTGTCAAATAGAATACAAGATGCTCAGCTGCATTTTAATGTCAGATAAATAATAAGTCACTTTTTAGTTTACTATCACAGGAGCTATGCTTATAATAAAATATATTCATTGCCAGAAATAAAATTGTATCTGGCATACTGGATTTTCAATTGTAAATCTAGCAGCTCAGTAAGAGGACATGGTAACAGAGAATTGGAATCCCATTTTACTAATCTGATTTCCTTTCCTTTAGCCTCCACACGCAAATCAGGAGACAAACTAGGCAGCAAAAACCTCTCCTAAATTTACATTTTCTGTTTTTTACTTACAGAGACAACTCACAGAGCTGGACATACCTGCTCAGTGATAGAGCACTTGGCTAGCATGGCCAAGGGCTTAGGTTTAGTTCCCAGCACTGTAAAAGGCACTAACAGGAAGATACGTAGCAACATTCAGACACCTCCAAAAACCAGTTCTCTACTTCTTTCTCCCAGGAGGGAATTGAGGTTCTAATGCAGAATGTGACCTACAGGTTTTTCCAATTATGTATTCTATATAGCTAAGAGTGGGCATTAATAACCAACAACTTTCATTACCAGCACATGTAATTATAACTAGATAATTCCATTGGTAATGTGAAAAGGTCAGTTAAAGGTTGGCTTTGAAACTGAAGGGTGTTATGAAAAATTCATTTATTTTTGATGTTCATTTCCTACTAGAAATTACAAGCCTAAATGGAACTTTAGAAATCATCTCCATGGCAACCAGTTACCACCTTCATCATGGAAAGAAGAGTGTGAAATTCCCCAAAAGAGATGCAGTATTTATATGAGCCTGAATTTCAAGTGAATGAAAAAAATAAACCAAAATAAATATTCACAAAATAGAAAACACACACACACACACACACACACACACACATCCATATATATATTATGATTATAGATATATTTTATATATTATATTGAATGGTGATAGTTATATATAGTGATGCTATGAGATAGGCTGAAGTTGAGAGTTGTTGCCAGCTAAAGTCGCAGATTTTATTATTCGTGATATTCAGAAGCCATTATGACAAAACTAATGGATTCCAGTATGAAGACCAAGGATCCTGTTTCTTTCCAGAAACCTGTGCCCTGTGCCCACCAATGGCAATTCATTAAAACAGTGTGTGAGCATGTGCATAAATTAACATACAGCCAGATGAATAGAGGTTTAAAGTGGCCAAATAGCTACTCAAAAATGCATAGGTTATTGTATCACCTTTTCATAAATACGAATAGAATGTTATCAGTGGATTTAGGCATAGCTTATATGCTCACGGCCCTGGGTTTAGTCCTCAGAATGACAGATGGAGGGGGAGGGAGAAGAAGGAGGAGGAGGAAGAAGAAGGTAGAGGAGGGAGAAGAAGGAGGAGGAGGGAAAAGAAGGAGGAGGAAGGAGAAGGAAGAGGAGGAGAGAGAAGAAGGAGGAGGAGGGAGAAGAAGGAGGAGGAGGCCAGAGAGGAGAAGAAAGGAAAGAAGAAAGAAGGTTTCACTTATTTATTTATTTCAAAACCGTAGTTCCAGGGCCTGAGCTTCTCTATTACCCATTTTGTTTCTGTTATTGATTTTATGTTTTGTTTTGCCCTACCTTCTTTCTATTTTTTCCACTGTTATTGAATTTTTACAGTTTTCATGCAATATAATTTGATGTCATTTTGATCTGTTCCTTTTTCTCTTTTGCAACCTCTCTTCCAGAGTCCCATTCAATTTAAACAACTTATAAATATACCTATATATATATATAAATATGCCTATATATAGGTATATATAATATACCTATATATGTGCATATAATGACCTGGAGAGTATGGTTTGTCTCGTCCTATGTCCTTCAGTTTGGATCCATCCACTGAGCCCACCAAGAGTCCCAACACTACAGGACACTGTCTTTCACATAACTATTCTTTCTTTTGAGATATGGATTCACTAAGTTGCCCAGGCTGGCTAGCTGGCTTCAATCTTGCAATCCTCCCTCCTCAGCTTCACTACCCCACTATGACTACTACCCATTTTAAATGTCAACGCTTATTGGAACACACTCATGTTCACCATTAACACACTCTGTCTGGCTTCTTTGCTTCTACAGTGGCAGAGTTGGTGGTGAGTTGCAACACAGAACTATGTCTTCTACAAGGAATGTTCTGGTTTGAATGTGAACTGTCCTCGAAGTCTTGGGATTTAAACACTCATTTCCCAGATATTCTGAAGAATGCAGAACATTTAGATGATGGGACCTGGCTGGTGGAAGAGGTCACTGGGGTCAGACTTTTGGAAATTACACCCACCACTGGTACTGGTCGAGTTCTCTCAGAGTCTTAGTCCATTGTAATGTGAAGAGTCTCTGCCTTATGAAACCACTGCCATGATTTCCTCACCATAAAGAGCTGGCACCTCTTAAACCATGAGTCAAAAAAACCCCTTCTTCTCTTTGTTAGGTCTGGGCTTCCCAGAATCCCAAGGGACACAGACACCTACTTCCTCCGGCGGCTGTCAATCTTCTGATGGCCTTCTCTGTACCTGAGGCCCTGCCCCATGGCTATAAGTGGGTGGGCCCCAGGCACCATCTTTCTCTCTCTCTGCCATGCTGTCCAGTTCCACCACATGTCTGCAGGTGGCCCTTGTAGGCAGCCCTTGCTGGTAATCTCACATGGAAGTGAAGCATGTTCCTGGTGTGATTTAAGCCTCATGCGCCTTTTTATCTGGGAGCTGGTGGTGCACGGCCCTTTTTATAACCTAATATTATGGTGCTGTGGACTCAGTCTGGGCTCGAGATGTTTTGATTAAGCAGAGTGCTCACGGAGTTTTAGATCTGGCAGAGCGCTCACCAGCTCTCACCCCAAAAAGGACCTCCTAACCTTTTTTTTTGAATCCCTGGGACGGACTTGCTGCAGAGTATTTCTCTAGACAACCAGCATTCACATTTCACAATGAGGTACCACTCTTCTCTCCTCCTTCCCTCCCTCCCTCTCTCCCTCTCTCTTTCCCTGCTTCTACCCCTTGTACTTCCTCCCTTCTCTCTCTGCTTGTCCTCTCAGACTTAGCCCTTCATTGCTTTGGCCCCACTGAGGCTCACAGACTGCCTCAAACTGGGTTCCCGATCCTGCCATGCTTGTACTCCCCCCAACTCCACTTTGAATCCACAGGCTCACAGACTGCCTCATACTGGGTTCCCATATGCAGGCGGTACAACTCTCTGCTCTCCTACTCCTACACCTGCTTCCCTCCTTCTCTTTCTCTTTCTCTCTCTCCCTCCCTCCCTCCCTCCTTCCCTCCCTCCAGCCCTCCTTCTCTCTGCCTCATTCTTCCCTCTGATTCTTCCTTCATTTTTAGCCCCAGAGAGCCAGTATACTAGGGGTCGCTCAATTTTTCCATCCAGATTGCTGTCCACTGGGACGCTGGGGACAGAAATTGGACCCATCTTCCTGGTCTCCCTTGTGAATTTCGGGATGCTGATCTACACAGGCTTGTGGACCCCATCTCAGAGCCCCCCCACGTTGGTCACATAAACCTGTGGTCTCTGACCAGCACCCCTGATACTAGGGTGGCTGTGCCCTGGCCCTCAGAGGGTGCTTTGAGGCTAAAAATCTTTACCTCCTTCTCTGATTCCCTTCCTTCATTTAGCCTCCCATTAGAGGACACAGTTCCTCCACTCCACCTCCCATTAGAGGTCTCAGTTCCTCCACTCCTTTCTGCTTCCTTTGAGGCTAAAAATCTTTAGTTCCTTTCTACAGATCTCTCTTCTCT
This sequence comes from Rhizomys pruinosus, assembly GCA_009823505.1. Classification (NCBI taxonomy): domain Eukaryota; kingdom Metazoa; phylum Chordata; class Mammalia; order Rodentia; family Spalacidae; genus Rhizomys; species Rhizomys pruinosus. The sequence continues at coordinate 1,155,189 of VZQC01000543.1, forward strand.
CCTCTCCTCCCCCACCCCACATGCTCTGATCTATATCCCTCCTCTCTGCGGTAACAGACTACACCCTCAATCCAGGCTATTTTTCTTTTTCTTTCTTTTACTGTGCCTTCCCTGCTGCCACAGCCAGTGGCACAGCTGCCTTGCCATGCCGTTTCCCCTCCCCCACACCACCATGCACTACTATGTACTGCCATGCCCTGCAGCCTGCTACCACAGGCGTTTATTTTCAAACAGAAATGGGAGAAGCAGCCACGCCCATCCCTCAGCCACCATCTTGAGGCTGCTCCATTTCTGCTGAGCCACAACCACTCTGTCTAGACCACGTGGCAGGAAGCCTGAATTTACATCAGACCTTATAACAACTACATCCATTTCCAAATACAATCAATTTTCATTTTTTTTACTTTTGTATGGATAGTTAAGTTTTACAGGCTTTTGTTTGAGATTTTTACATCATTTGGCTTTTTAACAAACACTTTTTTATATTTTGTTTATAAAACTTTTGCCTAATTTTAAGGGATTATTTCAAATTTTGGCATTTTCCATTTCATTGTTTTTTCTTTACAAACCCCATTTTATTAGGAAATCCATTTTGTGTCTGCTTCTGGATATAGGCCTCTTTTTCTACTAACTAAATTTATTCTCATTAAATTAGCATGTAATATACACAAGCCACCAGACTTTCCTGCCTGCCCTGTCCACCATCCTTTGCAGGCATACACGAACAACGTGTGCTGCAAAGCACAGTATGGGCATACAGGCTGTTTCCACATAAGTAGATGTCTTAAACTGTAAGTGATTCTGTGTAAATGTGACAATTGCAATTAACGGTTCCATAGCCCTGGACAATGGACAACTTTAGATAAAAAGTGATTTTCCCATTGTCCAGAGTTAATGGATATATTAGGTCATGTGTTTGTCCAACTTGTCTGTGTTACAACCATTCTTCAATGTGTCTTTGTAACTGTCATGTGTCCATGTTCTCTTGTGTATTTTTTGTCAAAACAAAGTGGCCACTTCAGAGTTCTTTTATTCTATGTTGTACACAAAAACAAAAATTAAACTAAGTTTACTTTTGGCATGGCTCTTAAATTTTTTTCGAAGGCCTGATTTGAACCCGGGTTCCTAGGTTTCTACACTGCTTATCTGAATGTTTTATTTCTTATCTGTTCAAAGTACTTTTTTCCACAGGTATTACAACTAAAAAATTTCTTTTCCAATTTTTTCTTGTTTCCAGATGTTTGAATACGTGATTTTGACCCTTAGGGGTTCACTAACAGATGTTTGGCTTCTAACAGCTGTGCCACCATCCTTCTGACCAGACACCACTTTAAAAAAATCACTGGATTCATTCATACTCTAGCACTTGGATAGTGGCACATGGTTTCCCCTGCAATCTCTTCCCTTTAATGAAACAGCCTAAATACCTTTGGTATTGTCAATTCTTTAATTATTATATATATAATTATGTTTTTAATCACTTGTTAAAGTATTTCAACAAGTTCATAGTTTTAAAACCAAAGGTGCAAGATGTCATCTCAGCCTTGGCAGTGCAACTAATTAGACCTCCATATCTTTAAATAATATTTCTAAAGGTGATTCTTTTCCAATGCATGTGACTGTTTAGTACAACCATTAGGATAAAATCTTTTGAAGGAATGTGTGCATAAATGTGTGCATGTGTAGATATTGTTAAACAGCATATTCAGATCTGTCTGCGTATGATCGCAATGCATGTGCCTCTGCTCAGTACAACATTTATAAAGTATCATCACCAAATTTATTTATTATAACCTTATTTATGAGTATATGCATGAAGTACTGCTCACTTTAAGAATTCTGTAATGTAATTATGGCATATACAAGAAATTGCGTTCCACCTAGCAGGTACTATATACCTTGCTACAGCCTCAAGTGAAACAGACATATATAGAGTTACCCATACATACTAAAATTGCTATATATATATGTTATACTTTGCACATGTTGCTTTAAATATTTTTAAAGAGAAATTAGGCTTTACTTCTGTTGACCACATGTTGTCCAAATGTAACCAATCAAGGGAGGAAAGTCCATATGGAGGAGAAACTCATGCTTCAAAGAGAAGCTCTGGTCAAGCAAGGCCTGACTTTGTCTTCACATAGATGGAACAGGTAAAGAGAGCCAGGCGCAAGACCTGAGTGACCCCTAAGGACCAGAACCTCAACTGACCTTAACACCAAAACAAACTTCATTTATCTGAGCTGTGTGGTTTTAAACACCCCAACAGGAAACTGTAATCTAAAGAAGAGAAAATGAAATAATTTATTACCAGAGAGATAAGTGAGAGACCTACTGTGCCAAGTTAGATAATATCTCAGAGATAGGTGACATATTTAATGTGCCATGCCAGAAAATACCACCATTTTTATTCTCATGGTTATGGCTCTCATTCTGAAGCCCTGTGTATTAAAGCTGGCTCTCATTCTAGAGCTCTGTGTACTAAAACTTTTTTTCCAATTCCTTAAACCAGGGTATGGGTCCTCTCTCCTTCTGCAGACCCTACGCAGGGATCCTCCAATTGCTAATGCACCCAGTAGCCCCCTATTGGTACTGTGAAGTCCATGCACTGGTATACTCATATAAGACTCAAACAGCTTGTCTTTTCAGTTGCAGAGAAAACATTCACTAAGTACTGGCCACTATCGATCTGGACCAAACCCACCGGGCAGAGCACCCAGAGCAGCCAAAATGGGAAACTGGATTCTAACCCTCCAGCCTGACAGCTGTTCCCCCAAGACTTTGCCTCCCATCAGCTCTGAAGCAGATAGGGAAGAGAGAACAGCACCCTATTTCCTTATCATAAGCAAAAGGCTGGAATGATAGGTCTGGGCTTCCCAAAATCCCAAGGGACACAGATACCCTCTTCCTCCAGAGGCTGTCAATTTTCTGATGGCTTCCTCTGTACCTGAGGCCCTGCCCCATGGCTATAAGTAGATGGGCCCCAGGCACCATCTTTCTCCCTCTCTGCCATGCTGTCCAGTTCCACCACATGTCTGCAGGTGGCCCTTGTAGGCAGCCCCTGCTGGTAATCTCACATGGAAGTAAAGCATGTTCTTGGTGTGACTTAAGCTTCATATGACTTTTTATCTGGGGGCTAGGGGTGCACGGCCCTTTTTTATAATCTAATACCCTTAAATTGTTTCTGTCAGGCATTTTCATCACAACAATGCAAAAGTAACTAATTCAGAGTTTGACAAAATTAAGCATTCTCTGGATGTTTATAAATTTGTTGCTAAAGTCTGCATTTGATTCCAGAATCTGTTGCAGGTCACAGTTGGTATGGTGATAATCCTACTTCAATATTAAAACTTGAGGGTTTTTTTTTTTTAGTTTGTGTTAAATATATAGGTCAAAATGTCCAAAAATGTCTATAGTAAAGTTACAAAATCCAGATGACACAACTGTTTCTTATTAGGAAATTCTTAGATAAAATGAAGAAGGACTTTTTCTCAGTAGTAGGAATATGAGGAAGTATTCCACATTAAGATCTTAGGACTCCAGGAGGAAGGTGGACTATAGTGTTTCTAAATTACATTACTGCAAACACTTAAAAAATGAAACAGCCCACTGGGATGTGGTTGTCCATGACTTTAACCCCAGAACTCCAGAGGCAGAGACAGGTAGATATCTGTGAGATTAAGGCCAGCCTGGTCTACATAGGGAGTTCTAAGCCAGCTGGAGCTATAGGAAGATCCTACTGAAGAAAGAGAGAGAGAGAGAGAGAGAGAGAGAGAGAGAGAGAGAGAGAGAGAGAGAGAAAAGAAAGAAAATAAACAGTCTCACTCTTAATAGCTGACTGAACTATCAAGCACCTGTTCCTTCAGATGTCTCTCAGAACATTGTTCCCCAGCAAGGCTTCACCCATTCTTTATTTAAACAGTACCTTCAGGATGAAATGGGGAAGTGGAAGTCAGGACCCACCCTTATCAGAGAAACTTGTCCTTTAATCCTTAGGTTTAGAAAATCACACACACTCAATTTTTCTTATTGTTTGCAATAAAGAGCTCTCTGCTTTCAGTGCTTTGATGTGTAAAGCATATACGTATTCATACTCACTCTTAGATTACCTTGGGTGGATGGCAGGGAGGTTTCCTAAGGGGTGAAGATCTGGTGCCCAAGTCACAAGAGGAGAAGCAGTGTTCCATGAGTTTTTTTATACCATACACAGTAACTTTGGTTTTCAAGATTATGTAGAAGTCTTTAGGCCAGATTATATTGATATTGTAAAATTCATCCCTGCACTGACTCAGTGGATAAATTAGTTGTTCAGATTTTCTACAAAACACGAATACACAAGTTTGGATATCTAGCACCTACACAAAGTCATAGTGGGTATGTCAGCCACCCGGATTCTCCGCAATAAGGAAATGGGATCTTTGGGGCAAGGTTGTCAGCCAGCTCTGGGTTCAGTGATAGACCTCACCCCAGTAAATAGCGTGGAGTGTAAGCAACCAAAAAAGATACATTCAGGCAATCTTTTCCTCCACATGCTTGCACACATGAGAATTTACAGTTGTACATGTGTGTGCTGTGTGGCCTTGATCACTATAGTCTGAAAGGTCCTAGAAACCAAAGGTCCTCTCTCTCTTACATAATCTCTTTTCTTCTTCAGTGTATATTTTGGACACATCTCTTGATAAATTGCTTATACTTCTAATTCCAACTTGGTGTCTGGTTCTCAATGTAGAAATATTTTTATTTCTTCTTTATACAAATATCAGAAAGACCAACTTGTACTGTTCTAAATGCTCAATAGTATTAATATATACTAGCTCTGCTCTATAGTTTACCTTCATAATCCTACTAATCCAAAACTAATTTTCTTCAATTTTTCAAATAGTACCTATGTATCAGTAAGCACTGACTATGTAACAAACCATCCCAAACACATTCATTATCATTCATGAATCTTAGGATTAGCTGACAGGTTGGGTTGGATCTAAGCTGAATGTTAAGCCCAGGTTTTCAGACTAGCAAAGCTAACATGAGTATGGTCATCTCATGTGGTAACAAGAGCCTATGGCAATGTGTTCAGCCACATTAGCCAACTCCACCCTTCCTGTAAGGAATCTGTTAGCATGTTAATAAAGGTAAACCATGGCTGAGCATAAAACCAGTCATCAGGAAAGTTAATAGAGGAATTATGAAATCATGTTGCAAAGGCCAAGGATATTTAGAGGGGAGAAAAAAATGGAGTCATTAATTCACCCTATCCTCTGCAACTGATTTGCTGCTCAGTTTCATAGAGAAATTTCCTACTGAGATCTGTCTTCTGAAATCTCTTTTGACAATATCTCTGCATTGTTCCAAATAAAGTTATAGTTTATAAGGAATATTGAAACTGTTCATTGGAAGTTTTGTATTTCTACTTGACATTCCTCACTTCATAGAGACAGAGAGCAACATTTACATAAGAATTGACAACTCAGTATTCTCAGGGGGCATGGATGCTGGATTTTGTCAAAGGCTTTTTCGGTCTTATAGAAGATCCATACAACCAGATCTCCCTGGAAGGAAACCAAGACATGGACCTTAGAAGAACAATCATAGACATATTCAAAGAAATCAAAATATATAAAGAACAAATCAGAGCACTAAGGGGAGAGAATGACAAACTCTGGAAGGAAGTGGAAATAATGAAAAGATCTCAGGCTGAAATGAAAAAAGAAACTGACCAGCAAAGCATGGATATACAAGAAGAGAATGACAAGCTCCAAAAGCAAGTGGAAATACTAAAGAAATCACAGGATGAAATGAAAAAGGAAATCAAACACTCATCCAATCAACAGGAAGGGATGGGGAAAAACCTCAAAAGCAGAATCAATGAAGCAGAAAAAAATAATCAGAACTGCAGGACAATACAGAAAACTAGAATGCTCAAGTAAAGATTATGAAAATTAAAAAAAAAAACACAAGAGTGGAACAAGCAGGAAATGTGGGACACTATGAAAAGACCAAATCTCTGCATCATAGGGATAGAGAAAGGAGAAGAATCCCAAGACAACTGCACTGATCAGATCTTCAACAGAATAATAGAAGAAAATTTCCCCAAACTGAAAAAAGACAAACCCATACAAATACAAGAAACACATAGAACACCAAATAGACAAGACTAGAAAAGAAATTCCCCACACCATATCATAGTTAAATGCTAGATGCTCAAAACAAAGACAAAATACTGAAAGCCACAAAAGAAACACAAGTAACATATAAGGGGAAACCATCAGAATTACAACCGACTTCTTAGTGCAAACTATTAAATCCAGAAGAAAGTGGACCAAAGTATTTCCAGTTGCTAAACTACTTTAGATGCCAACTCAGATTACTATACCCGCAAAAATGTCAATTATAGCTGAAGGAGAAAGAAAAATCTTCCATGACATAAATAAAATGAAAGAATACAGATAAGAAGAATACAAATAAAATGAAAGAATAAAAAAACCCCAACTCTTCAGAAAATACTCAAAGCAATTCAAAGAACAGAGTAAAGGAGCAACTATCCCCAAGCAACTAAAGAAATAAATTAATAAAAGCATAACAGTGTAAATACAAACCTACACCAAAAATGCAAACAAAAAATAAGGTGAAATGACGAAACACACATCTCTCAATGATAAACTTAAATATTAATGGTTTAAACCCCCCAATCAAAAGACATAGACTTGGAGAATGGATTAGGAAACAGAATCCATCTATATGCTGTCAATAAGAAACCAATCTCACCCTCAAGGATAGATACCAACTTAAAGTGAAAGGATGGAAAAATATTCCAAGCAAATGGTATCAAAAAGCAAGCAGGAGTTGCTATTCTAATATCAGACAACATAAACCTCAGAGTAAAATTTATCAGAAGAGACAAAGAGGGCTATTATAACCTTATCAAAGGAACAATGAACCAGGAAGATTTCACAATCCTAAATATTTGTGCACCAAACTCAGGTGCACCAAACTTTATAAACACAATTCTGCAGGACATCAAGGCACAGATTAATCCCAGCACAATAATAGTGGGGGAATTCAATACCCCACTGAGCCCCTTGGATAGATCAACTGGACAAAACATAAAGAGTGAGACACTGAAACTGAACAATACAATATACCAAATGGAACTCACAGACATCTACAGAATATTCCATCCAAATACGAAAGAATATACTTTCTACTCAGCACCCCACAGAACATTCTCCAAAATTGACCACATGCTGGGACACAAAACAAATCTCAACAAACACAAAATAATGTAAATTATTTCATACATTCTATTAGACCACGGTGCAATAAAGCTCAATATTAACACCAGAATAAGCCCTACTAGGTACAAGAACACATAGAGACTAAAGAACACAATCTTGAATAATGAATGGGTCAGGGAGAAATAATGAAATAAAAGTATTCATGGAACTAAATGAAAAAGAAATACAACACAACAAAACATAGGGGATACTTTAAAAGCAGTCCTAAGAGGGAAATTTATAGACCTAAGTCCCCACATTACAAAAACAGAAAGGGAACAAATAAACGATATAAAGCTGCAGCTAAAAAACCTGAGAGACAGAAACAAATGAAACCTAAACCCAAAAGACAGGAAGAAATAACAAAAATCAGAGCAGAAATCAATGAAATATAAACAAAGAAAACAATACATAAAAGCAATGAATCCAAAAGCTGGTTCTTAGAAAAGATAAACAAGGTAGACAGAACTTTAGCCCAGTTAACCAAAAGAAAGAAAGAGCAACTCCAAATTAATAGTATTCATGATGAAAAGGGAAACATCACAAGAGACAATGAAAAGACCCAGACAATCATATGAGAATACTTCAAAAACCTATACTCTACTAAATTTGAAAACTTAAGAGAAATGGATGAATATCTGAAATCCTGGGAACAAAAAAAGCTTACCCAAAAAGAGACTGACAGTTTAAATAGACCCATAATATTTGAGGAAATTGAAAATGTAATAAAACACCCCCCCGAACTAAAAAACAGCCCAGGTCCAGATGGTTTCACAGCAGAATTCCATAAAACATTTAAAGCAGTCTTACAGCCATTACTATTCAAACTGTTCAGAAGGATACAAACAGAGGGAAATCTCCCAAATTCCTTTTAGGAAGCCAGCATCACTCTAATACCAAAACAAGGCAAAGATATAAAAAAAAGAAAACTATGGCTCCATCTCATTAATGAACATAGATGCAAAATACATACAATTTGCATACAAACCCACATCAAAAAGATCACCCATCATGATCAAATTGGCTTCATGCCAGAGATGCAGGAATGTTTCAGCATAGGTAAATCAATAAGTATCAAAGAACACATAAATGGACTAAAAGACAAAAATCACAGTATGATCTTAATTGACGCAGAGAAAAACCTTTGACAAGATCCAGCATCCCTTCATGGGGAGGGAACATTCCTCAAAATAATCAAAGTGATATACACCACACCCACCACCAACATTATCCTAGATGGAGAGAAGTTAGAAGCATTCTCCTTAAAGGGGGAACACAAGAAGGCTGCCCCCTCTTGCCACTCTCTTTAATATAGTTCTTGAAAAACTTACTAGGGCAATAAGGCAAGAAAGGGAAATTAAAGGGGGTACTAATTGGAAAAGAGGAAGTCAAACTATCCCTTTTTGCAGATTATATGATAGTTTACCCAAGGGATGCTAAAACTCTACCAGAAAACTCCTAGAAACTATTACGAGTTTCAGTAAAGCGGCAGGATACAAAATTAACCTAAAAAAATCAGTAACCTTTCTTTATACCAACAACAAGCAATTGGAGAAGGAATATAAGGAGACCTTCCCACTCACAATAGCCTCAAAAAATAAAATAACTGGGAATAAAACCTAACCAAAGACACCAAAGTTCCCTTTTTTAATTTATTGTTTTACATAGATATATTACAAGATTATGTTAAAAATCGAATATAGACACGTGTCCCCCTCCCAACCCCTCCACCCCACCAGATTCACCCTTTCAGTCAGTTCTTTGATGCAGTCATTTCTGTTGTTGGTGTTGTTGTTCTTTCCAATATGCATCACTCCCAACAAGAAACATTTACAACGAGGTTCTTGGCACTAGCAACCACAGATAAGGGATACCATTCTTGGTTTGTTTTTCTGGGACTGTGTTAATTCACTTAACATAATATCTTCTAGTTCTAACTATTTAATTCTAACTATTTAATAAAATAGTTCTAACTATTTATCTGCAAAGTTCATGATGTTGTCTTTTTACTGCTGCATAGAACTCCACTGTGTAGATGTACCACATTTTCTCTATCCACTCATCAGTTGAAGGGCATTTGGGTTGGTCCCAGCTTTTTGCTATTGTGAACAGAGCTGCAATAAATAGCTGCAGTAAGAAGAGTCTTGTGGGTATATACTAAGGAGTGGTATGACTGGGTCAGGTGGTAAGCTCATTTTTAGTCTTCCAAGGGTTCTCCATACTGCTTTCCATAGTGTCTATACAAGTTTACATTCCCACCAGCAATGGATGAGTGGTCCCCTTTCCCCACAACCTCTCCAGCACTTGGTATCATTTATTTTCTTGATCCTAGCCAGTCTTATTGGAGTAAAATGATATCTTAATATATTAGTCACTTTTCTGTTGCTGTGATAAAACACCATGACCAAGGAACTTATAAAAGGAAGACTTTATTTGAGTTTAGGATTGACGGTTCCAAGGAATTAGAGTCTATTGTGGCGGGAGGCAGGGCGGCTGGATCTGGAGAAGGAAGCCAAGGGTCACATCTCACAAAGAGCACGGGAAGCAGAGAGAGAGAGAGCAACTGTAGACCACGAGGCTTGTTAAACTCACTAAGCCCAATAATGTACTTCCTCCAGCATGGCCACACCTTCTAAGACCTCCAAAAACAGTGCCGCCAACTGGAGACAAATGTCCGAATACTTACAGCCTATGGGGGACACTCATTCAAACCACCACATTCCACTCCCTGGCCCCCATAGGCTCCTGACCATATAAAATGCAAAATGCATTTAGTCCAACCTTAAAAGTCCCCATAGTCTTTACCAGTTTCAATGCCATTCAAAAGTCTACAGTCCAAAGTCTCTTCTGAGACTCAGGCCAATCTCCTAACTGTAAGCTCCTGTAAAATCAAAAGGCAAATTACAAACTCCCAACATACAGTGGAACTGAATACACATTCCCATTCCAAAAGGGAGGAATAGAGGCATAGTGAGGAAATACTGGACCAAAACAAGACCGAAAACCAGCAGGGCAAACGCCAAGTCCAGTAGCTCCATGTGCAACTTCTGGGACTTGACTTCCAAAGGGCTTAGATGGCTCAGCTCTTCCAGCTTTGCTTGCAACATACATCTCTTTCTTAGGCTGGTACCACTCCCTGTATGCAGCTCTCCTTGGCAAATATCTCACAGGTCTGGCATCTCGAATGTCTTCTTGGGGTCTCCGCTGCCAACCAGGCTTCACATTCACAGCTTCACGCAATGGCCTATCAGGGCCTTCTTTATTCAGGGACGCCCCTGCTGTACTCTGCCTGGCCTCTGTGGCTCTCTGAAACCGTGGAGGAAGAACTGATGACCCCTTCACTCTTGCAAACTTCATGCCTCTAAAGCCAGCACCACGTGAATGAAATTGCCGAATCTGGCTGCAAGTTCGGGATGGACTCTCTCCTACTTTAACCACATTTGCAATTTTTCTCTGCCCTGGACTTGTTGGAGTAGAAAACGCTTTCAGTATTTTCCTTTCAAAAGCTGGAGGATTAGCTGGGTGTGGTCTTGCCCTGAAGGTACTGATTCTTTTGTTTACTTGTAAATCTCCAGGCCTCTCCTTAATCACTTTAGTCTCCTTATGAAAGGGAGCCTCTCCTTCACATGCCTTGGCCACACCTTTAATCTTCCTAGTGTACTTTTCAGATCCAAACTGTACATTCTGCATTTCCTTCTGCCCCATTTGCTCTTTTTCACTGTAGATCTGTATAATATTCACCATTAAAAGCCACACCACCATTTCTACATTAGGCTGTCTTGAAATATCCTCCGCCAAAGACATCAGTCCATTGCTTTTCAACTTAGCATCAGGCAAGCATCTGGGCTGTGGGCAAACTGCTGCCAGACTCTTTATCAAAATATCCCAGTTGCTGCCTAAGTCTTTATTTTCCTCTGGAACTACATTTTTTGCAGCAATGCTTTCTTCCAGGCTTCTACTAGAATGGCCCCTTAAGCTCTGCTTACAGTAGTCAACAGCTTTTCTAGCCCAAAGTTCCAAAGTCTTCCACATTTCTCCAAACATCCACATGGTCAGGTTCTTCACAGTCAGCACCCCACTCCTGGCACCAAATTACTGTATTAGTCACTTTTCTGTTGCTGTGGTAAAGCACCATGACCAAGGACCTTATAAAAGGAACAGTTTATTTGAGCTTATGATCGACTGTTCCAGGGAATTAGAGTCCATTGTGGCGGGAGGCACGGCTGGATCTGCTGTAGGAAGCCTAGGGTCACATCTCACAAAGAGCACAGGAAGCAGAGAGAGAGAGGAACTGTAGACCACAAGGCTTGTTAAACTCACTAAGCCTGCCCCCAATAACATACTTCCTTCAGCACAGCCACACCTTCTAAGACCTCCAAAAACAGTGCCACCAACTGGAGACAAATGTCTGAATATTTACAGCCTATGGGGAACACTAATTCAAACTACGACACATAAAGTGGTTTTAATTTGCATTTCCTTAATTATTGGTGACGTTGAACACTTTTTAAGATGTTTCTCAGCCATCTCGAATTCCTCACTTGTGAAGTCTCTGTTCAGCTCTTTGCTCCACCTTTTGAGGGATTCATTTGTTTTCTTTCTTCTTTGTTTTATGAGTAATTTATATACTCTGGATATCAATGTTTTGTCAGATATATCTGTGGTGAAGGTTTCCTCCCACTCTGTGGGATTTCTCTTCACTTCCTTGATTGTTTCTTTTGTCGTACATAGGCTTTTGAGTTATGAGGCTCCCATTTGTCAATTGTCGACCTTAATTCTTGTGCAGCTGCTGTCTGATTTAGGAAGTCTTTTCCTACACCTATGTCTTGTAGACTGCTGCCAACTTTGTCTTCTATTACCTTCAGAGTTTGGGGTTTCACGTTGATGTCTTTAATCCATCTGGAGTTGTCTTTTATAGAGGGCGAGAGGTAGGGGTTTAATTTCATTCTTCTCCAAGTGGTGATCCAGTTTTGCCAACACCACTTGCTGAAGATGCTGTCTTTTCTCCATTGTGTCTTCTTGGCCTCCTTGTCATATATGAGGTGGCTGAAATTGTATGTGCTCAAGTTTGGATCTTCAGTTTTGTTCCGTTGGTCTACAGGTCTGTTTTTGTGCCAGTACCAAGCTGTTTTTATGACTATAGCCCTGTATTATAGTTTGAAGTCTAGAATAGAGATCTGCCCTATTTTGCTCTTTTCAGTCAGGGTTGCTTTGGCTATTCGGGGTATTTTGTTTTTCCAAATGAAATTAAGGACTTTTTCTCCAAGTCTGTGAAGAAACTCCTGGGGATTTTAGTTGGGATGGCATTAAATCTGTACAACAGTTTGGGTAGAATGGACATTTTTACTATATTAATTTTCCCAATCCATGAGCATGGGAGGATTTTGCTTCTTCTGATATCTTCTTCAATTTCCTTCTTCAGGGGTTTAAAATTTTTGTTGTAGAGCTCTTCGGTGGCTTTGGTTAGGTTTGTTCCTAGGTATTTTATTGTTTTTGAGGCTATTGTGAGTGGAAAGGTCTCCTTATATTCCTTCTTCAGTTGCTTGTTGTTGGTGTAAAGAAAGGCTACTCATTTTTCTAGGTGAATTTTGTATCCTGCCACTTTTCTGAAGCTCTTAATCGTTTCTAGGAGTTTTTTGGTGGAGTTTTTAGCATCCCTTAAGTAAACAATCATATAATCAGCAAAAAGGGACAGCTTGACTTCCTCTTTTCCAATTAGTACTCCTTTAATTTTCTTTTCCTGCCTTATCACCCTAGCAAGTGTTTCAAGCACTATATTGAAAAGGAGTGGTGACAGCCCTTTCAAGTTCCTACCTTTAAAGGGAATGCTGCTGTCATTTCCCCATTTAGGATAATATTGGCTATTGGTTTCCTGTATATGGCTTTGATTACATTGAGGAATGATCCCTCCAATCCAATTTCCTCTAGGACTTTAAGCATGAAGGGATGCTGGATTTTGTCAAAGGCTTTTTCCATGTCAATTTAGATGACTGTGTGGTTTTTGTCTTTCAGTCCATTTGTATGTTGGAAGATGCAACCTTCCCTGCATTTCTGGCATGAATCCAACTTGGTCATGATAGATGATCTTCTTGATGTGTGTCTGTATGCGATTTGTAAGTATCCTGTTTAGAAATTTTGCATCTGTATTCATTAATGAGATGGGTCTATAGTTCTCCTTTTGGTTGTATCTTTGCCTGGTTTTGGCATTTGAGTGATGCTGGTTTCATAGAAGGAATTTGGTAGAATTCCCTCTGTTTGCATCTTTCTAAACAATTTGAGTAATAATGGTTGTAAGTCTTTTTGGAATGTTTTGTAGAATTCTGCCATAAAACCATCTGGGCCTGGGCTTTTTTTAGTTGGGAGGTTTATTATTACATCTTCAATTTCTTCATATATTATGGGTCTGTTTAAGCTGTCGATCTCTTCTTGGTTGAGCTTTGGTGATTCCCAGGGTTTCAGATATTCATCCATTTCTCCTAGGTTTTCAAACTTAATATAGATTTTTTAGTAGGATTCCTGTAGCATTGTTTGGATCTTTTCATTGTCTGTTGTGATATTTCCCCTTTCATGATGGATTCTATTGACTTGGAGTTGTTCCTTCTTTCTTTTGGTTAACCAAGCTAGAGTTCTATCTTCCTTATTATCTCAAAGAACCAAATTTTGGATTCATTGATTCTCTGTATGGTTTTCTTTGTTTCTATTTCATTGATTTCTGCTCTGATTTTTGTTATTTCTTCCTGTCTGCTTCATTTAGGGTTCATTTGTTGTTGTATCTCAAGTGTTTTTAGCTGTACTGTTAGATCGTTCACCTGTGCTCTTTCTGTTTTTTGATGTAGGCACTCAGGGCTATAAACTTCTCTCTTAGGACTGCTTTTAATGTGTCCCATAGGTTTTGTTGTGATATATTATCATTTTCATTTATTTCCAGGAATGCTTTTATTTCTTTCTTTATTTCTTCCTTGACCCATTCATTATTCAAGAGAGTGTTGTTTGGTCTCCATGTGTCCTTGTAGATAGATAGTAGGGCTTATCCTGTTATTGATATTGAGCTTTATTGCATTGTGGTCTGATAGAATGCATGAAATTATTTCAATCTTTTTGTATTTGTTGAGTTTTTTTCTGTGTCCCAGTATGTGGTCTATTTTGGAGAATGTTTCGTGGGGTGCTGAGTGTATTCTCTGGTGTTTCAGTGGAATATTCGGTAGATGTCTGTGAGGTCCATTTGGTGTATTGTATCATTCAGTTCAGATGTCTCTCTGTTTATTCTTTGTCCTGTTGATCTGTCCAAAGGACTTAGTGGGGTATTGAATTTCCCTATTTGTGTGCTGGGGTTAATCTGTGCCTTGCTGTCCTGAAGAATTGTTTTTATAAAGTTTGGTGCAGCAGATTTTGGTGAATATATATTTGTGATTGTGAAGTCTTCATGGTCAATTGTTCCTTTGATAAAGATGTAATGTCCCTCTTTGTCTCTTTTGATTTATTTTACTTTGAAGTCTATTTTGTTTGATATTTAAAATAGCAACACCTGCTTTCTTTTTGGTACCATTTTCTTGGAATAATTTTTTCCATCCCTTCACCTTAAGTTGGTAGCTATCCTTGAGACTGAGATGGGTTTCTTGTAGACAGCATATAGAAGGGTTTTGTTCCTTAATCCAATCTCCCAGTCAATGACTTTTGATTGGGGAGTTTAGTCCATTAATATTTAAGGTTATAATTTAAAGATGCATGATGCTTCCTCACCTTATTATCCATTTTTAGTCTTGGTTTCTACTTCTGCAGTTATGTTTTTATCAGTTTCTCTTTCTAGGTGCTTGGGGATGGTTGCTCCTCTCTTCTGTCCTTTGAATTGCTTCAAGTATTTTCTGAAGGCTTTGTTTTCTGGACATGTATTCTATCATCTTGTTTATGTCATGGAAGATTTTTCTCTCTCCTTCAACTATAATCGACATTTTTGCTGGATATAATAACCTGGGTTGGCATCTATAGTCCTTTAACACTGGAATGCTTTGCTCCGTATTCTTCTTGCTTTCCTGATTTGTGCCAAGAAGTCAGTCATAATTCTGATGGGTTCCTCTTGTATGTGACTTGTTGTTTTTCTCTTGTGGCTTTCATAATTTTGTCTTTGTTTTGGGCATCTAGCATTTTAACTATGATATGGTGCAGGGAGTTTCTTTTCTGATCTTGTCTGTTTGGAGTTCTATGGGCTTCTTGTATTTGTATGGGTTTGTCTTTTTTTAGTTTGGGAAAATTTTCATCTATTATTCTGTTGAAGATCTGATCAATACTATTCTCTTGGGATTTTTCTCCTTCCTTCATTCCTATTATGCAGAGGTTTGATCTTTTCATAGTGTCCCATATTTCCTGATTGTTCCCCTTTTGTGTATTTTTAAAATTTCAATAATCTTTATTTGAGCTTTTAAGTTGCTCTTTGTTATCTTCCAGGTCTGATATTCTTTGTTCTGCTTCCTCCATTCTACTTCTGAGGCTTTTTCCATTCCTTTCCTCTTGATCAGATGAGTGTTCCCCTTTACATTTCATCCTGTGATTTCTTTAGTATTTCCACTTCTTTTTGGAGCTTCTCAATCTCTTCTTGGTGCTACTTACTTCACTGGTTTTCAGTCTTTCCACTTCCTTCTGAAGTTTCTTATTTTCTCCCTCTAGTTCTTTCTGGAGTTTTTCATTTTCTCCCTTTAGTTCTTTTGGAAGTTTGTCATTGTTTCCTTCCTTCTTGAGTTTTTCATTCTCTCTCCTTAATTCTCTGACTTGTTCTTTATATTCTTTAATTTCTCTGAACAGGTCTTCAATTGTTCTTCTGAGACCTGTTTTTTGGGTCTCTCCCAGGGGGATCCCACACTACCAGTCTCTTACAGGGTTGGTAGAGCTTGGTGTGGAATTATCCTGCACCTTTCCCATGTTGTCTCGTCATCGTATCCCTGGCATGTGGGTTTCCCTTTTTTTGCCTGTATTCAGATGACTTTTTTTCCCTCCTTGTTTATGGAGTCTTGACTTGCCTAGATTTCAGGCTTTCAATTTTGTTTATATATTGGAAGTCTAATTCACTCTACCCTTTCTGTTCTGAAGGTTCTCCAAAAAAAAAAATCCACTTGGACAATCTTTCAGCAATTCCAGTTGGTGGGGGTGGGAGGGGTGGGGGGATACTCTGTGCTTCAGGTGGTCCTGGCAAGACCCTGATCTAACCACTGTGCACTCAAGTCTTGAAGTGGCAACAGGCCCACTTTTAATACCAGCTACAAGGGCAACTCTGACACCAAAGATCTCTACAATAAAAAATTTAAATCCCTGAAGGAGATTGAAGATGACATCAAAAGATGGAAAGACTTCCCATACTCATGGATTGGAAAAATTAATATAGTAAAAATGTCCATTCTACCCAAATTAATATACAGATTCAATGCAGTCCCAATTAAAATCCCCATGAGTTTCTTCACAAACTTGGAAACAAAATCCTTAAATTCATATGGAAAAGCAAAAGACCCTGAATAGACAAAGCAACCCTCAGGAAAAAGTGCAATGCAGTGGGGATTACCTTACCAGACTTCAAGCTATATTACAGGGCTATAGTCATAAGGACAGACTGATACTCTCATAAAACAGATCCATTAACCAACGGAACAAAATTGAAGATTCAAGCTTGAACTCATACAATTTCAGCCACCTCATATTTGATAAAGGGGCCAAAAAACCTCAATGGAGAAAAGATAGTATCATCAGCAAATGCTACTGGGAAAACTAGATCACCATTTGTAGAAGAACAAAATGAAAGCCCTACCTCTCATCCTGTACAAAAACCAACTCCAGGTGGATTTAAGACCTCAAGGTGAAACCCAAAACTCTGAAGGCGATAGAAGAAAGCATTTGCAGCACCCTACATGGCATAGGTATAGGAAAAAAAAAACTTGCTAAATCAAACAGCAACTGCACAGGAAATAAGGTCAACAGTTGACAAATGGGACCTCATCAAAGTCAAAAGCTTCTGTTCAGTGAAAGAAACAATCAAGGAAGTGAAGAGAAAGCCCATAGAGTGGGAGGAAACCTTCACCAGTGAGTGATACATCTGACAGAGCATTAACATCCAGAATATATAAACTACTCAAAAAACAAAGAAGAAAACAAATTACTCACTCAAATTATGGAGTAAAGAGCTGAACAGAGACTTCATCAGTGAGGAATTAAAGATGGCTGAGCATCTTAAAAATGTTCAGCTTCCTTAGTAATTAAGGAAATGCAAATTAAAACCACTCTAAGATATCATCTCACTCTGATAAGACTGGCTAAGATCTAGAAAACAAAAGACACTAAATGCTGGAGAGGGTGTGGGGAAGGGGGAACACTCATCCACTGCTGGTGGGAATGTAAACTCCAACAACCACTGTGGAAAGCAGTGTGGAGAACCCTTAAAAGACTCAAAATGAGCCTACCACCTGATCCAGCCATACCACTCCTGGGTATATTCCCAAAAGACTCATCCTACCACAAAGATACATGCACATCTATGATTAATGCAGCTCTCTTCACAATAATGAAGAGTTGCATCTAACCCAAATGCCCCTCAACTGATGAGTGGATTACAAAAATATGGTACATATACACAATGGAGTTCTATGTAGGGGTAAAGAAAAATGACATCATGAACTTTGCAGGTAAATGGATGGATCTTGAAGTTATTAGGTTAAGTGAAGTAATGCAGTCCCAGAAAAACAAATGGGGTATGCTTTCCCTTATTTGTGGCTGGGAGCACCAAATCCCCAGTTGAAAGTCAAGCTGAGCAATTTTATTGTTATATTTCTGTTTATCTGATAGCAACTGTTCTGTTATAAAGTGAATCTCTTAATGGGCTCTAGAATTAACTTATCACTTATTTTTATACATGGTAATTACCATATATGGGTGGAAGGTATGTATTATATTTTAGAGTAATATAAAATTAAAGGGGAAAAGTACGAATTCCTAAATATACCTTGGAATTAACATACAGCTTATTTTTGGAGGCCATAATTTTGGTACATATGTGATGGTAATATAGGCATATTTTGGAGCAATACAAATGGGAGGGAACAGCAACTTAAGAACTGTGTCAAAGAACTGACTGATACAGTTAAATTCTGGCTCAAACAATAAACCTCAGCAGAGAAAAACTTTAAAAAGACTGAGAGAAAGATGTAGGACATGAATGGCAGAATTCATGAACTGAGGTGGGGTGGAGGCAAGGAAAGGACAATATGTCTAAATTGGACTGAAAAATGATGTATGAAATACACAAAACATCAACAAATTATTTTATTAAAAAAAAGAATTTACGACTGAGCAAGCAACAAAGTTATGAAAGCAAAGTGGAAGGTTTAGGACTTTCTGGGCTTTATTATTTTCAAGGGAGAATTTATGAGGTCTCTTGTTTATTCTTCTTAGACTTAGACTTTGAGACCTCAGGGGTTATACCAAGCCAACTCTTTTCCATACTTATTGAACTGATGTGCTGGTGAAGATTACTGTAGAAAATATCTGATTTAAAACTAAATTCTACTCACATGGCTGTTCTAGATGTTGCCATCTAGAAACAAAGGAAAAAAGTAATGGGAAGTGGGCAGGAAAGAGGAAGCAGGAGGGGGATGCTAGGAAAGAGGGAAAGAAAGGTGAGGGTAAGAGAGGGGAGAGAAGGGAGGGACCAAGAAAATGAAGGGAGGGGAAGGGAAGAAGAAGGCAGGGGAAGGGGAAGGAACCTAAGGGAAGAGAAAGGGAGGCGAGGGGAAGAGAGGGAAGGAGGGCTTCACTCTCTCTGAGTGGAAACCCCAGTTTCTGGATGCCTTCTTAACAGAGGCAAGAAAGATTTGTGGAGGAGTTCTTATTTGCCTGACCAAGCATTAAGCAACTATAAAAGTGCATAAGGTTCTCAGCTCTGCCTCTCCATCATCAACCACACTACACGGCTTCTCAAACCAAAGCCAGTCCTGTGTCTGTCGGGTTGGCCCAGACTTTGTCCTTGCATGGGAGCTCCAATGTCCAAATTGAAAGCACTTCATCTGCTCAGCTGGGAGGCAGAACAGAGCCCTACCAGAGAACAAGAAAGAAGGAGCTGCTGGAGTGACCCTGGACAAGTGAACGTCAGTGGCAGGTGCCCAGTGGATGCTTTGTCAGCCTGCTGTTAGCCCAAAGGCAAATGAGCCTTTAGTTGTTTTAAATTACCCACGTTTTCAAGTTCCATAAGCCTCTCTATTACTACATAACCACTCTATTTTAGAATCATGTGGAGCTTGCAGCTGGAATTTAATCAATTTGATTCTCTCTGTACTTGAACAGCCATTGGGCAAAAATACTGCTGCTCAAGTGAGCATCAGGTAAGAGTGTTGCTGACCAGCATGAGATTTCCTTGGGGTTGAAACAGAATGAACTATTGACTTTTTGCTGGAACTTTTGAACTACTGGCTGACTATAAATTACGGGAAACATGTTTGATTCGATTAGGTCCTCCCATCATCATTCAGAGAAGATCGTCCAGGTGTGGCCATGGAAAAAGGGAGAGAAGCAGGTATTGCAACCTTTGTCTGAAAGGATCATGTATGTTGTCCAAGGGGAGGTTTAATGCATACACAGAAATATATATATATATATATATATATANCTACCAGAGAACAAGAAAGAAGGAGCTGCTGGAGTGACCCTGGACAAGTGAACGTCAGTGGCAGGTGGCCAGTGGATGCTTTGTCAGCCTGCTGTTAGCCCAAAGGCAAATGAGCCTTTAGTTGTTTTAAATTACCCACGTTTTCAAGTTCCATAAGCCTCTCTATTACTACATAACCACTCTATTTTAGGATCATGTGGAGCTTGCAGCTGGAATTTAATCAATTTGATTCTCTCTGTACTTGAACAGCCATTGGGCAAAAATACTGCTGCTCAAGTGAGCATCAGGTAAGAGTGTTGCTGACCAGCATGAGATTTCCTTGGGGTTGAAACAGAATGAACTATTGACTTTTTGCTGGAACTTTTGAACTACTGGCTGACTATAAATTACGGGAAACATGTTTGATTCGATTAGGTCCTCCCATCATCATTCAGAGAAGATCGTCCAGGTGGGCTATGGAAAAAGGGAGAGAAGCAGGGTTGCACCTTTCGTCTGAAGGCTCTATGTTGTCAAAGGGGTTAAAAAATCATAAAAAAAAAATAACAGAATTATATATATATATACTATATCTATCTATATATATTATATATTATATTCGATCCCCCATTATCCTTTCTTATCCCCCTCCCCTCCTGCTTAATGTCTTCTTCACACCAATTCCTTCATTCTTTCTTCTCTTCCTTGTCCCCCTGCATCTAATTAGGGTTACTTGTATGAGTAAAGACAAGGGTTACTTGAGCAAGGACAACTTACAAGAGGTTACACCAGTGAGGGATATGACTCAGTCCCTAGTTATGATTAGTCGCCTAAGCACCTCCGGGAAGGTGGGGCCACATCAGCTCCCTCCTCACCCATGATGGAATGCTGACAGGCCCGCTCTTGTACACCTTGGGCAGGTTGCTGCTTCGATGAGTTTATAGATGCAACAGCCATGTCTGGAAAACGGTGTTTTATAAAACTCTATCCTAAACCTTCTCCTGTCTACCATATGGCAGGAAGGTGCACTTTGCTATAGATTATGGAGATATAAGGCAAAGAACTCATTTTAGCAAGAAAGTCAGAGAAACATTAAGCAGCCAGTGTAAAATAAAGACAAACATTCAAAGTTTGCCTTCGGTAAAGGGAATCAGAGGAGCAATTTTCAATCTAAGACAATTGATAGAGTAAAAATATAGATTTGTGCCACAGACCTGTAATTCCAGCACTCAGGAAGTAAGATATGAAGGTCAGGAGTTCAAGGTCATCCTTGAGTACTTAGGAAGGTTAAGGACAGCCTGAGCTATGTGACACATTGTGTCAAAAATAAACAAAACTGGGACTGTTTGGGGAGATGGATCCATGGATAAGAACAGTTCCTGGGAGCAAGAGGCTCTGAGTTCAAGTCTCCAGCACCACATGAAGAGAGGCATGGCTGTAAGTTCCTATTACCCCAGTGCTGGTCGGTGGAGGCAGGCAGATTCTAGGAGGTCTCTGGCCAAGCAGCCTAGCCTAAACAGTGAATCCCATGTTCAGTGAGAAATCCTGTCTCAAAACTAACTGGGGCGTGCCCTGGGAAAGTAACACACACACACACACACACACACACACACACACACACACACCCCACACATTTAACAAATAAAAGAGTGGGCAAAGGTAAACTGAACAAAACTCTGTGTTGACCACTGTGAGCAGATATAAATGCCAACACTGAACTTCTTTTATCCGTTCAATAAATCTCAGAGAGGCCAGAGGGAAACTGTGTGAGGGCAGAATCTGGAAGGGCAGCAGCAGAGGAGCTTCCTGTCCAGAGCAGAGCTGCTGCCTTTGTGTTGACCACGACAGTGCGGAGCTGGCGGACTGCACTGTCAGACTGCACACTGCTGGATGATTTGTGGGAGCTGCCTTTTGTTTTGTTTGTTAAGTTACATTCAAGATAAATCATAAAAAATAGAAACTTTGAGGTGTCTATGGTTGTTCTTTAAAAGTGGTGGCACACGCCTTTAATCCTAGCACTTGGGAAGCAGAGGCAGGCGGATCCTTGTGAGTTCAAGGCCAGCCTAGTCTACAGAGTGACTTCCAGGCCAGCTGGGTCTACAGAGAGAACTTGTCTTGAAAAGACCAATAATAATAATAATAATAATAATAATAATAAAATAAAAGTTTAAAATACCCAAAGCACAGAAATGGCATGATTCAAAACCAAGGACGTTTCTACTTTCTTTCTTCCTTCATTTCTTTCTTTTCTTTTTTCTCTTTCTCCTTCCTTCCTCCCTTCCTTCCTTCTTTCTTTCTTTCCTTCCTTCCTCCCTCCTTCCCTCCCTCCCTCCCTCCCTCCCTCCCTCCTTCCTTCCTTCCTTCCTTCCTTCCTTAGTCCTGGGATTACAGGCACAAACTTCCTTGTCAAATCAACAAAGCATTGGGGATTCTAAGGCCTTAAACATTCTAAAAAAAGCACTCCCTCCCCAAAGGATCTACATCTCTATCCCCTATTTTCAAATTCTAATAAGTATTTCTAAAATAAGTATCACTAAAAACCAACCTCTCCAAAAAAGAAATGAGGATATTGGCAAGATTGTCATGACTCACATTTTTAGAACTCTGAAAGCTAAGTGAAAATCGGCAATAATCTAAAGGGCACTGGTTTAAGAATTTCAGGAAGTGCCATAAGCTTCTTGGTATTAACTTCCCTTATCTCATCTCTTTCGCCCTTCAGTTCCACAAGTAGCCTTGAAAACCAACACTCTTAAACCACAGCAGCAACTGTGGACACTAGCTGTGCACTGACCACTGGAAAGGGGAAGAATGCATTCAGAGTGACTCCAAAAGTCACATCACCTGAGGTGTAGAACTATTTTACCTGTTTATTGACTCATTGAATGGAAAAACCTCAATTCTCAAAGTTTGTTTCTATTTGACCTGATTCAGAGCTCCCTGAATAAAAGCAGTATCATTCATACAGCATTCATCAAAAATAATCAACAAAACCAAATTTGGGGTGGAGGGGAGGTAGGAAGGAAGAAAGAAAAGAAGGAAGTAAGGTAAGAAGGAAAGATGTAAAGAAGGAAGGGGAGAAGGAAGGAAAGGAAGAAGGAAGGGGAAGAAAAGAAGGGAGGGAAGAAAAGAGGGAGGGAATGAAAGAAGAAAGGTAGAAGGAAGGAAGGAGAGAAGGGAGGAAAGGATAAAGAATGGAAGAAGGAAGGAAGACGGAAGGAAAGGATAAAGAATGGAAGAAGGAAGGAAGAAGGAAGGAAAGGATAAAGAATGGAAGAAGGAAGGAAGAAGGAAGGAAAGGATAAAGAATGGAAGAAAGGAGAGAAGTAAGGAAAGGATAAAGAATGGAAGAAGGAATGAAGGAGAAGGAAGAATAAAGAATGGAAGAAGGAAGGAAGAAGGAAGGAAAGGATAAAGAATGGAAGAAGGAAGGAAGAAGGAAGGAAAGGATAAAGAATGGAAGAAAGGAGAGAAGTAAGGAAAGGATAAAGAATGGAAGAAGGAATGAAGGAGAAGGAAGAATAAAGAATGGAAGAAGGAAGGAAGAAGGAAGGAAAAGATAAAGAATGGAAGAAGGAAGGAAGAAGGAAGGAAAGGATAAATAATGGAAGAAAGGAGAGAAGGAAGGAAAGGATAAAGAATGGAAGAAGGAAGGAAGAAGGAAGGAAAGGATAAAGAATGGAAGAAAGGAGAGAAGGAAGGAAAGGATAAAGAATGGAAAAAGGAATGAAGGAGAGAAGGAAGGAAAGGATAAAGAATGGAAGAAGGAAGGAAGGAGAGAAGGAAGGAAAGAATAAAGAATGGAAGAAGGAAGGAAGGAAAAGGAAGGAAAGGATAAAGAATGGAAGAAGGAAGGAGAGAAGGAAGGAAAGGATAAAGAATGGAAGAAAGAAGGACTAGAGAAAATTTAAGTGATCCACCTGTTTGTGAGTCTTTGCAACAGCCTACCAGGAAATCTATCATCCACATTCCTGAACAAGGTCCTACAGATGAAAAACAAAAAAACCCTAACTGTTTTACATAGCGGAGCTTAGGCTTTGTAAGCTTGTGAAATAAAGGGTAAAACAGAATTGTACACTGTCATCCAGAAGACCAAACCCTCTTCTGCATTCTCAGACCTCCTCTTGACTAATGTTGGCAGACTTAATGGCTCAAAGCCTTTTACCAACAGCTGATTATGAAGCTAACTGAGCAAAGACTGTACACAGACATTACAGAAGGAGTTCACTATGAAAACTGACTTCAGGGTACAACTGCACACAGGAGCAGCAACACCAGCAGGAAAGGAAATCTTTTCAGAATTTCCACATCACATTTGTAGAAACATTTAATTTTATTTTCTGTTCTTTCTCTTTATTTTCTTTCATTCTTTTTTATTTTCTCTCTTTCTTTTTTATTTTCTCTAGTGCTTATGAATGAAGCTAGGGAATTACTCATGTACCCTTAGCTGTATACCCAGCCCAAGTGTCCAATTTTCAATCCTAAATTATAAGAAAGGGATGTGTGGTCTGAACATAAGGAGAAATTAGTCAGAAGGAACCAGTATCATAAAAGCAAAGAAGATGCTAGATGTAATTGATATATTTTGTAAATAGTTATTATTATTATTTGTGTGTGTGTATCATGTGGATACCATGGTGTGTGTATGGAAATAAAATGGCATCTTTCAGAAGTCAGTTCCTTCTTAACGTTCAAACTCAGGTAATCAGGCTTAGGGACCAAAACTTTTTCCTGCTGAACAATCTCAATTCAATGGTTTGTGATGGGTACACATTACATAATTTTAAAATATTTAAACTTGAACTTAAAATTTAAAAATATGCTTAGAACTGGATAGAGAGGTCAGTGTTACAGCCCCTGCCTTTACCTTTCATGCCTGATGCCCTAGGCTCAAGCACTACTGTTCCCCCCACAGAATTGAAAACATACATACACTTTTAAAAATTACAGGATAGCTGGGCATAGTGGCTTCTGCCTGCAATCTCAGCACTGGGGACAAATAAGGAAGTAGAATCAGTATAAGCTCCAGAACGACTGTGACTACATAGTGAGTTCAAGACCAGTTAGGTTGACATAGTGAATTCAAGACCATCCTGGGGTACTTAGTGAGATTCTGTCTCAGAAATGAAAACAATACAGAATAACAATAGAACTAAAGGAAACAATAGATGAAGACCTAAAGGAAAGTGTATAGGCAACATTACACCAAAGAGAATACTACAGAAAGACAAGAGTTATCATAGAGAATCAAATAAAAACTCCGAAGCTGAAGAGTATAATAATTGAGATTAAGCAGCCATAAAAGAACATAAGGGCCTGAATAGTAGAGGTAAGTGGCAAAATAATCAGGAAGTAAAAGAACTGTGAAAAATAAATGGAACCTTAGAGCCTGGGATGCCAGGACACAGCAACTGCCCAATGGGAATCTCCGAAGTAAAGGAGGGGATTTGTCCCTTAAAATCTAGAAATTCTGCCATTTTGAGAATTATCAGTAGTTAGACCTGTTCAAGGTGATTCTTAAGGAACCCTGAATTGTACGCTGGCTTATTTCTCACATCACCTCTTCTCTATCATGAGTGTGACAATCAGGGATTTTTTTTTCAAAGACTAATCCCTGACTACTCCAATCCCAAGAATCCCACTCTAACACACACCCAGGCTATATTTAACTTTAATTACCATGCCTGCATATGCTATTCCCTATTACCTTTCTCAGATGACAGTATCTCTAAGGAGGACTAATATCCATTCATCAATACTGATTCCCAACTTCTGCTCATGTGTGGTTCAGATTTAAAGGGAAACAAGTGTCCTGACAATATTCACAAATCCCCTTATTTGCCTCTCTTAAATAAAAACATTTTAAGGAAATTTTTATTTTTATGTTTTGTTTATATGTACATATATGTACGAGTATGTACAGGCATTGCCCCTGGAGGCCAGAAGAGGGCGTCCCATCACTTGGAGCTGGAATTACAGGCAGTTTTGACTTTCCCAATTTGGTTTCTGAAACCAAATCAGGTCCTCTACAAGATCAGTACTTTCTCTAAACCTCTGAGTCATTTACACAGCCTCAAAAGCAGCCTTATAAACAAAAATCTAACCCAAATGCATAAAAATATATTAGTATGGGCATCATTCATGAAAAGAGTGATGATGTGCATTTGAGACTAAACCACTTCATCATCGCTGTCTTCTAAAGTGCAGAGTGATTCTTTTTAAACTATTAGCCCTCTCCTTGGAGGAATAACCCACGGCTGATGCCACAAGCTTACATCCTCTAATGGTTAGGAGACGTTATAAGCCACATGAAGACCCTGTCATACTTAACAGAAGAAAGTGTAATTCATGGATTAGCATACCATCCAAACATCTGTGTCTATACCAAGGTAACCTACCATAACAATTAGTACTGTTTAAATCCTATATTTCTAATTGCGTGGGCTTCATTTGTAGGATTGAAAGGCTATATATTATACTGTTTAAGTACCTATATATCTAATTGCATGTGCTTCATTAGTAGGATTGAAAGGTTATGCCTGGACAAGCTGGCAGCCCATGAAAGAAAACAACCAGAATTGACTGGAGACCAAGACAACAGCTCCAGAGAAAGTAGACTGTTTTGCTTCTCATCCACCTGTGCCTCTTTTCTAAGCCTAGGGAACAATCTGCGGAAGAGGGGGCGTGGTAGAATGTAAGGGCTACGATTGGGGTGAATGGTGAAACTACAACAATATAGACTGGACACTCATTTGATCAACTTGATTGAACATACAAGTTTGGGCACAACTGCTCGTAAATTGGTTTTACATGAAGGATGCTTGTACTCACAGATTATCACCTACTGTTAAAAAAAATGAAAAAAAAAATAAAACAAAAAACAGAGAAAGATGCAAAAAAAAAAAACAAAAAACTATCAGCTTGCTTACATTACTGTGGACCTTGCACCATGGATAGTCCAATTCTTTTAAATGCTCTGTTTTAATTACTCTAAAACAGTGACTTTCACTCCAGACTGTATGATAGGATCACCCAGGAAGCTGTTAATTATGCATGCTTGGGCCACAGGTCCGGAGAGTCTGATTTACCTGACCTTGGATGGAATTGTTACATTATTAAAAAAATCAAAATCTCATGGTGACTCGAATGTCCACCAGGATAGAAATGCTGGTCTCTGCAGCCTCCGGGATGCTACCCTTTTGTCCTTTTGGTATTTATTTGACTGGAACCCATCATCATGGCCTCTGTTCTTTAGCTCTTATCTTTCACCTATTAATATAGGCAAATACAGTCTGCATGGGCTAGCATCTCCAGCCAGCGCCTTCCAGAGGCACAAGTGAGAGCCATGGGACCTCCCCGGCTACATCCACAGATTGGGATGTGATGTCACAAAGGTCTTGGATGAGACCCTGGGAGGTGTCTATTTAATCCGTTCATTTGAATAAAGTGCATCTCTGTATTTGGATTCACACCCTACAATGTGTCCCTGTGCTGTGCTTTCTGTGTGTGCTTTTTACATGGCCCACCATGGAAATAAATGGGGTGGACTGACTGCATATTAAGATAATGCTTTTGGCTCATATACCTTTCCAAGCATCAAACGAAACATGAGCATAAAAGAAGTAACTGCAGTGACATATAAAATCACAACTCAGATTGTCTAAATTAGCTGAGCAAGGTGTCACACACCTGCAATCAATATAGAGAGGATGAAACAGGTGCATGGCATGTTTGAGGTCAGTGTGGAACACACAGAGAGACCTTGTCTCAAAAAAAAAAATAAAACAAATGATAGGTTATCTAAATTATTGTTTTACTGCTGTTTTGATAATTATGAAATGAAAATGCAATATTAAAATTCTGGAATTCAGTGGAGATAGTGAGGCCTGTCTTGAAAAACCTAATTTTATACACAATATATCCAATTCAATTTCAGTTATCTAATGAATATTACCTTTTAAATCTCAATGTGTATTATTTTGTTTTGCAAAAGCTGTCTGTGGGGATAAGATTCTACATCAGTAATTTGTTTTCCGTGTGTATAAGGGGCAGTTAGTCTAAATGTCTTGATAATTCACATAGGCTTGGGAAAAGATGACAATTTAATCATGATTTGCTAAGCTGAAACTTTCAGTTTGTTACCATGCAGGTACATTGTTGGAACCTAACGTTTTGCATGTCCCTTCATGATTGCCAGACAATAGTGGCAAAATCAGGTCCCCCTGATTTTGCCACTATTGTCTGGCAATCATGATTAGGGGTTCTTAGTCTTATTAATAATATTGTTTGGCAACCATGATTAGGGGTTCTTAGTCTTATTAATAAAAGAAATTAAGAACAGACTCAAACAGAAGCTGAAGCATAATTTTATTAGAGTTTAAAAGCAAAACAACATAGGGAAAGGAAGCTGTATATCTCACCAGCTGCTGAAAGGAGAATGAAGGGGAGAAGGAAAGAAAGTCATGTTTGAACTGGCATGGAGGTCAGGCCAAAGTAGACAGCAGCCACATGGCAGGGACGTGACTTTAGAAAGAATGAGGGGCTGAGAGTATCAGAAAAAGAAAACTTAGGTTCTGGCCAGCATCGAAGGGAAAAAGGCAGGAAAGAAGGAAAAGGAAAAGTTTTTTTCTGACTGAGGCCTCAGGAAGTGAGTGGACAGACCTAGTGGCATGCACCTGCACCGGACTATGAATTCTGGGAAGGCAAATAGTTTCTTATTAGAGGAAAAATTATTCCCTTCATCTCTTTAACATAATTTAAGATGAACCCTACCTTCTAAGGAGGTGTGTCTCTTTTCTGGACCAGAAAGATTTTTTTTTTCTTAATGGGCTTTTTTGCCATTGGAACACTGTTCCCTCTGAATCTATTTATTCATCCATAGGTAATGGAGTCTGGAACAGACAAGCCTCCCCTGGGATATGGCATGAGTTTGGGGGTACAGGTAAAGGAAACATAACTTCCTACTACTACCCTCCAAGGTCTGAGGAGTTCCTCCAAAGGGGTCTAGGGGTTTTGACTCAGGCCAAACCAAGGAAGTGGCTTTGACACTGAAAACTGAAAGATTTGGCTTTGGGGTCAATATACAGCCAAGCAGATGGCAAGGTGACTCAGGAGAGTTCCAGCCTAAAAGACAGAGCAAGGATCTCTTCTCATACATTTTAGAGGAGGGCGGGCAAAGAGAGTGAAACGTTTTTCTTCTTTGGCCTGTAGTTGGCTGAGGGTATACAGTCAGTTAAAGAATGTTAGGTGCCGAAAAACATCTTTTCTGGTTAGTTATTTCTTGGGGTTCATAATACAGGGAAAATAAGAATCTAGAGAAACCAGTTACCCTAGTTCTAGAAACCAATATTTATTACTATTTATGTAATTGTAGTTGTCCCAGTTCAATGGAAATGGAAGTACTCTACAAAATGGTCTGGCCCTAGCTTTTTGATAAAGAATTTCAGAAGTAGCCAGTTTATGAAGCAGAGGTGCAGATTTTATTAAAGATGTTTTGTTGTGCATGGTGGTACACACCTTTAATCCTAGCACTTGGGAGCCAGAGGCAGGTGGATCTCTGTGAGTTCAAGGCCAGCCTGGTCCTACAGAGTGAGTTCTAGGATAGCTGGAGCTCCAGGGAGACCTTGTCTCAAAAAGACCAAAAAAAGATGCTTTAACATTGGCGTAAACACAAGGGTTAGCAGAGAAGGAGGCACTCAGAAAAAAAGAAAGCACATCCAGGAGCATGGGTTTCTGCTAATTAGAAAGAGAATATGAATTCAAACAAGTTTGGTTTGGGGCATGGGGTCCTTAGAAGAAAATCAGGTTGCTGTTTTTACAATAGTCATATGTAGGATTTTGGTCGAATTTGAAGTTATCATCTCCCCCTGACTGACTCCTGATGGCCACCTGACAAGATCATATTTGATAAGGTAAAATTCTAGCCAGCAGGGATACAGGAAGATAGGATATATTTACTATAACTAAAATTACATTTTGTTTGAAGCACTGGCTTTCAGATGAGGCTAGATCTGGGTCCAGAAATACCCAGACATAATATTGTGCTTTCTTCCACATGATGAGTTTATATAGGTTTAATATAAAATACTTTTGTGATAACCTTGTGAACATCTAACCATGTTACAAATTAATTTAACTAATTTTTATTGGCTTTCCCACATGGGTTTTCCCAAATCCTACTTTAGTTGGATAGTTCAAGGTATTTCAGTAGAAAAGATGTGTTTTTAAATAAAATTAATGATGGCTCTATATTGTAAGATTATTTTTTAGATTTGTAACAGTTTAATTATATATGATACTGTAGGAGCTGGAGATGTGGCTCAGAGGTAGAATATTTGCCTAGAATATATGAGGCCGTGTGCTCAAACCTCAGCAGAGAGAGAGAGAGAGAGAGACAGAGAGAGAGAGACAGAGAGAGACAGAGACAGAGAGACAGAGAGGCAGAGAGAGAGAGACAGGGAGAGACAGAGAAAGACAGAGAAAGAGAGACAGAGGAGGGAGAAATAAATACAAACAATACATCCTTAAACACGAATCTCTTAAATGCAACCTAATGATGTAAGATGATTATTATTATTATTATTATTATTATTATCATTATCTTAGATGAGGCAGCAACGTGAGCCTCTGCAACTTTGTCAATTTCTACACTGTTAGGAATACCATCTACTCTCAGTAACAAGTAGCTCAAGGGCCTATATTTTGAGATGATTTCAAGGAGCTGCCGTCATTGTGAGGCTGACTCTAAAGCTACTTTATGATAATAATTTTGTACAGGTATTCGAAGAGTAGATAAATTGTGAAAGAAACAAACAGACATATTTCTCAACATTCATTAAACATTAAAAATGAGAAATGTTGGGTCCTATTCCGTAATCTTCTTTTTTGAGACAGGATCTCACTCTATAACCCAACCTGCTTTGCACCTCACTATGTAGCCCAGGATGGCCTCAAACTTGGGTAATTCATCTGCCTTAGCCTCCCAAGTGCTGAGCTTGTGGTCATGAGCCACCACACTTGGTTGGTGTTATGACGTTAACTGACACTGAGCTTCACTTTAATTGCTCTCTGAACACAGTATTGGATCCTTCCTGGCTGCCAGGTTCATCCATTTTTTTTAATTAAAATCACCTAACTTCCCACCTTAAAGCAACTTGGAGTATTAAGTTCAATTTATGTATTCTAACAAATTTCTTCTTGTAACAGAAATATTTGGTGTGGCTGCAGTGGCTAGTAGAGAGTAATTTTGAGTAGTTTTCTTTCTACACTCAGATTTATTCATTAAATTCTTAGTGTAATCTTACTTCATGCCAAGTCTTGGTTTTGTTTGTGTATTTTTGCCTTTTTATTTAAAATCAGCCAAGAAGGTGGATGAATTGCTTGCTTCTCCATTAAGTGGTTTTGTTTCCTTCAAGAGGCTATTATGGGGCTGTTGTACGTGAGGATTTTAATGCACAAATGACCTATTTTAGTCTGTCTTTTTCCCTGTTGTTCAAGTGGCAACGTTAATTGAATTGGAATACAATGTGCAAATGAGATTTTTAAAGGTTTCAGTAAATAAAGTGTAAACATAGGAAGCTACAAACAAAACCTTTTCTGTAACTATTCCTGTGACATAATGCAATACATCAGAGCCCAGATCTGATGAAAAACAAGGCTTTGTAGATTTGTCTTCTAATTCAGCCTACCAGAATGCTGAGTCCCTACAAAAGGCAGGGGTCAACAATGAAAAGAGTCTTATGTCCTAGGTTTATTTCTGTCATGACAAAATACTGTGAGAAAAACCACGTTAGGAAAGAAAGGGTTTATTTGGCTTCTGATTCTAGATTATATACATTCCATCTTTGAATGGAAGGCAGAAACTCAAACTGGCTATTCACATTACATTCACACTCAAGAGCAGAGCAATACAGGCTGCCTATTTGCTTTCATCCAGATTTCTCCTGTCTTACATAGTTCAGGACCCCGACCCCTGCCTAGGGAATATTGCCACCCACCATGGGCTGAGTCTTCCCACATCAGTTAACAATCAAGAGAGTCTCCCACAGACATGGCCCCAGGCCAAACTTATTAAGACAACCTATTAAGATTCTCTTCCCATATGGTTCTAAGTTGTGTAGAGTTGACATTTAAAACTAACCAGCACAGGTGAATTAAACAATATGGTCCCTTTCCCTGTTCTTCCCTTGTACTTAAGGAGAGAGGGATGGAGCCTCCTCACCTCACCCTCACCTCCCTCAGGGCAAGGGCATATTATCTGCCACAGGAACAAATCAGGACATGTACTCTTATCATGAGGCCCTTGAATAGAGTTAACTCGGTGGCTAAGAAGATTACACATAATTTTTACTAACTTCAGATTGATAAGTAGATCTTACACTTTGTATATCAGTAGCAAAACACAGTACTGATAGTGTAGCAGTTATCATAACTTTGTCACAGGTATTTTTATGTGACAATTTCCTTGATAGTTACAATACCTCAAAATTTGTGGGACTCTAAGCCATTTCTCTAGACCTTGTCTTTTAATGCCTAAATGTAAAATTAGGTGTATGTATATGCATATCTCACCTTCCTATAATTAACATCTTGACCTCTTATGTGACAATGTTCTGAGGAAGCATGAACAAAGTGTACTCATCCCAGACAGGGCAGTGTGGTGGTCTGAATGTGAAATGTCCCCTTCAGGCTCATGTATTTGAATACTTGGTCCTCAACTGGTGGTGCTGTTTGAGAAGATTATGGAACCTTTAGGAGTATAACCTTACTGGAGGAAGGCCATCCTTCACTGGTGGGAGACTCCAAGGGATTATAGAATCCCCACTTCCTGTTCTACCTCTCTCTGCTTCCTGTGTGTGGATGAGATGTGATTAGCCAGTTTCTTGCTCCTACCCAACTAGGAAGGTCTCTCTCTCTCTCTCTCCCTGGAGCTGCAAACCAGAAGTAAACCCATTTTTTCCTCTAAGTTGTCTTTGGTTTATCACAGCAACAGAAAGGTAATCAATACATGCATCTGACACAGAATTGAAGAAATGATTTCACCCAAGTTGTGCTTGGTGA
Source organism: Rhizomys pruinosus (assembly GCA_009823505.1). Lineage (NCBI taxonomy): Eukaryota > Metazoa > Chordata > Mammalia > Rodentia > Spalacidae > Rhizomys > Rhizomys pruinosus. Next base: position 1,188,132 of record VZQC01000543.1, read on the forward strand.
ACCAATGCTAGGTACAGGAGAGAGCAACTCACAGTCCCTTACCCTACTGAAGAAGAAAAATCTCTCTCCTAAAGCAACTTTCAACCGTCACATCCTTGGAGGAGGGGTAATGCCTCATGACTTCCCTCTCTCCTTGCCTCTCTACAAACCATCAATGAAGCCAGTCTTGTGCTCATCTCCTGTGGATAATCACAAACAATGACATCATAGAAGGGTAATGACCTTGTCATCCACTGAGGACAGCTTTCCCCAACAGCACTATGTCTTAGTGTGCCACAAAAGCCCTTCATGCCCATGAGTCCCACCCAAAATGGAGATTTAGAACATAAATCTCCATTTTATTTCCTCAGGGGCAGCCTTGAATAAATCTATTTTCTTTCACTACCTATGTCTCCCAGGTTTGGGGTGGATTAGTGAGTAGTATGAAGCTTAGACTCAGGGGACAAGATGATTCTCAAATCAGTTGGGGAGTGGTCACCTGAGAAATTTATTAAAACACTAAATTGTTGGCAGGTCTAGGTAGCACCTGTAATTTGCCTGTCTATGCTCAAAGTGGATCATGAACTCTGTTGAACCATGGACCATGTTGATTTGTAAGATTTTAAGTCTTACCAACATATAGTTTCATGGCTTACAGAATGTTTATTTGTTCAGTCTTTTCTTTAGTTCAAATTTGTCAAGCTACAGATGGCATTTGTAAAAGCTGATAAAATTTATTTCACAACATTCAGAGAGGGTGTCTTCCAGCTGGCCAGGCAGACTCAATGCATGGTACCAGAAGAGCAAAATACATACCCTCACCAAGTTTAAAAGCAAAAGGCTGTTCTATTCCCGATAATCAATGATCAAGGATTATTGGCACCCTCTTTTCATCAAGATGTTCTGATGGGTTGCCTGGTGTGAGGTTTTAACAAGAACACAAAGCTGGTGACATTAGATGCTGAGAACCAAGAATCTGCATGAACGGTTGTGTTCAAAGTCGCCCCTTTAGAGGCTGGGGAAGCACAGTAGAGAGCCCTGGGCCCTGTTCCCAGCCTACCACCCTGTGCATCCTTCCCAGACAAGCTCACCATGGCCTTAGTAGTCACATGGCCTTTACGTTTCCACAGTTTCCATACTTGGTACCATCTGTGTGGCTGGAGATGGTTATCAAAGCAATCAGCCATTGTCATAGTTAGCACTCCCAGGTGGCCTTCTGCCAACCCTTCCCTAGGGCTTTACTTTCCCAACCACCTTAGGAAACATCTGTCCAGGCCCACCCAGGCTCATAGAGAATGCCTAGCCACGCCTCACCTTCAGCCTCAGCTGGTTACTGATTCACACAGCAGATCTTTAAAGAGAAACCCGGTTGCTCTTCAGATCAAGACCCTGGGTCCTGCACGTCTCTTGATGGCTGCCTATAATTCTTTCTCAACTCGCCTTGTCACATAAGAAAAAATGGGAACAAAAAGAACTCACTTCAAACACAAAATGAGATGCAGTTGAAAACAAAAGAAAGCCAGAAAGTAAGAAATGCCTGGGCAAAGGTGACTGCAACGGTTTAAGTGAGTCACACACCATACTTCCTCTCCTGTCCAGGTACCAGAGCTTTTGAAACACAGGTCCCTGTCTTCACTGCCTCAGTCCTCGTCACACCCTATCTCCTTCCACATGAGCCTGGAGCCCTCTGTGTTCTGTTCTCTTATACTGCCAGTAACCCTGATGAAATTGCTCAAGCTCTCAGGCGGTCTGCAGTTATAGCTTTTCCATCACAGGGTGTCTGGTTCCCTTTGAGCTCTGGCTTCTCTCATCCTTGCATCCCTGTTCCAATTTCAGTCAACACAAATGATTGCTGTTCCCAAGCACCATTGTTAGACTCCATCATCCACTTACTCAAGACTGTTTCTTTTATACGTATACACATTACACACAGACAAACATACACACGCCAAATTAAAAAGAAAAGAAAAGAAAAGAAGAAGACAGCATCTTGTTATGCAGACCAGACCAGGCTGGCTTCAAACTCACAGTTCTCCTGTATTCTGAGATTACAAGTGTACAATACCACACCTGGCTAGCCTTTCCTTTTAAGATGGTCATCTATATGTATATTTGCATGTGTTTGGGCTAGGTCACACCTCCTAAAGTTTCCAAGACCCTCCCCAAAACAGTGTTACCAACTGACCAAGTATTCAAATACTTGAGCCTATGGGGAGCACTTACTCAAACTAGGCTAGCTACATTGATAAGCTCCAGGTACAGCCAGAGATCTTGCCTCAATAGAGTGATGAGCAATCAAAGAAGATGCCTGATAGAAACTTCAGGCACATGTGTGTACATGTGTACACACACACATGTGCATGGACTCCTGACCGCACACATGGAAATACTCTAGAGCAGCAAGCCTTGCAGTAGAAGCAACACAGTCCTTGTGATGGGGTGTTTCAGAATATGTCGCTGTCTGATAGCTGGTGCATTTGGTACTGACTTCAACTTCTTTTTCAAAAATATTTTTTTTAATTTTTTTAATTTATTATTATTTCTGTATGTGTATCAATGTACTGTCTGCATGCAGGTCTGTGCACCCATGTCGTGCAATGCCGCGGAGGTCAGAAGAGGGTCTCGGATTCCCCTGGAGCTGGAGTTCTCCTGGAATTGGAGTTTCAGACGGCTCTCGGCCGCCATGTGGGTGCTGGGGATCGAACCCGGGTCCTCTGCAAGAGCGGTCGGCGCTCTTAACCGCTAGGCCATCTCTCCAGCCCCTCAAAAATATTTTATTGAAGTTTTGGGCATTTCATATATCCTTTCTCAGTCCAATTTAGACTCATTCCCCTTCCCGTGCTTCCCGCCCCAACTGAGTTCATGCATTTTGCCCTGCTACTCGTCTTGTGTTTCTTTACTTTTTTTTTTGTTTTTTTTTTGTCTTTTCAGAGACAGGGTCCCTTTAGTTTTCAGGAAGCAGAGGATTATTGTTTGGAGGATGAATTTTAACTGTGTAGAAGTCGCAGTTCTTATTTTCCCAAGTCTTTGTGTTGATGCTTGTTCCTCCAATTGCACTTGCTATCACATGATGTATATATATAGTATATATATATATAGTATTAGAGTAGATATTATTATTATGTCATGCCTATAATAAAATTACGTCATCTGAAAATAAACTGTATGTTATTTCCAAATCATATTTTGGGATTCACATTTTGCCCTTTTAATTTTATATTGCTCTAAAATATGCATATGTACCCTCCACCGATATATCAAAATGATAAAAGACTAAACCTGCAAAGTTCATGATGTCATGTTTCTTTACCACTACATAGAATTCCATTGTGTAAATGTACCACATTTTCTTTATCCATTCATCAAGTGAGGGGCACTTGGATTGGTTTCAGCTCTTCGCTATTGTGAAGAGAGATGCAATAAAGATGGATGTGCATGTATCTCTGCCACAGGATGAGTCTTGTGGGTATATACCGAGGAGAGGTATGACCAGGTCAGGTGGTAGGCTCAGTTTGAGTCTTTTAAGGTTGTTCCCCACACTGGTTCCCATAGTGGTTGTATGAGTTTACATTCCCAGCAACAGTGGATGAGTGTTCCCCTTTCTCCACAACTTCTCCAGCATTTGGTATCATTTGTTTTCTTGATTCCAGCCAGTCTTATGTAACTGAGATGATATCTTAAAGTGGATTTAATTTGCATTTCCTTAATTATTAGCAATGTTGAACACTTTTTAAGATGTTTCTCAGCCATCTTTATTTCCTCACTGGTGAAGTCTGTGCTCAGCTCTTTACTCCATCTTTTGAGTGAGTTATTTGTTTTCTTGCTTCTTTGTTTTTTGAGTAGTTTATATATTCTGGAAGTTAATGCTCTGTCAGATGTATCAGTGGCGAAGGTTTCCTCCCACACTGTGGGTTTTCTCTTCACTTCACTGATTATTTATTTAGCTGTGCAGAAGCTTTTGAGATTAGTGAGGTCCCACGTGTAAATTGTTGACCTTATTTCCTATGGAACTGCTGTCTAATTTAGAAAGTCTTTTCCTATTCCTATGTCTTGTAGGTTGCTGCCAACATTTTCTTCTGTCACTTTCAGAGTTTCTGGTTTCACATTGAGGTCTTTGATCCATCTGGAGTTGACTTTTGTATAGGACAAGAGGAAGGGGTTTAATTTTATTCTTCTACAAGTGGTGATCCAGTTTTGCCAACACCATTTGCTGAAGATGCTGTCTTTCCTCCATTGAGTCTTCTTGGCCCCTTTGTCAAATATGAGGTGGCTGAAATTGTATGTAGTCAAGGTTGGATCTTCAGTTTTGGCCCATTTGTCTACTAGTCTATTTTTGTGCGAGTATCAGGATGATTTTATGACCATAACCCTGTAATACAGTTTGAAGTCTGGTATAGTGATCCCTCTTGTATTGCTCTTTTTGCTCAGGGTTGCTTTGGCTATTCAGGGTCTTTTATTTTTCCATATGAATTTAAGAGTTTTTCCCAAGTCTTTGAAGAAACTCATGTGGATTTTAATTGGGATTGCATTGACTCTGTATATTACTTTTGGTAGAAAGGACATTTTTACTATATTAATTTTTCCAATCCATGAGCATGGGAGGTCTTTCCATCTTCTGATGTCTTCATCAATTTCGTTCTTAAGGGATTTAAAATTTTTATTGTAGAGATCTTTGATGTCTTTGGTTAGGTTTATTCCTAGGTATTTTGTTGTTTTTGAGGCTATTGTGAGTGGGAAGGTCTCCTTGTATTCCTTCTTCAGTTGCTTGCTGTTGGTATAAAGAAATGCTACTGATTTTTCTAGGTTAATTTTGTATCCTGCCACTTTACTGAAACTCTTAATCATTTCTAGGAGTTTTCTGGTGGAGTTTTTAGCATCCCCTAGGTAAACTATCATATTGTCTGCAAAAAGGGATAGCTATCAAGCTTGACTTCCTCTTTTCTTCTATTATGCTGTTGAAGATCTGATCATATCATTGTCTTGGGATTCTTTTCCTTTCTCTATCCCTATGATGTGGAGGTTTGGTGTTTTCATAGTGTCCCACATTTCCTAATTGGACCACTCTGTGTTTCTTTTTAATTTTCATAATCTTTGCTTGAGCTTTCTAGTTTTTCCATGCTATCTTCCAGGTCAGATATTCTTTTTCTGCTTCATCTAATCTGTTTCTGAGGCATTTTCTCATCATTTCCTGTTGATTGGATGAGTGTTCTATTCCCCTTTTCATTTCAATCTGTGATTTCGTTAGTATTTCCACTTCCTTTTGGAGCTTGTCCTTCTCTTCTTGTAGCTCCTTGCTTCACTGGTCGGTATCCTTTTTCATTTCCGGGTGGGATCTTTTCAGTTTTTCTACTTCCTTCCAGAGTTTGTCATTCTTTCCCTCTAGTTCTTTCAGGAGTCTGTCATTCTATTCCTCTATTTTCTTTTCCATTGTCTGTCATTCTCTCCCTCTAGTTCCTTTCTGAGATTTTCATTCTCTCCCCTTAGTTCTTTGGTTTGTTCTTTATATTCTTTGATTTCTTTGAATATGTCTATGATTGTTTTTCTAAGATCTTTTCAGGGAGATCTCATTGTAGGGATCTTCCATAGGACTGGTGGAGTTTGGTGGAGGTTTATTATGTGCTTTTCCCATTTTTTTTCTTTGTGTTTTTTGACATGTGGGTTTGTTTTATTGTTTATCTTCTGGTGTGAATCTCAAATTTTTTTTCTTCACTGTGTTGAAAGTTTGTTTTGTGTGTTTCCTTCAGGTGTGTTCATTGTCTTCTCCTTGGTTTATGGATGGCTGATTGTACTAGGTTTCTATTTTTTTACTTTTGGTTATATATTGGGAGGCTCAGCTAGCTCTTTCCTTTCTGGTCTTGAGATTCTCCAGAAATTTGGAGGTAACAGTCAGGTTGGTTCCTGAGCATACACCTGCCTTGCACTCATGTGTTGCTACAGCTATTCTCAATGAGATACCCTCACTGTAGCTCAAATGCAGGGGTGGGGGAGTGCCAGTGCTCTTTGGGCCTGCTGTGTTGCTGGCTGGCTGGAGAACCGTGACCAGGGCAGTGATGAGCCCACCTGCTTTGGGCTCACCTATTCCCCAGGTGCTGTCCTGCCTCCTCTGCAATTGCTGGGTGTCTGGCAGGTAGGCTGACTCTGCCAAGCTGCTGTGCATGCTGGGCCAGTTGTGGCTGGCTGGCAACAGGCCATGCCCAGGGCTGTGATGAGCCCACCTGCTTTGGGCTCAATAGACACTGTGCTGCCTCATCTGGAGCTCCTGGGTGTCTAGTTCTGACTTCACCTTCTTTATCTGATGTGAATTACAGTGACATGTGCAGAACATGTAATCTCACAGTGGATCAAGTGGTACCCATTTTTTAATTAATTTTTTAATTAATTTTATTTATTTCTGTATGTGCATGAATGTACTGTCTGCATGCAAGTTTGTGCACCCGTGTCGTGCAATGCCGCGGAGATCAGAAGAGGGTCTCGGATTCCCCTGGAACTGGAGTTCTCCTGGAATTGGAGTTTCAGACGGCTCTCGGCCGCCATGTGGGTGCTGGGGATCGAACCTGGGTCCTCTGTAAGAGTGGTCGGTGCTCTTAACCGCTAGGCCATCTCTCCAGCCCATGGTACCCATTTTTTACACAATATTTTATCTATTTATTCTTATTTTATGTGTATAAGTGTATTGCCTACATGTATGTAAGTGTACCCATATCATGAAATGCCTGTGGAGGTCCAAAGATGGTACTCCACTGAAACTGGAGTAATGGGTGGTTATTAGCCACAATGTGGGTGCTGAGAACTGAAATCTGGTCCTCTGCAAGAGCAGCCACTACTCTTAACCACTGAGCCATCAATCCAGTAACCATCTCAGGTTTTTTAATAAGATTTATTGTGTGTATGAGTGTGTGCATCTCTCTCTCTCTCTCTCTCTCTCTCTCTCTCTCTCTCTCTCTCTCTGAACCTGTGGGCCAGTTCACATAGATGTCAGAGGAGGTTATTGGGTTCCTTAGAGCTCACTATGAGCAGCCTATCTTGGGTGCTAGGAGCCAAACTCTGACCTCTGCAAGAGCAGCAAGTGCTTTTACTCTGAAGGTGGTAGAAGAAAAAGTTGGCAGCTGCCTACAAGATATAGGCATAAGAAAAGACTTCCTAAATCAGACATCAGCTGCACAAGAAATAAGATTGATAATTGACAAATGGGACCTCACTAAACTCAAAATCGTCTGTTTATCAAAAGAAACAATCAAGGAAGTGAAGAGAAAAGTGGGAGGAAATCTTCACCACGGATATGTCTGACAAAGCATTGATTTCCAGAGTATATAAACTACTCAAGAAACAAAGAAGAAAACAAATGAATCACTCAAAAGATGGAGCAAAGAGCTGAACAGAGACTTCACAAGTGAGGGATTAGAGATGACTGAGAAACATCTTAAAAAGTGTTCAATGTCACTAATAATTAAGGAAATGCAAATGAAAACCACTTTAAGATATCATCTCACTCCAATAAGACTGGCTAGGATCAAGAAAACAAATGATACCAAATGCTGGAGAGGTTGTGGGGAAAGGGGACCACCCATCCACTGCTGGTGGGAATATAAACTTGTACAGCCACTATGGAAAGCAGTGTGGAGAAACTTTGGAAGACTCAAAATGAGCTTACCACCTGACCCACTCATACCAGTCCTGGAAATATTCCCACAAGACTCATCTTACCACAGAGACACATACACAGCCATGTTTATTGCAGCTCTGTTCACAATAGCAAAAAGCTGGAACCAACCCAAGTTCACCTCAACTGATGAGTGGATAGAGAAAATGTGGTACACAATAGAGTTCTATGCAGCAGTAAAGAAAGGTGACATCATGAACTTTGCAGGTAAATGGATGGAACTAGAAGATATTATGTTAAGTGAAGTAACACAGTGTCAGAAAAACAAACGATGAATGGTATCCCTCATCTGTAGATGCTAGTGCCAATTACCTAGTAGTAAGTATTTCTTGTGCAGGGTCCCTTGAGCTTTTGTCCAAGTAGTTGGGAATGGTGCATATTGGAAAGAACAACAACAACAACAACAACAACAACAACAAAAAAGACTGCGCGTCAAAGAACTGACTGACACAGTGAACTTCTGCTCGAAACAGTCAACATCTATATTGAGAATTTTGAGAAATACTGAACAAAACATGAAAAACATGTTTGACAGAATGCACGAGCTCTGGTGGGGTGGGGGGTGTAGGAAGGGGATCACCACGAATCTAGATTTGATTTGTAACATAATCTTGTACAAAAAAATACATATAAAACAATTAAAATTGCTAAGCTATCTCTCTAGCCCTATAGTTCCAGTTCTAAGCACAGCAATACCAGTTCTTGCCCTCCTTTCCTTCTGTCTTTGGGATACAGAGGATTGAACCTAGGACACATACATGCTAGGTTTCTCAAGATGGCCTTGAACTCAGTCTGTAGAATATTAAATTATAGCCATCACTTATATGGAGAGGAAAAATATAGAGAAAAGACAGGAGTGATGAAAATCATGAAAATGTAGGAAACTGGGACTTATAAAGGAAAATTCCAGAAGCATGAGTATCTCTCTATAGGATCAGGAGACCAGGAAGTTCTTTCAAAGACATAAGCCATAGGCTAGATGGTTAGCTTAGTGGTTCAAAGCATGTACCATTCTTTCAGAGGACCCATGTTCATTCCCCAGGACCTAAGTTGGGCAATTCACAACCATTTGTAACTCTAGCGCTAGGGATCTTATGCCCTCTTCTGACCTCTTTGGGTACTGCACTCAGGAGCACAAATACGCATACACATAATTAAAAATAAAAATAAATCTTTTTCTGGGACTGTGTTACTTCACTTAGCATGATGTCCTCTAGCTCCAGCCATTTTCCTGCAAAGCTCGTGATGTCGTCTTTCTTTACTGCTGCATAGAACTCCATTGTGTAGATGTACCACATTTTCTCTATCCACTCATCAGTTGAGGGGCATTTAGGTTGGTTCCAGCTCCTTGCTATTGTGAAGAGAGCTGCAATAAACATGGCCGTGCATGTATCTCTGTGGTGGTGTAAGTCTTGAGGGTACATGCCCAGGAGTGGTATGGCTGGGTCGGGTGGCAAGTTCATTCCAAGTCTTCCAAGGGTTCTCCACACTGCTTTCCATAGTACGACGAATGGTATCCCTCATCTGTGGATGCTAGTGCCAATTACCCAGTTGTAAGTATTTCTTGTGTAGGGCCCCCTGAGCTTTTGTACAAAGCAATTGGGTGTAATGCATTTTGGAAACAACAACAACAACAACAACAACAACAGAAAAGACTGCATCAAAGAACTGACTGAAACAGTGAACTTCTGCTCAAAACAGTCAACTTCCCCATGGACAATATTGAGAAAGACTAAGAGATGAAAATCATGTTTGGCAGAATGCATGCGTTCTGGCGGGGTGGGGGAATGGGCGGGAACACGGGTCCAGATTTGTTAAAAATAAATAAAAAAAAATTAAAAAAAAAAGAATTGGCTACCTTCTTAGAACATTTCACTAGGATATATCTATCTACCCAGATATATTATATATTATATATTATAATTATATATATTATATATTATATTATATAGAGAGATATAGATATATCTAGATAGATCCCTTTGCTCTTTCATCTCCTTGCAAGGTTCTGTTCACCTTCAAATATGATCCTTTGATGTCTATAAAAAAATCTTAAAAAGAAAGCAAGTAGACAAACAGACTGCACAAGAAATTAAGATGAAGGAAGAATACTTAAACTCTGTACAATTTTTTTACTTGAAAGTCAAACAAGTATCCGATAGATAATAAGTTTCCATTTTCTTCCAAATTGCTGGTAGTTAGAGAGGAATGCAGAATAGCTGCCTTGTCTTCACAACAAACCAAATGTGAAGAATTTAATTGTATGTTGGGGAAGGAGGCAGGCAGGCCAACATTTGTGCTCATTTTGGTATGGTGAATGTTTTATTCATACTATTAAGCTTGATGTTTTGTGTTGACTATCATTCTCAGTGAAATGTTTAAAGAAAAATGTGAAATGCGTTCTGAGGTTTGGAGAAAAAAAAACAGTTCTTTTAAATGCGAATTGATAAAACATAGCTCCTTAATCAGAAAAGGTGGGAACAAAAGGGTTTCTTCTTGTTTGACAATCGTAGGTATGGAGAAGAAGTGTGTGGCCAGAGCAGAGTGCTCCAAACTACAGCCAAGACCTGTACATGACTGGGTTTCAGATGAGCCTGGAAGTTTGTAGAAATTTGTTTGAAATGGGATGTTCAAATTCTATGCATCTCTGGAAACTTAGGAAGCAGAGAGCGGAGAATAACGGAAATATCTGGGCAAATTTCGGTCAGTAGACATGAAGAGAGTACTTCACATATAGGTGACACTTGTTTCTAGTAATCGTTCTTAAGTCTTGGATGCAGGCTAGTGACTTAAGTCTAGAAAAGTATAATAATATGCATGGCATTAGAATATCTATTTTTGGAAGAAAGATACTGCAAAACAGGATCTGAAATCCATTTTCATTAAAACTGCTCAGTAATATTTCTTTGAGATCCATATGTATCTTTCACATTTATTTATTTGTATGTGCGCATGTGCATATGTGTGTGTGCATGCGTGTGTGTGCACGTGCGCGCGCGCGCGTGTGTGTGTGTGTGTGTGTGTGTGTGCATGCGTGTAGGTCAGAGGACAATTTGCAGGGTTAGGTTCTCCCCTTCTAACACAGAGACTTGACAGAGAGCTCCGTTACCTGCAGAGCCATCTCGCTGGCCTGCATATCTGTGTCTTAAGGGGATACAATAAAGGAGAAACACGTGGTTTGAGCTTCTGCACAAAACAGTTCCAACTTCCACATCCCAAAGAACCCAACATGGACCACTTCAGCATGTTTAGAGTCTCACTGCCTTCATAATACCGGAGGTTCCTGGTAAAGGCAGGGCCACTAGTATAGGTAGCACTGAGAAGGTGAGCCTTGTAACAATGCTGATTGTTTTCTGGTTGCTCGTCAGACAGCTGGAGTATCAAAAGTCCACATGAAGGAAGGTCAGGATTTGGGGGCAAGCATACATGACATCACTGGGGGTGGGCTCAGCGAGTACTGAAGCCTTGCCAGATTTCCAGTTGAGTTCTGCTTCGTGCCTGCTTGAAGATGTGAGAGCTTAGCCTCTGCTCCTGCTCCAGCAACCTCTGCTCCATGCCTCCCCACCATGATGGACTCTTACCCGTTAGGAACTGTAAGCTAAATAAACTCTTCCTGGGGTTGGAGAGATAGCCTAGTGGTTAAGAGCGCCGACTGCTCTTGCAGAAGACCCGGGTTCGATCCCCAGCACCCACATGGCGCCCGAGAACCGTCTGTAACGCCAATTCCAGGAGAACTCCAGTTTCAGGGGAATCCGACGCCCTCTTCTGACCTCCGCGGCATTTCACGACACGGATCCACAAACCTCCATGCAGACAATACTTTCATACACATAAATAAATAAATAAAATAAAATAAAAATTCTAATAAACTTTTCCTTTAATTTTTTTTTAATTTCTTTATTTATGTGTATGAATGTATTGTCTGCGTGTAGGTCTGTGCACTCGTGTCATGCAATGCCGCGGAGGTCAGAAGAGAGCGTCAGATTCCCCTGGAACTGGAGTTCTCCTGGAATTGGAGTTACAGGCGGTTCTCAAGCCCGCATTGTTCGGGTTGGTCTTGCTGGGGACTCGAACCTCCCGTGTCCTCTGCCCAATGAGCAGTCGGTTGGCTCTTTACGCTTTAGTCCATCTTCTCACAGCCCCACAATCTGCTCTCCTTAAATAAGGTTCCCATTGGTCACAGTTGTTATCACAGCAACAGACTAATTACAGGTTCCAGAAGCCCAGCTAAACATTCGGGATTGTAGCGTTAAAGACCACCATCATCTGTCGTAATAAGATGACTAACAAGAGGGAGATGCCAGCCTTGCTTCGTTTATTTATAAATAATATTTTTTATAATGTAGGCTCTTTATATCTTTCCACTGAGTTATCTTTTGTATATCTGCTTCCTTTCCAACCTTGTCTAGGACAGATTGAGGTAGCTGTGGCCTGGCATTGCCGTGTTGACCTGTCACATAGCAAGGAAAAGAGAGTTTCTTCCTCAGTCTCTCAGAGGTCTGCCAGTGAAATCCTGCTTCATCGGATCACAGACCCCAACACTGTGCAAATGAAGGTGGAAAACACAAAAGAGCAGGTCCACTCCACACTGTGGACACAAGGCTCTGTCCACTAATGTGAGGGACAAGACTAGACATTCCATATGTGGGAGGAACAGACTGGATAAAAACATGCTTTCTTAGCCAGGCATGGTGGCGCATGCCTTTAATCCTAGCACTTGGGAAGCAGAGGCAGGCGGATCTTTGTGAGTTCAAGGCAGCCTCGGTCTACAGATGAGTTTTCCAGCGACAGGCTGAGCTATAGGGAGGACTCTGTCTCTAAAAAAAAGACCAAAAAAAAAAAAAAAACCATGCTTTTAATCATAGCTGGTCAGGAGCTCAGAAGTAGCTGAGCTAGACCTAAAAGCTATTTAACTTACAATTAGTCATCGTGTGCTTGATATAGTGAGTTGGCTTGAAATTTAATGATCCTGGGGCTGTAATACAACCAAGGTGTTTCCTGGAGCTTAAGTACACCCTGATGTTTCTTCCTTCATTTTTTTCTCTTTATTTATTTATTTATTTATTTATTTATTTATTTATTTATTTATTTATTTTTGGTCCCTGCAACTTAGCAACCAGCCTGGGGAAGGATAACACACAGACTGAAGGGGGCATCCTGCCTCAGCTTCTATCTTTGTCTTTCCATTCGACATTGGAACACTATTTTTTCTGAGTAGCTAGGGAAGAAGTGCGCCACTGTCTTTCAAAAGCACTTTCTAGAGATCACAGAGGACTCTGACTTTAATATTCCTAGAAGTCTCTCAGGGGCCACAAGAAGGACAGTTAGTTGAGGAAAGAAAGAACTTCCAAAGCCCTGAGAAGAACCTTCTCTGCAGCTGCATTTCACATTGACCAGATCACGGTGGTTGCACTTGAAGCTACCCTTGTTTTCCAGATGCTCCTTTTGAGAAGTGATAATTTCTCAAGACATATCCAAGAAGTGAAAGAAAAAGAGACAAGAAGTGTTGCTAGAGTAACCTGGTAGCCAGCCTGTATCTGATTAGCTATACTGTGTGCACACCTCAGCCTCCCAGGTCATAGCACTGAGCATGCCTAATATAGATCAGTAGCTGGGAGGATGAGGCCCTTCCAGTTTAGTCATCATACCAGGAACACTTTGGCCATGGGATAAAACATTGGCAGTCAGTTCAGGGGCCAGGTTTTTCTATTTCACTGTCCGGCTGTGTTTGGTATTTCAGCTGAGTCTAGAGAAGGTACTTTGGCATATTCTTGGATTTGAGCAATCAAGTTCATTCCTTGATATACTCATGATCCCAAACCTACCACTTGCCATCCTCTTCTTTGTTTGATGAAGATGCTGCATACACTCCTGATAATTACATTAGTGCAGGAATAGAACAAATGGGGAGACTTAGCCTGTTAGCATACTCTCTTGATAGAGTTGTTAACTTTAAAGAAAATGGAATCATGGAGACGGTCCTGAACGTCTTGTTTATGGCATCTACTTTGTCCTCTTGATAGCTAGGTGCCATTTCTACTAGAAAAGAAAGCAATCAGGTTAAAAGCAGGAAAATGTGCATGAGGCAGGGATCCCCTGAATTTGCATGCTTCCCCAACTCCCAGCTCATCCTTTCAAGGCTTTACATACCACCTTCTGCTTATTTTTTTCATACCCTAATGTATAAAATGCATAATGTCTTAATGTATAATGTCTAAATGTATAATGTATAAAATGGGAGGCAAAGCATCTAATTGATTATTATATTATGGCAAAAATTTTAAGTGGTATTATCAGGGTGATTTGCTGTATATCTTCCATTTGTCTGTAAAAGCTGGTTAGTTAAGTCATTGTATGTTTGTCTTTCTGTGAAAACTACAAACTTTCTAAAGTCAAGAACTCTACCTTGCAAGATTTGTACCCTCTATTTTCCAATGCCCAGCATTGAAATTCAATGACTATTAGTCAAATAAACAACAAATTAGCAGCTCAGCAACATTGGAATGTTCTCCATTTTAATCCATGATATGCCTCTCTCTCTCTCTCTCTCTCTCTCTCTCTCTCTCTCTCTCTCTGTTCATATGTATGCAAAGGCATGTGTACATATGCAAGTGGATGCAAGAGAGCCACCTTGGGTTGACCGGGCCTCTCACTCACCAGCAATGTGGACAGGATGACTAGGCAGTGAATCACAGGGATTTCCCTGTCTCAGCTTCTCCAGTGCTCAGATTACAAGGCTCACGTCTGCAGGCACTGCACAATAGGAGTGCACTCATGTACATGCATACAGGCAATATACTCATACACATAAAATAAAAAAATAAGAAAGAAAAAGAAGTATAGATGAAATGGGGCTGTGTCATAATGTCCTCTCTCATATACTACAAAGGACTATTGGTTATTGCAAAGATACATTGGAGTAACTATAATACCAACACAATTATACAAATATGATATACATTTTGAGGAGATGGCTTACACGTTAAGAATACTTGCTGCTCTTACAGAGTATATCCCCACCCCCCCTCCAATAACTCACAATCTGTAACTCCAGTGCCTGGAGATCTGACACCATCATCTAGGCTCTACAAGCACTGCACACATAAGGTGTACAAACATGCATGCTGGCAAACAACACATAATATAAATAACATATAAATCTTTAAAAGGTAAAAATAAATATGGCACAGACCAAAACTTGGAATAACTATTTAACAAAATGGATTCTTAGCAGATTTGTGGCATAAAGCAAGCATAGAACATGCCCTTTTGTTGATTTCACTCTGTACCCAAGACCTCCTTGTCATGACCCTATACCCAGAAAGACGCCCTCTCTGGTAATAACCCACATTGGTGACAGCCCACATGGATGGTATATCTCCTCACTGGGTGCCCAGATGCATGCGGATTTTTCTGCAGCTGAAAATGTCCTGCTGCCATCCATTCTGGCCCTGCTCTCAGCAGAGCTCATCAGCGAGTCTCTCTCTCTCTCTCTCTCTCTCTCTCTCTCTCTCTCTCTCTCTCTCTCCAAAAGCAACTTTCAGTAAGAAACAGTTCATTTCACTTTACAAGTTCCAGGTCATCATGAAGAGAAGTCAAGGTAGGAATGCGAGTCAGGATCTTTTGAAGGCAGGCTTCCTTCTTATCCCACAATGCATCATCTCATCAAGGAACTCACTTCACAGCCAAGGAAGTACAGCAAGAACAATCCAGGCGGATGCCTGCTGGCTGGCTGGCTTGCAGACTGGCTTCTGCTCAGCTAGCTTTTTTTTTTATTTATTTATTTCTGTATGTGTATGAATGTACTGTCTGCATGCAGGTCTGTGCACCCGTGTCGTGCTACGCCGCGGAGGTCAGAAGAGGGTCTCAGATTCCCCTGGAGCTGGAGTTCTCCTGGAACTGGAGTTTCAGACGGCTCTCGGCGGCCATGTGGGCGCTGGGGATCGAACCCGGGTCCTCTGCAAGAGCGGTCGGCGCTCTTAACCGCCAGGCCATCTCTCCAGCCCCTCAGCTAGCTTTTTTAGGCCATTCAGGATCACATGCCTAGGGAATGGTGCTGCCCAGAATGGGCTGAGCACTCCTACATCAATCAACAATCAAGACATTACCCCATAGACATGATGACAGGGCAATCTGATCTAAGAAGCTCTTCATGTGAGGTTTTCCTCTCAGATGGCTCAGGCATGCTTCACTGTTTTCTATTTTCTGCCATCCTGGGTTAGAGAGAGTGCTGCACTCAGTACCTTCTCCCAGACCTTTTATGTTTTGATTTTAATTGGTTTCTATATTAGGCATCTCATTTTCCCAGTATTGCTGTGACAAGCTCTTATAATCAAGTGTATTAGTTAATTTTCCTGTTTCTGTGATGAAACTCCTATCAAAGAGTGACCTAAGGGATTTACTTTGGCTTGTGAGGGGGCACTCTACCATGGCAGGGCCAGCATGGAGGAGGGAGTGGGAGCTGCTCTTTCATGTCAGGGTGGATCAGGAGGCAGAGAGAGGTGGGCATTGATGTCCATGTGGCCATTGCTTTTCTCCCTTCTGTTCAGCCTGGGTCTTTTACTTTTTTTATTTTTTTTATTTTTGTATGTGTATGAATGTACTGTCTGCATGCAGGTTTGTTCACCCGTGTCATGCAATGCCGCGGAGATCAGAAGAGGATGTCGGATTCCCCTGGAACTGGAGTTCTCCTGGAACTGGCTGGGGATCGAACCCGGGTCCTCTGTAAGAGCGGTCAGCACTCTTAACCGCTAGGCCATCTCTCCAGCCCCATCAGCCTGGGTCTTTAGCACATAGGATGGCAGTACTCAATCTCGGAAAATACTCTCATAATCATGTTTAGAGCTGTGTCTGCCTAAGTGAATCCAAATCCAGTTACAATGACAATTTGGATTGATCATCACAAGCATGTTATTTGAAATAACAGAAGTTCTGGAAATCAGAAATGCAAAGTCAAGGAGTTTCCAGGAATGCCCTCCTGCTGAAGGCTCCAGAGAAGAATTCTTCACCTCTCCCTGCTTCCAGTGACTCCCAACTTTCCTTGCCGTGTGCTTCTATCTGTCCAATCTCCCCTTTCTTCTTCATGTCTGATTCATATTACAACATGTATTGATTTCAGGGCCCTCTTTGCAACCCAGGATCTTACCCAAAGTCTTACCTTTACAAATATTCTCACAGACATTTTCTAAGGGGACCACACTCACAGATTTTAGAGGCTAAGACACTCAGAACTCTTTTGTTGTCAACAGCTGTTCTAGTTACTTCTCTGTTGCTGTGATAAAACCAACTTGGTGGGGGTAGGTTTATTTCACCTTATACTTCCAAATGACATTCCATCCTGAGGGAGGTCAGGCAGGAACTTAAATAGGAACCTGGAGGCAGGAACTGAAGCACAGACCATCAAGGAGTGATGCTTGTCAGCCTGCTTTCTTATATAACCCAGGACCACTTGCCTGGCCGTGGCACCACCCGCAGTGCTCTGGGTCCTCCCGCAATTAAGGAAATGCCTCACATCGGTGTCTATAAGCCAATACAACAGAGAAGATTCCCCAGTTGATGTTTCCTATTTTCACACGTGTCATTGATAATTGAAACTACTGAGTA
Source organism: Rhizomys pruinosus (assembly GCA_009823505.1). NCBI lineage: Eukaryota > Metazoa > Chordata > Mammalia > Rodentia > Spalacidae > Rhizomys > Rhizomys pruinosus. The sequence continues at coordinate 1,205,374 of VZQC01000543.1, forward strand.
CAGCATTCATACTTCTATGCTTGGCAAAGAATTTAAAAATGTGGTAGAATGTTTCGAAACTGAGATAAACCTGTAAATTCATCTACTCATCTAAGAGGTGAAAATCTCTGAGCATAAACAAGGCAGAAAACCTATGACTTCCTCTCTAAACAAACACAGAGACTCTTAACCCTAATCCCTTTGATGGTGTCATTTAAAAAATATTGCCACGATCTAGACTACAGTTGTAATAATTCCTGAGACAATCGGAAGGGTAGAAACCTTGAATCTCCATGAACTTCCTTGACATTAAAAAACTGTTGAAAGGGCACAGAAAGTTCATTCACAAACTGAATGCAATTATAGGGCAGGAAATAGGATTGGCTTTCTCTTTTCCAGATTTCATTAAGCATGCAGCTTATTTTAGACAGAGGCAAGGCTGGAACTTTTTAGTCAGACTTACTAGGTTTGTGTTCTTACTCTTTTATTCAGTGTGACTGAAGGCAAATTCTTTAACCTCCTTGAATCTGTTTCTTAGACTATTAAAATAGATATCTATAGTGCTAACTAAATCCCATGCACTCCTTTAAATGATTTTGCACATGTTTTTGCTGAATTTCACAGCAACACCTTATCGTTTTGTTTCTCCATTGCTATGATAACACCATGACCAAAACAAACTTGGGGAAGAAAATGTTTATTTCAATTTACATGCTTCATTAAGGGAAACCAAAGTAAGAACTTGGAGGCAGAAACTGAAGCCAAGACCATGAAGGAATGCTGCCTCATGGCTTGCTCCCCAGCTCACATTCAGCTGCCTTTCTTTTATAGCCCAGACCGACCTGCCTAGGAATTGTACCACCCACAGTGGACTAAACCAGCTACATCAAATACTGTGTAAGAAAATATATCACAGACATGGCCAAAGGCCAGTTTGATGGAGGGAATTCCTCAGTTGAGGATCCCTCTTCCGGGGTGTCTTAACTTTGTGACAAGTTGGCAAAAACTAACCAGCTCAACCATCATGAAGTAGCAGGGAAGGCATGGAGTTGCCCATTCAGAATCTGCCCCCACGTCCCCCAGAGATAACATTTTGACAGACAGCCACTGCATTATAGGCATGTGAGTTTCTTCCAGAGGAATGCATTACTGCATGGGAACTTGGCATTGTTGCTTTACATTTTGACCAACACAGCAGTGACTCACCTTCCCCTGGGTTGATGGGGAAAGTACTCAATGAAATCACAGAATAGTAGTTGGAAGTAATTTATGTCTGTGGGTGAATTCATGGAAAAAATTAGTTAAGACTGTCTACTTCAAGCATGTTTGGGCGGCAATAGAGGTATGTTGTCCTTAAGCCATATTTCATCATCTATGTTTATAGTTATTTAGCCTATATCTTAACACAGGTGAGTATTGATAAAAATCTACATTTTATCAATGATGTGAGCTATAAAGTAGTTAGATAACTTGCCTAATGTCAAAGAGTGACAAATTGGCTTCTGAGCTGTCTATAACAAGGACATGTTTGTCTTCCTGATGCATGTGCATTTTTACCCTAACAGTGTCTTGAATGTTAGATGCAAGGATGAAGCAAAATAATAGAATTAAACCTTATAACTTCTAGTCTTCCTTCTTACTCTTTTAAAAATATTATATTTGTTCCAAGCAGATGCCTGCTTAAAAAGTATATTTGTTATTTTTATTTTATGTGTATGAGTGTATTGCTTGCATGTGTGTAAGTGCACCCATGTTGTGCAGTGCCTACAGAGATCAGAAGAGGACATCAGATTCCATGGAACTAGAGTTAAAGGATGGTTGTTAGCCACCACATGGGTGCTGGGAATCAAACTGGGTACTCTCCAAGAACAGTCAGTGCTTTTAACCCCTGAACTGTCTCTCCAGCCCCTTACTCTTTATAAATATATTCAACCATTCCTAACATAATCAAATAGATTCCATGACATAAGCACTAGGGGTGGCAAAGAAACAGTCTATGTCTTAAGGAAGTTTATTTTAAAGGTATTAGATACATAATATACAAATTATGATATAATATATAGCAGATATTGCTGTAGCCCAGAGCAAATAACTGTGGAATGGTTGCAGAAAGGTTTTCAAAGGAAACCTAGAGAGTTATAATTGGGAAAGGGCTATACAAAGCAGATGTGTATGAATAACTCAGGCAAAACATGGAAACATGAAGCACCCTGGGGAGATGCTGCATTGCTGCAGGTGGAGAAGGAACTCAATAGAATGTGGTACATTTTGTGTGTGTGTGTGTGTGTGTGTGTGTGTGTGTGTGTGTGTACACCTGCATGTTTAGTGGGTGAAAACATATAGAGTGGTAATATTGTGAACGGGTTTGTGGGCCACACCAAGTGGTTTGAAACATTATCTTCTATGAGATAAAGATCCACTAATTTCACACAAAGAGAATGTTATCAAACTTAAGCCATTCCTTACTCTGTGTGAAGATCTGGAGAGCGGTTTAGAGTAGTGTGTGGCCAGAGGAAAAGAGCTTCATAAAGAAACTCCAGGACTGGCAAGATGGCTTAGTGAGTAAAGGCACTTGCCACCAAGTTTGATGACCTGAGTTTGATTCCTGTTACCCACATAGTGGAAAGGGAAAACCAATTCCCCACATGTTGTCCTCCAATGATCACATACCCTGGCATGAGCACCCCCACAATATACACACCTTACAAATAAGCAATAAATAAAAGAAATTCCAATAGCTTAGGTAAGAATGGTGAGACATTGCATAGGTAATGGCAGAAATAAGGAAACTTGGAGATTTGAGACACTGGAAGAATTCGGGCATTGAGTAGATGTAGAGGATGTAGAAGATAGTGTAGCATGACCAGCAGAATGAGTGACCAAGTGTGTGATGGCGTCCACAGTTAGCATGGGAAATGGAGAAGAACAGCTTGTGCTTGATATAAAGTCCATTGGGGGGACTGGAGAGATGGCCTAGCGGTTAAGAGCGCCGACCGCTCTTGCAGAGGACCCAGGTTCGATCCCCAGCACCCACATGGCGGCAGAGAACCGTCTGAGACTCCAGTTCCAGGAGAACTCCAGCTCCAGGGGAATCCGAGACCCTCTTCTGACCTCCGCGGCATTGCACGACATGGGTGCACAAACTTGCATGCGGACAGTACATTCATACACATACAGAAATAAATAATAATAAAAAAATTTAAAAAAAAAGTCCATTGGGAATTCTGGGAGTAAAAGAAACTTTCCAAAAAATTCTTAATTATTTTTATTTTATGGGTGTAAATGTTTTGTCTGTATGCATATGTGTGCACTCATGGGTGCAATGTCATGGATGCCAGAATCATCAATAAAAGTATTAAAAAAGGATTCAGCACATGAAATGCAATATCTGAAGCCACGGCGGTACATGGGTGAGGATTACAAAGAAAAAGGGCTAAAGAAGAACTGAAAGACCAATGCTTCAAGAGCAAAACAGGGCAGAGGCACTGAGATAAAAAGGCAGGATTATGAAAAAATAACACACAAAGAATTCATGTCATAAGAATGAAGGGACTCAGCGTAGTTCAAGGAAGTTGTCAGGACCATTGAAGGTCACAGCATGCACAAAGAGGATATAAAGAGGTGTAAAATTTTAAATAAAATATTTATTAATTATGTATTTAATCCAAATCATGTTTAGCAAGGAAGATAATGTTGGTGACCCTTTTTTGGTCTTTTTGAGACAGGGTCTTCCCATAGCTCTGGGTGTCCTGGAACTCGCTATGTAGACCAGGTTGGTCTTCAACTCACAAAGATCCACCTGCCTCTGCCTCCCAAGTGCTAGGATTAAAGGTGTGTGCCACCACGCCTGGCAAATTAACTATTTCTAAAAATAAATAAAATAAAATAAAATAAAATATATATGCATGTATGAAGATGTACATCCAAATGTTATCTTATTATATAAAATGTCAGATAACTTCCCTATGCACTTATTTATATTGTCTTCATGTTAATGGCCCCATGATGTTTTTAAATATATTTAAAAAAATAAAAAATAAAATGGATGCCTGTGTGTGACAAAATGCCAGATTGCTTTATATGCCAAGATCTCGTTAGTGGAAAACATAAACTTCACAGGTAGAGTTTTTGTTTTCAGGCATGAGAAAATAAGTCTTGATGTTTTCCTAAAACAACATAAACTCTAACACTAGATCACACTGTTAGGTATTCACGTCCCAACCAATCTGATTGCTCTCTCATCCAGGGGAAGCTTCTTTCTAACTCTGTCATATCTTTCCAATGACAAACTTAAAGCAATCAAAAATTAATGCTAAATTAGCTCAATGTTTCACAATCCAAACCAATCAATAAAATGGAATAGCCAAGCATTTGTGAGTAAACCTCAACTTGAAAGGAGAGAGAATAGGTGATCTAAATTATTTTCATTTTCCACATAATTTGACCATTTTAGCTCTTTCTCCATTCAAGTAAATAAACAAGACATAGTATTTGGAAAGAAAGAAATGAATATACAGTTGTATACAAAGCAACTTTGAATATTTTACCATATGGGTGGGCGTGGTGGCACACACCTTTAATCACAGCTCAAGAGGCAGAGGTAGGTGGATCTCTGTGAGATCAAGGCAAGCCTGATTTACATAGCAAGTTCCAGGCCATCTGGAGCTACAGGGAGGCCTTGTCTCAAAAAGTAGAAAAAAAAAGCTATGCCATATTCAGATGGGCTTGGTGTCCCTTTTTTAGGATGAAGAAATATACATGGATATTTCCTTACAATGCACACATAGATGTGCACATAAATATTTCCTTTTAATATGACTGTTGCCAGTGAATGCTTAATACCACCATGCAGGAATTAATGAAAATTAGGTTTTCAACCAAGCTTGTGGAATGTGCTCTTACTTTTCAATGGGTAACAGAAAAGAGTTAACAGAAAACCATGACAAAGTAAAATACACAATGAAATGACATACAAAATTAATTATTCTTAATAATAAATAATAGTAATAATCATTTCCCAGAATACCCAGAAAAAGATTTGTGACAATATTATTTATAGCAATAATGTTGAAGTAAACTTTCAACAATATTACACATGCCAATTTGAGTAAATTAGATATAATTATTATGTTTAATAAATAACAAATGAGCACCCAGTATGAGGCAAGATATAATGTTGTTGAAAAACATAAAGGTCAGTACTATTGTGACATTTAAATTAGCTAATTAGACATTTAATAGCCTTACTGGTGAGTTTGAAGGAAAATGAGAATTCTCATATAAGGTTGGCAGACATGTCAATTGGCAGAAAATTTATGGAAGAATATTTGTCAGAAGCAATTATATCTTCATAGAGGTTAAGCCATATGGATGCCACTTTTGTTATTGGCACTGCTTCTTTCTGATTTATTTTTGTTTTTAAGACACTCTCTTATACCTCAGGCTGATTTCAAACTCACTATTCAGCCAAGGCTGGCCTTGAATTCTTGATCATCCAGCCTCTTCCTTTTATATGCTATGACTGAAATAAATGCCATTTTATTTAATTATTACATCTCTAAACCTTTACCGTAGGAAAACAGCCAAAGATGAAATAAAATTTCAATATGGGGATTTAGTATTTTAAAATTTTTAAAATTATTTATTGAGATCTTTCAAATTTCATGCAACAGTTCTTAAATTTAGACCCCCTCACCCATCCATGCTCCCCAACTTCTTGCCAGACCTCATGTATTTTGCCATACATGTTAAGGCCTATCCAGTCAATCATTTGTACCCAGATGTGTAAATTAACCACTGGAGTCCAGTCAGCCTACCTAGAGGTTGTGAGTAAGGCATACTCTCCCTCACCCCAGGAGTAGTCTCCAGTAGTTCTCAGTCTAAGGCTGGCCTGCTACCCATTTCTCTCACTCCACTCTGGGCCCTCGTCTGATGGAGGGGACATGGGGTCCTGTGCTCAATGCAACCTTTGCCATAAGTTCACATATCCAAATCTCCAGTGACCTGAGGGCCTCTGCTTCCCTAGGTGCATGACCAACCCTGGCTTTTATGATCTCCCTGAGGAATGGGTGGGTGAGGTTTAATATAGGAGTCCAGTCCTATTCAGGGACACACACTCTGCAGTCTCTTAATATTTTTTTTTAAAAAAGATACTACTGCCAGGCGTGGTGGCACATGCCTTTAATCTTAGTACTCCCAAGGCAGAGGCAGGTGGATCTCTGTGAGTTCAAGGCCAACCTGGTCTACAGAGTGAGTTCCAGGACAGCTGGGGCTATAGAGAGACCCTGTCTCAGAAAAGATACTACTAAAAACTACACACACATACACAACACACACACACACACACACACACACAATTATATATAACAGCTAAAGTCTATATAACAGAACAATGCCAGATAGGAGGAACCTCCTTCTGAATTGTTGGTCAGGGTAGTCCAAGAGATTCTGGAAATACCACAGAGTATTGCCACAGCCCTTGATTTCCTGCCAGTACTTGAAGGTTAGACCTTATTGCTGAAGACAGACCATACTTCAAACACAGGACTTGGAGCACTTAAGCTGGAACTGACATGGAAGCCTCTTCCCTGTAAACTAGCTCTCATAGTATGGGAGGATACTATGCAAGCTGCTAGGGGAGAAGACAAATCAATGGTCCAACTCACCCATAAAGCCTAATGATCATAACAATGACAGGCATAACAAACTGCATCAGAGGAGTAGTGACATTTTTATCTTGGGGAGAATGAACAGCTATCATAATTAGACTTAAAGTCCACTCAGTAGAAGAGAACTCATGTATACAAACATGGCCAAATATACAGGAATGGACTGGTGGTAAAACCTAAAGAAAAATCTACACCTCTATCACATCCCTAGACAAACATAACTTCTTACTGTATGTTAACTATGTATCCTTGTATTTTCAGATGAGTATATATCTCACCACTGTGCTGGATAGTTAGTTGTCAGCTTGACATACCCGGGTGGAGGAAACCTCAACTAACAAATCTCCTCCATTAGATTGCCCTGTGGCCAGGTCTGTGGGGCATTTTCTTGATTGTTGAGTGATGTGGGAGTGCTCAGCCCACTGTGGGTGATGCCACCTCTTCCCAGGTAGTCTTGTGTTACAGAAGAAACCAGGCTGAGCACAGGCCAGGGAGCGAGCCAGTAAGCAGCTTACGTCCATGGTCTGTGCTGAAGGTTCCTTCCCAGTTCCTGCCTCGGCTTCCCTTAATGATTGACTGTTAGGTATAAGCCAAATAAACTCTTCCCTCTCTATGTTGGTTTTTGTCAGTGTTTTTATTATAGAATTAAAAAAAGTAACTAAGACATCACTCTTCAAAGAAGCTTCCTTTTGCAACAGATGGAAACTATAACACAGGTACTCAACTCACCAAATGAAAAGAAAACATGTTTGTGAGATGTCCAGCTCTAAGTGATACACTGTAACCTTTACACAGGGAGCACTACCAGACAGGAGGCAGAGAGAATATGAAGGCATCTCTCTGAACGCTCACCAAGAAAGCTTCTTCATGCAACAAAGAGTGCTAAAATAGAAGCCTACAACTGGAAGCAGTACAGAGAATAAGAAACTACAGAGTGTGTGTCCCTTGATAGGACTCCTATATTAAACTTCTGCCATCCAGGGCTTAGGGTCCATTGAAGAAGAGGATGAGGAAAGACTAAGAACCAGGGGTAGTAGACAAGTAGCAGAAACTGGCTGGGAACTTGCCCTTATGAATTTCAGCCATGGTGACAGCATAAACAAGACTGATGCAAACTCAAACCAGACAAAGCCCCCACAGAAGAGTGGGGAATTGGGTAAGAAGCCCCAACTTGAGCTGAAGACCCATTGGCAACTGATCACTGCTGGATGAGGCTAGATAAGTTGACCAGGCTCCAGTTGATGAATTTATACCTAGAGACTTCTGAGGACACAAACTTAATTGGATAGGCTTTAACATGCATGACGGAACACATGAAATTTGCTGGGGTTCTATGGAGGGTGCATTTAGTGGAGGGGTGCTAAATATGATTAAGATATATTGTGTGAAATGCATAAAAATTCATTAAAATAGTAAAAAATAGACTTATTATTTATTTAAGTGTGTTTGTGTGTGCACATGTATATGGATGCCTGTTAGGCCAGAAGAGGGCCAGTTACAGGCAGTTGTGAGCTACCCAATATGGATGCTGGGAACTAAAGTAAGAACAGCAAGTGCTCTCAGCTGCTAAGCCAACTCTCTAGCTGTATTCTATATTTTATGTAAGGAGATAAGGAGCAAGGAAAGACAAAGAAGCATATGAAAACATCTAAAATTGGGTATGTAATTAACTTATATCATACTAGATTGAAGCACATCTTTGGAGGTGCATTTTTATTTTAATTTATTTTTCAAAAATTAAATGCCAAAACTAACTCCATTTTGTTGTAGCTGACTTTTACTTTACCCTGTGTTTTTCCCCAGCCTTTCCTACAGCAACCAGACAGACAGAACATCTCATGCAGGCAGTTTCAGGAATGCATTGTTTCTACAATACTGGGAAACTTACAAGTAGCCAAATAACCTGTCCAGATAGCACATCCTCCCTCCCAGCTCTAGCTGCATCTCTATAGAACCCATTGTTTCTACAACTCTGAGAAACCTATTTTTTTTTCCTCTGTCATGATGTAACTGTGGTTTTGGGCTTTATAAACCCTAGCCTCCTTCTCCTCAGGGTTGAGAGTTCTCTTGGGCACCAACACCCTTTCTGACCACAGCTTGGTGGCTGGCTAAAAAGGACTTCTAATTCAGCCATCACTATGTGACATTCCTCTCTATGTCCTGTTCAGTATTACAAAATGACCCTGCATCAAATATGAAGGCAAATGCTCAAAAGAAATGGAAGGAGAGAGATCCAAAAGTATATCCAAAGAGATCACAATGGCATGAAAATGAGATATGGTAGACACAGAAGTCCGGGATCAGATGGAGTGTCTGAAATCTTGCATGACAGAGATGTGAGCACTCCCAGGAATGAGGCAAAGACCAGCACTGGTAGAGCATCTGCCTAGCATGCTTAAAACCCTGGGACTCATCACCAGCACCACAGAAATCAGGCATGGTGGTCCATGCCTGTAATCCCAGCAGTCAGAAGGTGGGAGCAGTAGGCTCAGAAGTTCAAGAACATCCTTGGCTACATAATGATTTTGAGGCTAGCCTGAGCTAGAAACCTTGTACCCCTCAAAAGGAAGTATTGGAGCTTTTCAAAGTACTTAGTTTTAAATGTTCATACCATAAATTTTAACTGATAACCAAAACCTTATTTGAGACATATGGCAGAAACTTTACTATTAAGTTTGTTTCATTTGAGAATTTCAAGCTTCTTAATTCTTACAAAATGTTAACATTTGGGATACATTTTTGCCCCAAAAGAATAGTTTTTTAACAAGATATACTTGAGGTAATAATCCATGAGTATTTTTAGTGTACAAGTGGACGTGTGCCGACACACATCCACACCAATGAAATCATCAACAGCCTCGTTTGGTTCTTCAGTCCTTCACAGGTGGACTGGTTACCTTTCCTTTAGTCTCAGACAACAACTCACTTATTTCCTAAAGCTTGGCATTATTTAGCATTGCTAGAATTTTATATAAATAGGATCCTACCCGTATGGGCTTCTCAAGGTGGTGTCTTCTACCATGGTGAATATTAAATAGTTTTTTTTTTTCTTTTTTATTAGAGAGTTCTACAGGCTAGATGTACCACACTTTACTGATTCACTTGCCTGTAGATGGGCATGTAGGGAGTTTCTAGTTTAGAGATAGGATGCTATAATCATTCAAGTGCAATTGTGAAAGTGGATTTTTCTTGTGTATAAATACATAGATGTAGAATGGCTGCCTTATGGTAAGCGTATATTTGGGAAATGTAAAAAAAAGTTATTTTTATTTTAAATTATTTACTTTAAATTATGTGTGTACACATGCAGTGCCCACAGAGGACAGAAAAAGAAGTCAGATCTGCAAAAGCTGAAGTTATAAGAGATTGTGAGCTGCCCAGCATGGGATCTAAGAACGAGTCTGTCTTTTCTACAAGAGCAGTACAAGCATGACCTTACCTACTGAGTCATTTCTCCAGCCACCATGTGCTTAACTTTTTAAAATTATTGCCTGCACGTGTGTAAGTGCACCAATGTTGTATAATGCCTGCAGAGGTCAGAAGAGGGCATTGGATCCCCTGGAACTTGAGTTATAGATATTCATTATCCCCCATGTGGGTGCTGGGAATTGAACCCAGGTCCTCTGTAAGAGCTGCTAGTGCTCTTAACCACTGAGACATCTCCCCAGCCCCTTGTTTAGCTTTTTCTAAATGATTTTCCAAAATGAGTATACCATTTCATGGACATCATTAGCATATGGGAGTTCTCATTTTTCTCCATCCTTTCTCATACTTTAATATGCTGTTTTTCACTGTCACATGTAATGGATGTATAATAATAACTCATTTTTTATCATCATTCCCCTAATGACCACTGATATTGAGCAGACTTTGTATATGTCTATAAGTTTGGACAATGGTGAAGTTTCTCTTCTACTTACTGATCCATTTCTTATTAAGCAGCCTGTTTTATTATTGGTAATTCTTCACAGTGATTTGTTTATCTATTCTGGATTTGACACTATTAGATGTGATTTTTTTTTTGGAGGATGAAATTTTACATTTATTATGAATTAACATAATGCCCTTTAAATACCTTAAGCTTCTCATTTTGATAAGGTTTGATTTAGTCTTTTTTTTTTTTTTTTCGTCCTTTCTTCCTTGTGGTGTTCCTAATTGACTTAGGGCCTCAAGTATGTAAAGCTCTACCTCTGTGCTATATTCTCAACTTTATATTATTTTTTCTTCTAGAAGTTTTATAATGATAAAATTTACGACTATAGCTTTAAAATTCATTTTGACCTGATTTTTGAATGCTGCAAGTTATCAACCAAATATTTTGTTTCTTTTATTTTTATTTATTTATTTAGTTTTATAATGTTTTTATTGGTGTTTTGTGTATTTCAGACATCGTTTCCCAGTTCAGTTTAGACATATTTCCCTTTCCCTTCACCCCACCCCACCCCAGATCATGCACTCTGCCATTACTATCCTGCATCTTTCTCTCAGTCTTTTTTTATGTTTAGGAATTTACATTTTCCTCCTTTAATTTTATATTATTCTAAAATATGCATACACACTTTCCACTAATATATAGTAATTACAGAGTCTGAAAGTAAGTGGTAGATTGATTCTAGAGCCCGTTAAGAGATTTACATTATAACAATGTAGTTGCTTTCAGATAAATAGAAATATAACATTAACATTGTTCAGCTTGCCTTTTATCTGGGGATTTGGTGTTAGCATCCACAAATGAGGGAGACCATTCACCACTTGTTTTTCAGGGATTGTGTTACTTCACTTAGCATAATGGCTTCGAGCTCCATCCATGTACCTTCAAAGTTCATGATGTCATCTTTCTTTACCGGTGAGTAGTACTCCATTGTGTAGATGTACCACATTTTTGTCATCTACTTGTCAGTTGAGGGGCAATTGGGTTGGTTCCAGATATTTGCTATTGTGAAGAGAGCTTCAATAAACATGGATGTGCATGTATCTTTGCAGTAGGATGAGTCTTGTGGGTATATACCCAGGAGTGGTATGGCTGGGTCAGGTGGTAAGCTCATTTTGAGTCTTTTAAGGATTCTCCATACTGCTTTCCACAATGGTTGTACAAGTTTACATTCCCACCAGCAGTGGATGAGTATTTCCCTTTCCCCACAACCTCTCCAGCATTTGGTGTCTTTTGTGTTCTTGATCTTAGCCAGTCTTATCAGAGTGAGATGATATTTGAGAGTGGTTTTAATGTGTATTTCCTTAATTATTAATGATGTTGAACACTTTTAAAGATGTTTCTCAGTCATCTTTAACTCCTCACTCATGAATTTTCAGTTCAGCTCTTTACTCCATCTTTTGAGTAGGTCATTTGTTTTCTTACTTCTTTGTTTTTTGAGTAGTCTATATATTCTTGATGTTAATGCTCTGTCAGATGAACCACTGGTAAAGATTTCCTCCCACTCTGTGGGTTTTCTCTTCGCTTCCTTGATTGTTTCTTTCACTGTACAGAAGCTTTTGAGCTTGATGAGGTCCCATTTGTCAACTTACTTCCTGTGCAGCTGCTGTCTGATTTAAAAAGTCTTTTCCTACACCTATGTCTTGTATGTTGTTACCAACTTTTTCTTCTATCACCTTCAGGATTTCAGGTTTTATGTTGAGATCTTTGATCCACTTGGAGTTTATTTTTATAAAGGATGAGAGTTAGGGGTTTAATTTTGTTCTTCTATAAATAGTGATCCAGTGTTGCCAGCACCATTTGATGAAGATGCTATCCTTCCTCCATTGAGGGTTTTTTGCCCCTTGGTCAAATATGAGGTGGCTGAAATTGTGTGAGCTCAAGTTTGGATCTTCAATTTTATTCCATTGGTCGACAGGTCTGTTTTTGCGCTAGTACCAGGTTGTCTTTATGACTATAGCCCTGTATTATAGCTTGAAGTCTGGTAGAGCAAACCCCCCATATTGCATTTTCCACTCTTGGTTGCTTTAGCCATTCGGGGTCTTTTGTTTTCCATATGAATTTAAGGATATTTTTTCCAAGTCTGTGAAGAAGCTCATGGGGATTTTGATTGGGATTGTATTGAATCTGTATATCAATTTGAGTACAATGGACATTTTTACTATATTAATTTTTCCAATCCATGAGCTTGGGAAAGCTTTCCATCTTTTGATGTCGTTTTCAACCTCCTTCTTTGAGAGTTTGAAATTTTTGTTGTAGAGATCATTGGCATCTTTAGTTAGGTTTGTTCCCAGGTATTTTATTATTTTTGAGGCTATTGTGAGTGGGAAGGTCTTCTTATATTCCTTCTCCACTTGTTTATTGTTGGTGTAAAGAAAGGCTACTGATTTTTCCAGGTTAATTTTGTATCCCACCACTTTACTGAAACTCTTACTCATTTCTAGAAGTTTTCTGGTGGAGTTTTTAGCAACCTTAGGTAAACTATCATATCATCTGCAAAAAGGGAGAGCTTAACTTCTTCTTTTCCGATTAGTACTCCTTTAATTTCCTTGCCCTAGCAAGCGTTTCAAGCATTATGTTTAAGAGGAGTGGCAATAAACCACAGCCTTGCTGAGTTCCCACCTTTACGGGAGATGGTTCCAATTTTTCTCCATTTAGGATGATGTTGGAAGTGGGTTTGCTATATACGGCTTTGATCATGTTTAGGAATGTTCCATTCAGTCCGATTCCCTCTAGGACTTTAAACATGAAGGGATGCTGGATCTTGTCAAAGACTTTTTTCTGCATCAATTGAGATGACTGCATGGTTTTTGTCTTTCAGTCCATTTACGTGTTTTATGATATTTATTGATTTATGTATGTTGAACCATCCCTGCATCTCTGGTATGAATCCAACTTAATCATGATGTATGATCTTTTTGATGTGGGTCTGCATGTGAATTTTGCATCTATGTTCCTTAATGAGATGGGTCTATAACCTTCTTTTTTGGTTGTATCTTTGGCTGGTTTTGGTATTAGGGTGATGCTGGCTTCATAGAAGGAATTTGGGAGAATACCCTTTGTTTGTATCCTTCTGAACAGATTGAGTAGTAATGGTTGTAGGACCTCTTTAAATGTTTTATAGAATTCTGCTGTGAATCCATCTGGGCCCATGCTTTTTTTTGTTGAGAGTTTGTTTATTACATCCTCAAAAGTCTTTTTAAACTGTCAATCTCTTCTTAGTTAAGCTTTCTTGCTTCTCAGGATTTCAAATATTCATCCATTTCTCTTAGGTTTTCAAATTTAGTGGAGTATAGGTTTTTGAACTATTCCTGTATGATTGTCTGGATCTTTTCTTTGTCTGTTGTGATGTTTCCCCTTTCATCACAAATACTATTGATTTGGAGTTGCTTTTTCTTTTTTTGTTAACTAGGCTAGAGATCTATCTATTTTGTTTATCTTTGCAAAGAACCAACTTTTGGATTCATTGATTCTATGTATTGTTTTCTTTGTTTCTATTTCTTTGATTTCTGCTTTGATTTTTGAGATTTCTTCCTGTCTTTTGTATTTAGGGTTCATTTGTTGTCTCAAGTGTTTTTAGCTGCAGTGTTAGATCATTTATTTGTTCCCTTTCTGTTTTTTGATGTGGGCACTTAGGGCTATAAATTTCCCTCTTAGGTCTGCTTTTAAAGTATCCCACAAGTTTTGTTATGTTGTATTGTCTTTTTTGTTCAGTTCCATGAATACTTTTATTTTACTCTTTATTTCTTCCCTGACCCATTCATTATTCAGGATGGTGTTGTTTGGTCTCCATGTGTTCTTCTAGCTAGTTGGGCTTATTCTGGTGTTCATTTTGAGCTTTATTGCACTGTGGTCTGATAAAATACATGGAATAATTTCAATCCTTTTGTATTTTTTGAGATTTCTGTTGTGTCCCAGTATGTGGTGGATTTATTTATTTATTTATTTATTTATTTATTTATTTATTTTGAGACAGAGTCTCCTTCTAGTCACAGCTGGCCTGGAACTTACTATGTAAACCTGGTTGGCCTTGATCTCAGATCCACCTGCCTCTGACTCCTCAGTGATTGGTTTAAAGGTTTGCACCATCAGGACCAGCTTAAGGCTTTTGTTATCTAACCCTTCTGAATTACTGTCATATAACTTTATTGAAAACCAACTATTTCTAAATTCTTCATTTCTGACCTCTGACCTCTTTGCCATTCATTTATTTTTCCATGTCAATAGAGTACAATGTTGTATGGATTATTGTAGCTGTATATATAATATAAAAAGCAGTGTAAAGTCTTCTGAGTTATTTTCACTTTTAATTTTTCCAACATTATTTATTTATTTATTTATTTTTTCGGGGGGGGTCTTTTCGAGACAGGGTCTTCCTATAGCCCCAGCTGTCCTAGAACTCACTCTGTAGACCAGGCTGGCCCAGAACTCACAAAGATCCTCCTGCCTCTGCCTCCCAAGTGCTAGGATTAAAGGCGTGCACCACCATGCCTGGCTTCCAACATTATTTATTAGAACTATGCTACTCTAAATTATTTACAGTTTCATCTGATTTTTAGAATCAGTTTTTTTTTAACAAAAATCCTCCTGTTTTGATTTTAGTTGACAATGTGTTGGATCTGTATGTCAATGCAGAGAATGGACATCTCAATGAAAATGAGTCTCAGTATAGGCATATGACATGTCTCTATTTATTTTAGTCTTCCCTTCTGTCAGTAATTTCTCATATTTTCAGTGTATAAATATTATATATCAAATGCAAAATAATTGTATAAATCACATTTTGCTTCTATGACATATTTTGATGTTATTTTAAATAACAATTTTAAAAAGGTTTTATTTTGTTTATATATGTGTGTGTGTGTGTGTGTGTGTGTGTGTATGCATGTATGCCATGAGTAAGTGCCCACAGAGGCCAGAGGAAGGTGCTAGAATCCTTGGAGCTGGAGTTGAATGAAGGTGTTTGTGATTAACCTGACATGGATGCTGGGAATCGAACTTGGGTCCTCTAAAGAGCAGTATGTGCTCTTAATCACTGAGCCACCTCTTCAATCTCTTTCTCAAATTGTATTTATTTAGGTTATTTATTTTTATTTTGTGTATATGAATGTACTGCATGTAGGTAAGTGCACCCCTATCTTGCAATGCTTGTGGAGGTCAAAAGAGGGAGCTGGATCCTGTGGAACTGAAATTAAGGACAGTTGTTAGCCGCTGTGTGGGTGCTGGGAACTGAACCTGAGTCCTCTGAAAGAGCATCCAGTGCTCTTAACCACTGAACTGAACTATTTCTCCAGCCCCTCTTCAGTTTCTTAGATGACATTTTTTCTTCCAATATCCAAGTGTTTGATGCTGATGTATGGAAATGCAGTTGATTCTTTATGATGCTTTCAAACTCTACAGCTCTGCTGAGTCCCTTTCCTCATTCTCTGGGTACTTAGATTTTATTTCATTTTCTACATAGATGATCAAGATAGGTTCACATAGGAGAACATTTTCAACTCCTTTTCTTTTCAACCTGTTTCACTCTGTTCCTCGTTTCTCCCCTCTTGTCCACCCTTTTCCTTGTTCCATTGGCCTGAGCTTTCAGTATAATGAACAGACATCGTGAGATCTGGCATCCTCCCCTTGTTCCTACTTAGAGAGGGTAAAGCAGTCAATGTTTACAGTAATGAATAATATCACTTGTAATTTTTTTCATAGACGCTTGAAGGATGTCTTTTGTACTTTGAGTTTGCTGTAGGTATTTTTCAATAATAGATTTTTTTTTATTTCTTTCAAGTATGTTTTGCTCCTTTACTGAAATGAACATATGTTTTTCTTTTACAGTTGAAAATATGGTGAATTACAGTCAAGTGTCAAATTGATGTTCGGGGCTTAACCAGACTTAAGTCATTTAACATCAACAAAAAGTGTCTAGGAAAGATTATCCTTACTTCTGATAGCAAGTTTGTGAGTTCCCCAAAGCAACCTCAAGTTCAGTAACATGCTGGAAGACCTCATAGGCCTCACTAAAGGCCTTTATTCTCATGGTTATGGATCATTAAAAGAAGGTACATGTTCAGATCATGCATAGAGTACAGGACAGTTCCAGATTCCCAATGGTCCACTCACAGTGGCCACAGAGGACCTCACTACTGTTTCATCAGCAATATGTGGTGATGCATGCATAGAGCACTTTCAGGTGGGGAGGAGAACATTACAATGGAGGTTCTTGGAGCCACTATTGGAGTTCCCTCACATCAGGTGCTCTATATGGCTAAACTTAGTCTCTAACCTCTCCAGAGTGAACTAATATCATCTAACCCAGACTCTCCATCTAAGTCACAAGATCACGTGATTTGGCATAGCCCATGGTCCCCAGGGAAACAAACACTTTTTATCCCGCAGAACATTTGGAAGAATTTAGAGACTATCCTCCCAGGTGGAGCCAAGCAAGAGCAAAGCCCACCTTTCTTCTAGCTGGGAAAAGAGAAATTGTTTTCTACCCAGTCATGGTGTACAATACTTGTTCCTTCGTATGCTAAACAACCATGAACAACCTTTATATCTACATTAACAAAGATAGTCCATCTATATACTTTTTCCCCCCGTATGCTATCTTTTCATAGCTTGAGTATCAACCAATGCCTACTGGTCTTAGAGAATGAGGTGGAAGGAATTTCTAACTCTCAAGTTTCTGGAGATACAATTGATATTATTTCTATTTTTCAATGTTTGGAAGAATTATGCAATGAAGTCACCTGGATTTGAATTTTTATCTGTGAGAAGCTTTTTAGGCACAAGTTCAAAAATAGGTACAGGTTTAACATCCAAATTATCTAGTTGTTCAATATGTTTTGGTAATTTATATCTTTTGTGGAATTTGTTAATTTTATCTCAATGTTGAATATATTTCCACAAAGTTCATAATATTTAATTACTGGTCATTAATTAAAATTATCCTACTGTCTGTGGAATCTAAATTGCAATTTGGGTTTGGAGATTACTAATTATGTGCATTGCCAATTTTCTTAGTTGAATTAGGTAAAATTTGGTCACTGGTTTGGGATAGCTTGATTTATTCTAGTCCTTTTCTGCCTTCTCTGTTTGTTACTTCTCTCTTCTGCTTTCCTTGGATCAAATCCATGTTTCCTAGTCCATTTTCTTAAGGTAGAAAATGAAATAATTGATCTGAGAGCTGTGTTTTTGCAGACACAGCCATGGGGTACAATAAATTTCCCGATACCACTGTCTTTGCTCTAACTCAAAATCTTTGAAATATTTTGTTTTCATTTTATTCAGGACAAAATATTTTCTGATTCCTTTTTTTTTTTTTGAGACAGGGTCTCCCTATAGCCCCAGTTGTCCTGGAATTTGCTATGTAGACCAGGCTAGCCTCCATTTCACAAGTTTCTGACTCTAGTAAGTGGATTAAAGGTGAGACTCTAGCAGTCTGGCCCTATGTTTTGATTTTTGAATTGATTTATTTTAACATTTGCTCTTTGGTTTTTAAATACTTGAGGCTTTTCCAGCATCCTGGTATTATTAATTTGTAAATCAATTATGCTTAATTGGAGGACATATTTTGTGTGATTGGAACACTTAAGTTTATTAAAAATCATTTACTGAGATTGGAACATGGTCTATTATGATAAGTATTTAATGTGCACTTGGCAAAAGTGTGTTGTGTGGGTTGGGGTTGTCTATTATAGAAATACCGAGTATTATTTGATGGTTGGTAGCTTTTTTAACATATGTATACAAAACTGATTTTCTATTTGCTATTTTATCACTTATTGAGGAATATTGTTGCATTCTCTGATAGTTATGAATTCATTGGTTTCTCTTTGCAAATTCGTCATCCTTTTCTTCCCATATTTTGGCCATTCTGTCATTAGTCTCATAAACATCTACTGATCTTTTGATACTTTTTTTCATTTTTAATTGACTTTTCTATGTCAATCTTTAATTCTTTGAGAATTTCATATGTGTGCATATCACTGAAACGATTTAAGAATTGAAATTATTTATGCACTATATATTAATACATATTCCCATAAAGATTATCAAATTTAATGTTCAATAGGACAGTTAATCTTTTCCTTTTAATTTTCAACCAAGAATCTGTGTCCCTTACAATCCCATCCTAGAACTTAGGGGTAAGAAGAGATTTACCACAAGTAAACATAGTTATTGGAAAGCTGGGTGAATGGAGGTTGACACAAAAACTTTTGAGTGCCCAAAAGCTGATGAGAAATTTCAACAAAGCTGTCTCCCAGTACCTTTATTACCTGTGGCACCAACATACTTAATTTCTTTTAAGATGTTTAAGTGGAGAGGTCCACTTACTGCCTACAACTACCACCAAAAGACAATATCCCTTCTTTCTCTGGCTTTTACAGCTAATCTAAGTGCCTGGTGGAATCTAACTAGATGAAGCTGGCCAGAAAACTGAGCAATAAACTTTCCAGTGTTTAAACCTTGGCAGGATGGTGGGGTGTGTGTGTGGGGGAATTGGAAGAGTGAGAGGGTTTTAAGAATCAACAAATTGTATTCATCTCCAAACCCAAACTTTGAATGCCAATTGCAATAGATATTCATTGGGAGGAGGATCAGACATTCAAATGTATCCATCTGCTTGTTGTTTCAGTAGCTCATCCATTCATATATCCATATGTTTGTTCATGCCAGAGACACTGAATTCAATCTCTGTGCTTGTGAAATACCAGTGTATACATGTAAAGTATAAGACACTGCATTAAAACTTTTAAAATAACAATAAGGACTGATGAGATGACTTAACAGGTAAAGGTACTTGCTGTTGCTGCCAAGACTGAAGACCTGAGTTCATACACCTTGTGCACCCATCTCCCAAAAGCCGTATGAACTCCATCTAAGGGCTGTTCAAGCCCCTCCACACACACTAAATAGAAACAACAACAGCAGCAACAAACACTTTAATAAAGACATTAATACATGTGATCCCATTTGATATATCTAAAGATGTATATAGCTATTATATATTGAAGTGAAATTACGGGTCAGCATGGTGAATGATCATTCCAGCCTTTGGGAGGTAGAGGTAGGAGGATCGGGATTTCAAGGCCATCCTCAGCTACATAATAAGTAGGAAGGCAGCCTGGGCTACATGAGTTCCCTGTCTTAAAATAAAATAAAAATACTAAAACTTCACATAATACGTAGAATGTCTCAACTGCTGATTTTGGTCCATTACCAGTGAGAATGGCTACATTTCCTTGGAGTTCAGACAGGAGAAAATGCAGAGCATTCTTCTCTGTTCTCCAATGTTCGCGTCCTTAGGAAGCAAAAAGATAGACTTGGTTAACATCACTGCGGGTATTACTAGTCACGTTTATCTTTGTACCTCTGGTGTTTAGCACAGTGGAAGAGACATGTTTAACTTCTAGTGAACACTCTGAAGCAGTGCATGAGTCAAGTGATTAGCAAGATCTACTGAGATATTTATCTTAGAGTACACATGGTCCAGGCAAGGAAGACTACTCAGCTAGTAGAGCTACAGTGTGATGAGCTTCATAGTCTAATAAGAATAGGTCACAAGGATGCAGGACAGTCACACAGCGCCGGGAAGCCTCCTTAGGGGCAGAGATAGTGGACATGGCTGAGGGGAGTAAAGGACACAACAGGCTGCTGGAACTGACTGCCAAGGTAGACAGAGAAAGGAAAGTCAGACAAGTGTGTGCTAGAGGTGAGGCTGGATCATAGGACTGCATAGGTGGAACTAGAAATTGAAGCTGGACAGGAAATTTGAGTCATATTGGAAAGTTTTAAATGCCATGCTAAGAGGCTTGGATGTTGTCTTCCTGTCAGTGGTTTGAAGCAGAGAAATGACATGATCCAATTTGGATTTCTAAAAGGCTGGTGACCATGTGCAAAAAATGGATTTCCAAGTAAGAAATTGGCTGGGAAGCAATTTCCCTGCAGTAATGCCTGGTGTGCTGAGGAATGTCAGTGGGGCTGCAGCTGGGAGTGGTAAAGCTGATCTGGACAAAGGGGAAGGAAGGACTAGAAAACCCGCAGGGACGCGCCTTCCGGTGGGGCCAGACACGACGGGGAGTCAGGGTGCAAGTCCATGCGTGTTTCCAAGACCAGATCTTTGCTGTGGTGGCTGTTGTTTGGGGGTGTTTTTGTTTGATTTGGTTTTGGTTTTGAGACATAGTCTTATGTAGACCAGGCTGGCCTTGAACTCACTCTGTAATCAAGGATGGCCTTGAACTACAGATTCTCCTACCCCCACCTCCCAAGTTCTGGGATTACAGGTATACAAATGTATTTCTGGATCCAATGTCAGATATTTAAGACTATTTTGTGGGCTCTGAGGCGGCATCTAATTGACCCAGTCTTTGCCACTTGCTCTTTTCTTTCTAAAGCCTTAAGGCTTTAGAGAAAGACATGCTTCACTTTCTGTTCTCACCGGGAAGAAGGATCAACTTCCCACTCTCTGATTTCTTTTCTCTGATGGTCTGAGAATGTGAATACTTGCCTGGGGTTGGAGAGGGAGCTCTGTGGTTAAGAGCACTGGGTGATCTTGCAGATGACCTGAGTTCAGTTCCCAGCAACCATCTTGGACGACTTACAACCACATGGAACTCCAGGTCTAAGGGATTCAAAGCCCTTTCCTGGCCTGTGGGTATACTTACATGAACACATACACACACACACACACACACACACACACACACTCATGCACAGAGACACACGCACAGAGAGAGAGAGAGAGAGAGAGAGAGAGAGGGAGAGACTGAGAGAGGCATAGAGAGAGATACACACACATATGTAAAAATAAAATAAATCTTTTAAAATTGGAGAAATGTCCTACTAATCACTTACTCTAAAAAAAGTTTTTATGTGCCTCTTCTGTTTTGTTTTGGTTATTATAGTCTTTTAGTCTTTTTGAGTCAGGGCCTTCCTGTAGCCCCCAGCTGACTGGAATTTGCTATGTATACCAGATCTTCACCTTCCTCTGCCTCCTGAGTGATGAGATTAAAGATGTCCACCACCAGGCCCAGCTCTTATTTGTCTTTTGAGGTAGAGTCTCGCCATGTATTCCAGTTGGACTGGAACTTGCTATGTAGCCTCCATTTCACAGTGATCAGCCTGCCTCTGCCTCCCAAGTGCTGGAAATAAAGACATGTCTGATAAAGTAGATGGCTTTAATTTTAAAAAATACTCACTTATAAATATTGCTCCTAGAACATATTTCTTGACTTCGTCCAGGATGGTGTTTATCGACCCTGGACTTCTGTCTTTTTTGCACCAGTGAGGGCAACATCCACTAACTGTCTTCTCCATGTCAGACCTTCTTTCAATCAAGTTTCCATCCCCTTGCAAAAGGCCTGAAGACCTTTTGCAGGTTGAGAGAGGGTTTTTCCTTGTTTACGTTTTTAAAATTTTATGTGTAAGAGTGTATTGCCAGTATGTATCATGTGTGCAACGCTGACAGAGGCCACACAGGGTGTCAGAGCCCCTGGAACTAGAGTTAGGGATGGTTGTTAGTTGGCATTTGGGTTCTGGGACTTGATCTTGGGCCCTCTGCCAGAGCAGCCAGTGCTTTTAACTGCTGAACCATCTCTCCAGCCCTGAGAGATGGCTTTCTATTGGCTCTTGATTGTCTCACATGAGCAGTGGACATTTTCAGGGACCCACGGCAGGACTTGCAAGCTACCACAGCCCTTACTGGCATTTCCTGCATGTCACAATAAAACTGACTGAGCAAAAATGAACAACCTGTTACCACAGATGAAGACGGTCCAGGAAGTATGTTGTTCCTTGACAAGATTCTGTAATGATCATCATAACAGCTGTTGAAAATGTGTGACTAGAAATAGGGTTATTAATTAAATTTTACTTCTGAATGTTATAGATTTAAATATTTAAGTAAGGAACAGTATGTGAACTTCAGTGATTCTCGACAGCCTTGTACTAAAAAGAAGACTATATGTTTTCTATAATATGTTCCTTCTTAAACATATGTATTCATTATTTTTATGTTTACATGTATATGTGTGCCCGGATGTGTATATGTACACCACATACATGCATTGCCCACAGGGGCCAGAAGGGAGTAGTATCTGATTTTCTGCAGCTGGAGGTACAGGCAGTTGTGAGCTGTCATGTGAGTGCTGGGAATTGAACCCTGGTCATATGCAAGAGAAGTAAGTGCTTTTACACACTGAACTATCTCTCCAGCCCCATAATACATTTCCTTAAGGACGTTTCTTCAGAGTAACCTTGAACTACACATCTGAACAGCCAAGTTCTAGGCCTGGCACTCCCACTACCAGCTGTGCAGCTCTAGGGAACTTCTCAAAAGGCTTATATTTCCAATCTCTTTAAGGATGTGATTGTGCTATTCTTTAACGACTCATGAGTTCTGGAGTTCTATCATCCTGCTATTCAATTTTCCTACAGTATGGCATTAGAAATAAAGGGCCACTTGTCACTCCTTGCCCATCTAGAATTAAGGAATACCAATGATTTCTGAGAGAGATTCCTTTCCTTTTCCAATGTAAGTGGAATTGAAATTTGGCCTTTCCATATCTTGTTCCTTTGGCTGCTGTTTGCTTTTATTTTGGAAATATTCTTTCATGAAATGAGTTTAGTACTCAGGGGGATTATTAACATATCGGCCAACAGGTGGCGCTGAAGGCCCATGTCAACAAAACTACAGTTGCATTGACTAGATCTCTGGTTTTGTATAATAAGAAATATCTCTTTGGTCTTTGCATCTCTTCTGCTGAAAATCTCAGGGTCTAGTTGAATAGATTAAGCATCTTGCAATAAATATAAACCCCAAGGATTTATAATATGTGTTAGCTGCTTGCAAATGGTTCTGTGATAAAGATTAGCAGAGGTTTGACACTGCTGTTTCAATGCGTGCTATAGGGTAATGTGGCACTAAAAGCCAACCTTCCAGCCCAGGAATGGATGGTTAGACAATACGACTTACAAATGCCATGACAGAGCACAGGAAGATGTTAAAACCACTTCAAATATTTATGTCTCCTTTCTCATCAGCTAAATTTGAAATACTGACCCTTTCCTTTCCTCTCCTCTCTCCTCTCCTCTTCTCACCTCTCCTCCCCTCCTCTTTTCCCTCCCTTTTTCCCCTTCCCTTTCCTTTCCCCTTCTCTTTCCTTCTTTTCGTTTTATGAAATGGAATCATAGGTACCTGGGTGGCCGTGAACTTACTATAGAGCCAAGAATGACCATGTACCTATGATCCTCTTGCCTCTACATCCCAAGTACTGTGATTACAGGTATGCACCACCATGCCAGGTTTCATAAGGTCTTGGAGCTTAAACCCAGGATTCCGTGTAAGCTAGGCAGGCACACTACCAGCATTCTATTTCCTCAGCCTACTATTTTCATTTTCTTTCCTTTAATTTGTTATGTTTATTTTATGTGTGTGAGTGTATTGTCTGCATGTATGTAAGTGCACACATGCTGTGCAATGCCTGAAGCTTTCAGAAGACAGCATAGCAAGCACTTTACTGAGCTATTTTTCCTATCTTCAGAAACCTTTTGTAATATATTCTTTACTTCCTGGACACATTGTATCAGATAGAGCACTTGTTTAAAATTCCTTTATTCAAGAGTAGTAGGCTCACACCAGGAGTGGTGGAGCATGCCTTTAATCCCAGAACTCAGGAGACAGAGGCAGTTGGACCTCTGTGAGTTCAAGGCCAGCCTGGTCTACAGAGTGAGCTCCAGGCCAGGTGGGACTAAAGAGAGATGCTTTCTCAAAAAAAAAAAAAAAAAAAAAAAAAAAGAGTAGTAGGCTCACAAGGAAGCAGCTGTTTCAGCCTTCATCCCACAGAGGAGCCGAGCACTTAGCAGTTTTGGAGTAGAGGAACAGTGGCCAGTGCTCTTTCTGCCCTGTCCCAGAGCACAGGCCCACAAGGCTTCTCCAGGAAGTCCTGCTCCAGGAAGTCCCTGACTTCCAAAAGGACTGTTCTGATCTCCCCTTCATTGGACTTTCAGCCCAGCTGACTCTGGTACAGCTGGCTACAAAGACCATCTTCATTCCAGCAGATCTGTCTGTTTTCTAAATCACTCTTGGCTAAAATGGCCTAAGCAGCTTCTCTGGAAGGCTGGGCAGACATAAGAATTGAACTGCTGCTTCTGTTAGTCGTTCTGCCTCATTCCAGAAAAAGTCATGATTTGGGAAGTTCTTAAAGACATAAAACTTGCAGAAGACTGGTGCTCTCTGTCTTGGCTGCTGCTGTTGGTCCCTCAGCTAGGGTTTGGGTGTCCATTCAGTTTCTCAGTCTTCTTTAAGGGTGTGGCACTGATTAAGTTGAACAAGGTCCAGTAGATGGACTCAGACCAAAGGACACTTGGGGGCACAAGTTTGATTTGATAAGCCTTATAGTATATGTACATATATGCATATATGTGTTTTTTGTATGTGTGTGTGTGTGTGTGTGTGTGTGTGTGTAATGGAATGAAATTCAGCAGAGTGGTAAAGGGAAGTGCATCTGAGAGAGAAGCTAAATAGGATCAAAATAAATTGTATGAAATTTGCAAAAATTCATTAAAAATATATACTTATAAAACTTGTTATAGTAGTGCATGCCTGTGATCCCAGTACTGGGAATGTGGAGGCTGGAGAATCAAAAGTTCAAGATCACTGGCTATATAGCTTGTTGAAGATCAGTCTGAATACTTGAGACCTACTCTCATCCAACACATGGCCCCCCAACAGAAGAAGAAAAGAAAAATATAATGCATAGAGAGGATATAATCTACCAAGTGTTAATAGTAGCTAATGCTATAAATCAAGCTGATTTTTCAACTTCTTTTCACAAGCTGGAGAACCTGACTGACAGATTTTTGTTTGTTGTTTGTTTGTTCATTTGTTTGTCTGTTTTTTCGTAGGTGGTGTTTAGGAGATAGTATTCAGAGCCTTGCACATGCAATGTAAGCTCTTGGCTGCTAAGCTGTATTTCCAACCCCTCCACGGTCAAGTTTTAGAATTTGTCTTGCTGATAAGACTCTGAGATTCTCAACCTTCACACTACTTGTGTGACATGCCAACCTTAGTAAGTAATCGGTATACCAAGCACATGTGACTCATACCACTGGACAAAGTAGAATCAAAATCCACTTTAAAATGAACTGACTCTATTGATTATGACCCAACTTATATAAACATTACCTGGAGTCCAAGATTGCAGAAGAATATAATATTTTAAAGCATTAAGGCAGGTGTCCTAGAGTAAAGCATAATTTCTTCAAGGACATCATCTTTTTAACACAATCCCTTTTTGGTAAATCTACTGTGATTTGATGAAGAAATCCATCACAATTTAAATGCATAAAAACATACAGTGTGTAGGCCCATTGTGATCAAACAAAGCTGCCTTTCAACATCAGACATCTGGGCCTGTGAAATCGGAGAGAGTCCAGCTTCAAAGATCAGCCTACTGGGAAAGGCAGACACTCGAAATGTGAGCCTCAGCTTTCGCTGCTCTGTGGAAAATCATTTTTCTTCCTTCATTCCTGAACTTGGGAATGAAAAATCAGAGCAGCCTTGTTTTTCTATCCCCTGGCCCTGTCTTCTGCACCTGGGGAAATATCACACAGGTGTGTGTATTGTAAATGTTTATATCTCCTAAAAGAAAAACAGTGATGGTTTTTCAACTCAGCTGTGAATTTGTGTGTGGGTGATTTAGTTTCATGATTTTCCTCTGCTTCCTTCCCAGATAGGTTGGGAACCAGTCAAGAATATGAATGGTTACATGGAACAGAAAAGCCATGTGAATAACCTAAGACTACAGTGTTTATTTGTCTCATGTGGCAACCAAGAGGAATGTGGGAAGCTCTGGCCTTGGCTCAGGGCTGCTGGATATTAGAGCGTGCACTGTGACTTCCAATCTCACCTTCAAGTTTGGGAACATTTGGGAAAATAGAGAAATGTCTGCATTTGACACAAGAAGAGAAGGCAGAAGTAGGATTACTTGTGTCTGTTGTTTTATTGGAAAAACTTTCTCAAATATGACCGAAACCTTCTGATTATGCATCATTGGCCCAAATAGCCTCATGGATAATGCCTAATTTTGCCAAATGGCAGAAAGGGAATATTACCTCTATTTGGATATTTACACGAAAGGAGGCAAAGAAGAAAGGGCCTTCTTAGGCAATCTGCCACAAGGTCTGCCATGTGAGAGAGTTTTCCAGAGGTGAGGTTTGTGTTAATGGTGGCAGGTCATGGCTCCCAAGTCAGTCGTATTCTAAGAATGGGCACTGGCTGTAGACTAGCACTAATGCGTGTCAAACAAATACTAAGCAACCCATGATGACAGAGAATGGCAGGAGACTGCCCACATGGAGGTTCAGCCTTGTCGCTACTCATGGGTCTTCTGTGACGCCTTAGCTGATTGTCCAGCTGGTTCAATGATGTCAGTAGTGTGGGGCTGCTAAGCCATAAAGAACACAGTTGAGAAAGATGATTGCATGGGGAAGCAGGACCAGGCTTCAAATACCTTTTCCATCTTAGACCCCCTTCTGTCTTTCTAAAGCAAAAGCCTAGCTCTGTGAAAAGTGAAATTCCGGCCTTTTCTCTGGTACTATTACTGACTTCTTTCCCATTTCCTTAGAGTAGGAGAACTACTAGAGAACTACGAGAGCAAATGCTCAGGTTTGGAATGTTGGGGGCCATTACCTTTGATGACATTCTCTCTCTCTCTCTCTCTCTCTCTCTCTCTCTCTCTCTCTCTCTCTCTCCTCCAACACCTCCTGTGTCTCTTCCACTCCATTTCCTTCATGACCTCTTCACTTAAGGCTCAGGGAACATCACAGAAGAGAGTGGAGAAAGACAGTAAGAACTAAGGGACTAAGATGCCTGCTGCTGGACTGTGTCTTCTTACATGAAAAGGATGCTGCACCCATGAACTCTCAACAGTAAGGTTGCCTGTACAAGATGTTCCTAGTGACAAGCATGGTCCTCTATAGGCCAAATGCACAAAATGCATGCCCTCTTTTTGCTGTCCACCAGGTGCCGATGGTGGATGGTAGGATCTGAATTGGTACACAGGCCCCATGGCTTTCCCCACATACTTCATTTCTTTTCTCCATAAGATAATCTAGACACACCCTTGATGCTGTGATGTAGGTTTAAAGAGAGAATGTATGTACAGATATCATGAGAGTCGAAGCAAAACCATCTAGGGGAGAATAGGATTAGTGTGGGGAGAGAGAAGGGAGAGGAGAGATTGTAGAGGAGCAGATACTCTCCAAGTGTATTGCATGGAAATGGTCTTAAGTAACCCAGTTAAACAAGACAATTTTTAAACATATTTTAAATAGGAGGTTATCCTTATCAGTGTGGGTCAACTCAGTTTTTGTTTTTCTACAGGGTTGAGCATCAAACCCAGTAGTTCATGCAGGCTAAGAAGACATCTTCCTGCTGATCTACGCCCACAGCCTATGAAGTTTTTCCACTATGGATATTAGACTCTTATATGTTTATCAACTCACCAAGTCTTGGTCCCTTTTTGCATTATTCACAGGTTCAATTCAAATCTCATGGGTAGGAGGCTGACTCACAGGACAGGATCAGAGATTTCTAGGTCTCCTGGAAAAGTTTAATCGACATAGCCACAAGCCCATACCCTGACTCCAGGAGACATAAAGCACCCTAACCACTTCTTGTAACTCTGCCTGAATCTTTCTTAGGTTTGCCCTCAAATAATGGGAGTAATACATTGGCAGGTGAGCCCTTCAGGACATTGAGTAAATCAAAATTGAAATTGCCAGTGAGCACTGTGCTTTAGAAAGCAACCAAAAGGAAGAACATACAAACCCAGGAGCAGGAGGATTTCTTCTTCTTTTTCTTCTTCTTCTTCTTCTTCTTCTTCTTCTTCTTCTTCTTCTTCTTCTTCTTCTTTTTCTTCTTCTTCTTTGAGAGAGAGAGAGAGAGAGAGAGAGAGAGAGAGAGAGGTACATTCCATCATGGAGGGCAGCTCTTTAAGTTTCAGGGTTCAGGGAGTTTTAAAGAAAGATGAAACTTTCAGGATGCAGAGAATCAGTAGGTAAACAACTCAAAAGTGTCAGGAAGTTCCTGAAACTGATCATAAATACTAATGCCCTTCCTCTCCCTGCCTGTATGGGCAGTAAAGACTGCTGGCAGGCATTCCCAGACAAACAGAGCTGCATGGAAGAGACAGAGAGCAACCAAACTCCTGGAAGAGGCTTAGGATAACTGAACTTCCTGGGAAATTCACTTTGCAACCTGTTGAGTTGTCTAGAAGTAGTAAGTGAACTCCCAGATTCCTGCTTTTATATGCTGTCACCCATGCTGGGGTTCTTTTTTGTGATACAGCTGTTTTTGAATCACTTTTTTAATTTTATTTATTTTTGTATGTGTATGAATGTACTGTCTGCATGTAGGTCTGTGCACTCGTGTCGTGCAATGCCACGGAGGTCAGAAGAGGGTCTTGGATTCCCCTGGAACTGGAGTTCTCCTGGAATTGGAGTTACAGATGGTTCTTAGCTGCCATGTGGGTGCTGGGGATCGAACCCGGGTCCTCTGCAAGAGCAGTCGGTGCTCTTAACCTCTAGGCTATCTCTCCAGCCCTTGAATCACTTTTGATCCTGTAAGTGACCCCTGACCCTTACTCCTGTAAATAATCCCAACAAAAGTCATTTATCCACCAGATTGGACTTTGGTGGTTTCTGTACTTCGAGTTGTTGTTGGCTCCCTCTCTGGGGTTGGTAGATGATTGTTCACCTCTTTCCAGGAAGAGTGTCACACAACAGGAAGGGAAGAGGAGGCTAAACATCCTATGAAGTATCCACTAGGAGTCTTAAAAACTGAAATTCTCCCTTTGCTCTAATGAATAAACTTAATTCATACCATTTACTCATTTTTTTTTATTTGAAAGTACTCTAGCCTCATGTTCCCAATGAACCTTGATCCATAAAGCTCTCCATTGCTCTTTGATGCATACATATAGTTCATGAGAAAATTGTAATTCCCATCTCACTGTTGTTCTTTGTGTCTAAGGATTAACCCTTCCATGCATGGTTGATTGCAGTGCCACCAAAATCTCTTCTTCATGTAAAGCACAATGTAGCTATGGTAAAATTATTTGGGTTGTGTTGGATGTCGGCTCTGTGGGAGATGCTGTGTGGGTAGATATTGGTGCTGATTTTCCTACCTGATATTTTGAGGAATTCATCACTGGAAGTGGATGTGGATATGTTTGTCGGTAGAGTTCTCCCCAACCTTCTACCATCTACAGACAAGGAGCTCTTCTGGAAGGCATACAAGTCATAGGATTCAGTGAACAAAAAGGTTCTTGGGAAGCCTTAATTAAAAATAAACAAATGAAGGTTCAGTGACTTTTAGTTAGGCATGCAGAAATCCCCATCTTCTGGCCTTACCACGTTCAGCAAAGCACAATCATTTTCTCAATGTCCACTTTTTCCTCTTTGCTGTTCTTCACCAATATCATGTTCCTGTAAATACTCAGAGCCATGTTTCCAAATGTTCTTCCTATCTTCTGCTTTCTCTTTTTAAAAAATTTTATTTATTTATTTTGTATGTGTATGAATGTACTGTCTGCATGCAGGTTTGTGCACCTGTGTCGTGCAATTATGCGGAGGTCAGAAGAGGGTGTTGGATTCCCCTGGAACTGGAGTTCTCCTGGAATTGGAGTTACAGACGGTTCTCAGCCGCCATGTGGATGCTGGGGATTGAACCCAGGTCCTCTGCAAGAGCAGTCAGCGCTCTTAACCACTAGGCCATCTCTCCAGCCCTATCTTCTGCTTTCTTATATCCTACTCCTTTTTAAGGTTTGCTTGAAGATGTCATCTCCTCTGAAATGGTGCCCCATGACACATATTTTCTGAAATTCCTACATGGCTTATAACTTGTAAAGAATTGTAAAACTGTATTCAGATGACTCCCCCATTTAAGCATAAGCAAATCAGATTGGAGAAAATCTGTGTCACAACTGGTATATGGTTTTATTAAACGCCAGTGTCAACATGACTTAGTGGTGTCTTCCAGGAGAACTTTGTTGCTCAGGAAAGATAATATTGTGAACCAGTAAATAATTTCACTATTTGCTTAGGAAAATCCTTACCCATCATTTTATCAGCTATATTTTATTCTTAACAAATGAAAACATGTCTGTGCACATAAACTTCAAGACCCTTGCAAATCTGACATCTGGGAAGAGCTGTATACTCATGTGCCTAAAACCCAAGGGGCATATTATTTTAATATATATTATTTTAAAATATTAAATTATGGGTAAATGTGTGTGTATGTGCATGCGTTTGCATATAAGTGAGCATAGGTGTGCCCTTGGAGCCCAGAAGAGCATGTCAGATCCCCTGGAGCTGGACATACAGGCAGTTGTGAGCCACCTTATGTGGGTGCTGGGAACCAAACTTTGGTCCTCTACAAGAACAGTGTGCTGTTAACACTCTGAACTTCTGAGCCATCTCTGTAAACTCCCAAAGGAGAATTTTCTGTGAATACATAAGGGAAAATGAGCTCAGTATGACACTGTGACACAGCCATGAGGACTTTATCAGAAGTGTGGGAATAATTCAAGTGTCTGTGAGCATCCATGTGCCCCTCACAAATCACCCTTCAGACTGTGTTCTAGCAGGAAATAATACTTTCAGATAACAGAGGATGTGAGTGCAGAGGGGTGACTGGAAAGTGCTCCCCAGACAACATGACCTGTAAAGGAGGGAAATTCTTGAAATATTTTGTTTTCAGTTTATTCAGGTCAAAATATTTTCTAATTCTTTTTTTGTTTGGATTTTTGGGGGGTTGTTGTTTGTTTTTGTTTTTTGAGACAGGATGTCCATATAGCCTCCAGCTGGCCTGGAATTTGCTATGTAGACCAGGCTGGCCTCCATCTCACAAGTTTCTGACTCTATTGAAAATTTCTTAGACAACCAGCATCAGGAACAAAAGAGAGCAGCTGGGGTAGTGCACACCTGTAATCTCTGCACTCTGCTGTCTGAGGCCAGAGAATCGTGAATTTGATGTCAGGTTGTGCTGCATAATGAGACTGTATTTCATAACTAAATAAAATTACATCTTCAAAGTGAAATGAAATAAAGTGATAAAAGGCATGATAGCCATACATGGCACATATGACAGGGTAGTGCAGAAAGAACACAGATTGGAATTCCTGAGCTAATAGCTGAGGACTAGTTGTGAAAACATATCTCAGTTGTCACTGCCCATGTCATTATTGGTGATGCTGTGCACATTTTACCCCACAGAGATCAGAGACAAAACTAAGTTTAAAGGCATATGGTGGGAGTGGAAATGGGTGTCACCACTATGGAAATTGATGAGGTGGTCTATCAAAACACTGAAAATAGAGCTACCATATGACACAGGTATATCACTTCTGGGAGGAAACCAAGCATCTCCATATCCTCCTACAGAGAAACTTGCACATTATTTATTATTATGTATTTAGTATTTATTATATTATTAATTAATTATTATTCTATTTATAATAACAAGGAAATGGAATCACTCTATATGTCCATCAATAAGTTAATGTACGATGAAAAGGTGCTACATAAACACAACAGAATCATATTCATTTGTAAAGAAAAATAATATAGTGAAATTTGCAGGTATATGTTATGTGTCTGTGAATTATCATGAATTAGGTACACCAGGCCCAGAAAGTCAAATATCACATCTCTCTCATATGGATTCTAGATTTTAATTTTTATATATTTTATGTCTGTGAAGGTGTAAGATGTGAAACCAGAGAGAGGAGCTTGAGAAGGGACGAAGAAGGCTTTTCCTTTGTAATTCAGTTTCTTAAAATCTATTTTGGTTTTACTTAGATCCCTTCCTGTATCTGTCCTCCTTTACTAACTTCCCACCATGTTTCATATATATAATATATTATACATGATATATATCCTTTATATATAATGTATATATATATAT